>JAODXP020000025.1:5646055-5761165 GCA_027497455.2 Sardinella longiceps
GTGAGATATCAACAAATATGTAAACATTTTGGAAGACAGAAATAAAAAAGTATGTGATATGTGCCTTATAATGACTGAGATAATAGCTCAAAAGTAAAGGTAGTGAAATTAAACAGAAAATAGCATAGGGCTCAAAAGGTTAATGATATATAAAATGTATCAAATCTGAGATGAGAATTGAGCAAAATATAAACTATTTATATTTTCCTTTCCATTTTTTTTCCCATGTTACCATGTTTCCCATGAAAATGAATATTATCCCTACATTTCTTGTCAGTGGACTTCAAATTTCATTATTAATGATTTTATGGTAACACTTTATTTGAAGGTACCGTCATAAGACTGACATGACACTGTCATTAACTATGACATGACATTGTCAAGAATCTGTCATAAACTTTATAAACCTGTCATGACTTCTGACATATCCTAACCTTAACCCTAACCCTAACCATGACACTTAATGACAGAAGTCATGACGGGTGTATAAAGTTCATGACAGATCCATGACAACATCATGTCATAGTTAACGACAGTGTGATGTCAGTCTTTTGACGGTACCTTCAAATAAAGTGTAACCGATTTTATTTTCATTAAAGGAGGGGTAGGTAGGATTGTTACCAAACGTTCTGTAGGCCTAAATAATAACATTGGTGAACGTTCTCAAGACTACCTAGACGCAGGCCTCTTGAGAGTTGCCAAATGTGATGAAGGTGATTCATTGGTGAAAACAACGTTTTACAATTAAAAGAAACCTAAAGTTACAAAACTTTTTTTGTTGCTAAAAAAAAACAGCTGCAAAAATGTCTGTGTTTCCTCAAATCGCTCTGTCGCTCATGACGTGCCTGTTGTCATTCCATTTACAGCACAGTGTTTAGATTTTACAGCTAAAACGTGTCATAGCCAATTTGCATAAAGTTGATAGTTTTTTAGCTTTTTCTAGTCGCTCAAATCACCTAACTTTTATAGCTGGTAGCTTTTGTCGCTTTTGTCGCTCTTGCCCATAGAAAGTGAATGACTTCGGGTGATTCTACAGCTTTAATAGCTGTTGGTGCGAACGTACAGTAATGCTGCAGAGATTTGTGTCTCTTACTGAAGATATTAACGTTGGACAACCGATTTTCAGCCGGTTAGCATTTCAAAAAACATTATGATGATGATGATGTTGTTTTTTTTTTTAAATATGCATTGTTATTCCAAGTTCACAGCAAAATGAGGTGTCATATTAAAGATAACAGCCTGGAGAAATGAACGTGAATGTTAATGAGTGCTGCCACCATGACTAATTTTCTAACGATTAATCTTTTGACTAATTTTTCGATTAGTCAACCAATCTAAACGACTCATTTCTGAAAATACACAATTACTCATTACTACATCTTCTGTCTTGACTTCCCTTTAACAGGCTGCCCAAAACTGGCAGGCTGCCCAAAACTGGAGGAGTGAACACCAGCCCCATTGCCACCTCACAAAGTAGCTTTAGGTAAAACCTTATACTTTAATGTATGTCTTCAAAATTAACTCATTCAATGTTAAAGTACTGTTCAATTAAGCAATGAAGTAGTAGTATGCTAATATTATCCTACTGGTACAGCAGGTCTATTCTAGGTTTGGGTTGCCAACTTTCAAAAATCAAAAATATTCCTAACCAGTGCGGTGTCCCTCTCAACTTTACTGGTCAATTTAACATGAATCGGCCGTAAACCTGTCAGCGGAGGTCACCCGATGCATGCCGCGCTTCTCAAACCTCTCAAAATTTACACAAAGATGCTCAAAGACGGCCCAACACACATTTTCGGACGACATCGTGGTAATGTGCGTTACCTATTAGACAAACTGTCAATCAATGAAATATCAAACTGACTTCACAGAGTTGTACAAGTTGGCAGACTGCTCTTAGCACTGTGAGAAGGCTACAACTGAGCAAAGTTCTCCTCCACTTTAATTTATATACCTGTCAAATGTTTTTCTTTTTTGCTCCTTGAATTTTCTAATAATTGTGAACACTGGCCTAGCAGGATCACTCTCCACAGGCATGTTTCTTCATGTCTCTGCTGAAGTGATAGGGGCGATTTGATTGGTTTTCGACGTCACCTTAATATTAAAGCCATCAGCCACTGTGTTTTTTATGTTCGTGGGAGTTCAAATTTGATTTTATTTTTATTTCATTTTGTATTTTTTGAAGCGGCGAATCCGAGAACCAATTTATTGAATCGGTATGGCCTAATTTAACAAAACTGTCCTTGGCACCCTCAGGCCACCCTCATGTAGTCTTGATTTAAATTTCGAACATTATCTTTGGGCTAATAATCAAAACTTTTACTAAAAAGGGGAACTAACGTTATCCTTTGCAAACGAGTCCCAGTAGGCTTATAACCAAAGTTAACTTAGCTAGCTAACACTAGCATGGCACTAGCACTAGCATCTTTGCCTAACAATGATTGACAGTTCGGAAAGGTCTATTGGAATCAGACTACATGAGGGTGGCCTGAGGGTGCCATGTCCTGTTGTGGGGTGGGGGAACTGACTCTTATAACCATGTGGACCTATATCTACTGTATATCATCACTAATTCAATATCAATCTATGTGTAACTGGAAAACATGCGGCACTTCACTTGTATCTACATGGTGAATAAGCTTGTTGTAGCACTTTATGTTGATATAAACATCTTCTGTAGAAAGAGAAAACAAATTTACATGCGTCAAACATATATCCTGATATCCACTTGTGTTTTGAGTTTTTGAGTGACTTGTGTTTTTCATTGCAGGTAAATGACATTGCCATTGCACTACCACCTCAGCAGTGGAATGGTGATTCATGAAAGTGAGGGCAAGGCACCGTAGCCCATTCAACCGGACCTAGGGTAACCCTACTGCTTGCAGAGAATTGCAGCCACCCATGTGTGCCAACCTGCACTCATAGACCAAGTATGTTAAGATTTTTAGTCCTTTTGGTTACACGCCATAATAAGGTGCCACTTTAAATAGCAAACTAGCCATTACCTAAGCCAGTTTTTCTCAAACTTTTTCATACTGACCTACCCTCGCGCCCCCTCACCAAGTTGCCTGCTGCTGCTACACTTAAATTGTTGACCAAATCAATAGGCATTGACATAACTTGAATTTTTAATATAAATTACAGGCCTGCTTCATAGTATTCATTGAACCAGTCCTTCAAATAATTTTAGTGAGAAACAGACTAAATTCACATATTCTTCGGAAATCCCCTCGCGACCTCCACTGACCTAAGCCTTTGTTAATAGTTGTTAATTGTTACTGAAGTACAGTATCTATTTGGCATAAGTTAATAGTTTTTAACCAGTAATTAAATACTAATTGTTCACACTCACACAATAACTGTATATTATGGCAATAATAAATAGCAAATAGTCAAATACCTGATTAGTTAATAGTTAACAATGTCTTTTTTGCCACCAATTAATAATTATTTTAACATGATTTAACAAAACATGCTTTTGGTAATGAAATTAACTGTTTGCCTAACTGTGTGTTGTTTGCTGTGTTAAGAATTTAGAAAAAGTTGTTCCAAGTATACTGTAGGTTAATGTTTGTTAGCAATTATAAAAAACTGTAATGCGCTCAATAACTTTTCTGGACACAATACATTTTATTTGCACTTTTTCAGAGTTTTGAACACTTGGGCTCAATTACTGATGCAGCTAATTATGTTTTTTAACTAGATAAAGAGCTGAAGCATTTGACAATCTTCACTATGACGAGAGACTTGAAATGAGAGCTATCATTTCCCAATGTTTCTGTGTAAAAAGCATGTTATAAAGTGGACAATTGTGGCTTATAGTGCGGCCTATATATGCAGCTGACAAATTATTTTTCTTGTTTTTGAAATCAGTGGGTGCAGGTACATTCACGTGTGCCTAATAGCCTGGAAAATATGGTAGTAGAAAATAGTCTCGAAATGTCAATGTTATCATTTAGTGCAATTATTTCTTGGTCAATTAATCGTCCAGCAAAATCTGTTATCGTTACAGGCCTAGGACTGCTGCAGCTCAACATGAGTGCTACTGATGACAGCACACTTGAACCAGCTTCTCTAGAGTCCCGCAAACGTAAGGGCTCACCATGTGACACATCTGGGAAGAGGTAAGCATCATCAATACTGAAATTTTGAGAACACTTTATATTAGCACAAATATTCACCATTAACTAGCTGTTTAACATGCAAATTAATGGCACACTAGCTATTTTAAGATGAGCATTTCAAAAATATGTTTTAAGCTTAAAAGAAAAACATGCCCAAGGTTTGTTAAAAAGTACATTTTTTTATTTTGGCTCGCTTCATATTATTTGAGATCTATATCATTTTCACCAAGAAAAAAACACACCTCATTTAATTGTTGAATGGTGTAACCACAAAAAACTCATGAAATAAGTAGGTTTTATTGTAATATTCCATGAAGATAGATTTTGTCATATTAAGAAAACACTTCGCACTCACAGTCAAACGGTGCCAGAGGGACTCTTAATTTGCATGGGTTTAAGTGTGTAGAGCGTTCTTTTCTGATCATATTTATTTCCAAATTTAAATATGGGGTTTTCACGTCTTGAGCTTAACTGCATGCTGCAAACAGGCATTTTTCTGCCAATGCTTTGACCAGTATGGAAATATTTTTCACTCACATTATTGCAATGTACCAGGGTACGGAATTATTATCCATATTCACATTTTGACTTTTGTTTTTTTTTTCATGATCTTACTTAATGTTTTTAAATTTTTATATATATTCTTATTTATTATTATTATTATTATTATTATTATTATTATTATTATTATTATTATTATTATTATTATTAATAATAATAATAATAATAATAATACTGCTGATAATAATAATTTAATTGTTATTACTTTTTTCTTTATCCTTTTTGACCACATTGAATGACAGCTATGTATGAAAATGTGCTATACAGATAAACTTGAACTGGAACTTGAACTAGGCTACTTTCCTGCAGTAAAACATTATAAAACTGGAATATGTGCAAAGTGATATCCCAGTCAACTATTTCGCTAGCTAGATTTGCTAATGAGCTTTATCCAAGCTTTGATGAGACACCAGAGTTCACATCATTAATTTAGTCCTGCAAATAGCGCTTTAAACCCATAAAGGCATCATATTACGCTTAAATGATAAAATGATCATATCTTTGTGAAAACAACTATTTATATTCACACTCATCACTTCTGCCCACTGAGGAAGATACATCTTACTTGCTTCCCAGTTATCAAGAAGAGGAAGTAGAAATGGATGTCACACATATTAGAGCCCCAGCAACATAGGGAAACCAAGTAACTAAAATGCTATGAGGTCACCTGGTTAACATTGGGCTTGGACTGGCAGTTATGTATATGCCTCAGCCATACCCACTGAAGTATGGCTGCCCCCTGGGATGGTGGCCGTGGATTTTTCTCACTGTGTGTTCAATATGTGTCACTAATTTTTATGAATGGAAGCAGAGACCAAATTAGCCTCGTAAGATCAAGTATACTGGTACTTATGCTTATCCATACGCTTCTAACGAACAGGTTCATGCTGCAGGTTAATGTTGATTTTCTGTTTATTTATTTGTCAATGCTGTATGAAACATTTACTAATTATTAACAAACTGTTTTAATAGACAGTTACATGTTTATAATAGTCAATGCAATTTAGTTTATTACCGGTTAAAATGTGAATCATCAACCATTTCCAAATTGTCAAACCATCATCTATTTTTCATGTACACATGATGTAACAATTCTGAAAATATAACTGGCAATTGATTTATGTTTAATAAACTATTATAAACAATTAATTAATTGTTAATTAACAGTATAGTAACTTTTAAACTATGTTAATAAACCACAATTTACCATTTACAGACAACGGTTATTATAAAGGGCTACTTAAATATTTCTTTAAAACTTAATGGCAACATTTTCTCTATGTGATCTATAGTGTGGAGAAGCAGAGGCGGGAGCTGGAGTGCCACTATATAGATGAGCTGGCAGAATTACTTTCAGGCAACATGGGTGTCATTTCTAGCTTGAGTGTCAAGCCAGACAAGTGGCACATTCTTAAGACCACGGTGGAGCAGATCCAGCAGATCAAGCGCCGTGAGCAAGGTAAACCAGCCAAATAATCTGCACCCTTACACTTCCCACAGGGATCTAGGTTCAAACAACTTCCATCACACAACTCTTTATAATGCCGTAGAATGCTCCATTCACTTCAATGGGACTTGGTCGGTCAGATAATTGTTATTAATGGACTGTTGCTAAGTATAACAGACCGCTGTCAAGCAAAAGTGAAACAGAACGCGGCCTTAACCAATCAGCTGATCTGTAACAGTTAACAGAATGCCTCTTTTCCGTGGACGGTATTAGCCATCTCAATCATTAAATTTACTGTTAAAGCAGTGATAAACAAGGTCGGATGTTAATAACCAGAGTAATGCCTCCGCTAGCGCGTCGGGATGCGTTGCATTACTCTGTTGGGAGATATGACACGATAATGACCGCCTCACCGAACTTTATCCCTTACGTAGTACAGTACATACAGTACAGTTTGGTGTTCACACAGTATCTCACAGATTTATAAACATGCCAAACAATGTTTTGAGTGTCTTCGTTAGATCTGATTCCAAATTGAAAAACTTCTTTGGCCCATTTTAGAAATGTGTACTTTTGGGCAATCCTGTCTACTGACTTATTTTACTCACTGGAAGGGGGAATTAAACATATCTTGCCAGTAATTGGAATATTTGCACAAAAAGGATTACAGCTTCATGCTAATTATTTAATTATTTACTAAATATTTTTTGTAATTGGATTTTACGTTGAATTTGATTTGCTGCATCAAGTCAGTATGGGCCAGCTTTGTAGTTTCGTCTTTTTGCCTTTTTCCATTTAGACCGATAATTTTTTCTGCATCTACTGCAGTGGTGCTCAAATCTATGTTTTCTCTGATCTGCTGTTTTGAAAAATGCCTGTATTAATACGGTTGGAAAGAGGTGTTATTCGTGTTTAAACAGCATTTCGCTTGTGAGTATCTTTCCAACTCTACAACAGTGGCTTAGCATGCTACATTAATTCTCTGAACCTTCTCATTTGATGAAGAATAGTGTATGTAGCCTATTAGTTAATTTGAATTCTTTTTTTGTTTTCAGAAATGACGGAAAAGGCTGATATGGTTTCTCCTGATGATGAGGTGCAGAAGAGTGACATATCATCAAGCTGTCAAGGAATGGTGGAGAAAGAGACTTTAGGACCACTGTTATTAGAGGTGAGCAGTTAAGTGGTGAGTGATCATTGTGCAGGGGAACAGCTTTCATCGTATTGCTTTCACCCATTCAGAATCCAAATTGACCACTCCCACTTATCGTACCATAATAATTCTGCTATGCTAATTTTTTCTCACGCTTTGAACACAGCGTTTCAATTAATGATGCGGCTAATTACCTTTGAGAAGCCCCGGCTGCTGCCTTGCAGCCTCGCAGCCTCAATGTGGCTGTGGCTCAACGTCGAGCGCAGCCCTCATCGCTACCCTACAGCCTTTAAGTGCAACGCCTGGTTGAGAATCGTTTCTCAACCTTCCCGACTTTGCTAATTGATTTTCACCGAGCCCCCTTTGTCATAGGACACTAAACGCACATTACGTTTGTTCCCATTCTTAGGTCTTATCAGAATTCAGAACAGTCAATTTTTTTCGGTTTGTAGCCTGCATCTTTTCCATGTTTTAAGATATCAAATCCTGTTTTGGCTTGTATGAAGTACAAAGCTTATTAGATGGCTTTTATATTTTTGCATTAAAATTAAGCAGATTTTTTTTTTCAGCCAAGTAATTGCCACACAGTTATTTATTGTATGACAAACAGTACAGCTCATGCCTTGCTTCATGCTGTGGAACTACTTCACTTGTAGCTTCTAAAATAAAGAGTGCTAGCTCCTTGGCAATGGCTTCACATTAGGTATACCACAGTTTTACTAATGCTTAGTCACAGTCTACTAGTGCAATCAATCAAGGCCAATATGATTAAGGTTATGGTGATGAATATGATGAAGCGGAAGATGATGACATGCAACAACCACTCCCTCATTCTTTGCTAATAAAGTTGTGTGAGGTGAAATGGCACCACTGCCGGGAGAGCGAATTATAAACACCGAACACAACAACAACAAGACAAAACAAAATCAGCACCTTGCAAATAATAAATGATAGATGCGTAAAACAAACTATCTATCACTGCTGAAATATGACTGTAGTTTGCTAGGGAAAGCGAATGATACTAGAGGGTGACGCATGCTGCTTTCGACAACAACTACCACCTCCCTAACACATGACTACCTGCGTTTAGGGCGACTAGGACTCACCAAAGGACTGTATGTACAACACGTTTTCCTGCTTGATTTGTTTTAAAGACAGTTGATGAGAGAGATTTCATCAGTTCAGGATTTTTTGAATTTGCATCTGAATTGCGATGCATTTTGAATATGGGCCAATGTAATGATATAGCCTAGCTTAGCTAGCCTAGCTATAAGACTTGCCATTATTGACGGTAAAAATATAGTACAGTGTAATTGAATGGAGTAGAGATTGGAATAGAGTAGGCCTATAGTATAATGGATTATGATTTTCTATAGGTTGGGATGTCTGTATATGGGCTGTGGAATTAATTTATATCATGTATAGCTCGCAACAAAAATGAACTGAACTAGTTAATTTTTTGGAGCTGTGAATTTAGTTAAGAAAATTGAAATATGAACTATGAACTGAACTAGTTGAGTAAAAAAAATGAACTTTCCCGACACTGATAGACACACACCCTTCTGTATTAAAGTTCAAAGTACATGAGTGTAGCTGAAGGAGAAAAAAGTGATGTTAAATGAAGAAATGGCTGCAATGCAAAAAAGAGTAAAATATTGAAAGGGGTATACTTTATAAAAGCACTGTAAAGGTTGAAAAACTGAAACTGCAGAGAATTTTTCTGTGCTCTCTTAAATTTTTCCGGAGCTGTATATTGTTTTCCATTACCTTAGTTCAGCAATGTTATCCAGTTGGCTGTTTGTTATTTCCTCACTTTTTTGTGGTACTGATTATCCTGTTAAATTTCATTCCAGGCCCTGAATGGCTTCTTCTTTGTGGTTAACGGAGAGGGTCGAATTGTTTATGTATCTGAGAATGTGACCAACTACCTTGGTTACACCCAAAAAGAACTGATGACATCCAGTGTCTATAGTATCCTCCATGTGGGTGACCATAATGAATTTGTACGCAGCCTACTGCCTAAGAGCTTGGGTGAGTTTTCCATTTTCTTCTGATTCTTTGCTTGATTTGAACGTCATTAGTCACGTCATTACTTCCTTTTGATGGTCAAGTTGTGTGTATTAATCACTTAAGCCATGTTATTGTAAAAATGGAGCATGTGGCAGAGTACTGCATGGGTCCCATTTTGAAAAGCTGGTCCAACTTGTACCTGCAACAGTTAAAACTGCATTCAAAGCGTTTTCCAACACCAATAATAAAATTCCATATCCGACCCAGCCCGATCAAAATGGACACAGAGAATGAATGAGGTTAACAGTATGAATACCCTATTTATGTGAATTAAATAAATTAATGAATAGATAAATAAATAAATCATAAATACGTTTCTTTCAGAAGTAGGCTATGAAACGTGAGTGATATGGCAGAGACCTTTTAAAAAGATTATCTTTTATTCATTGGAAAAAAGACACTGTGCTCACGCAAACTCTGGTCCATTTACATACTGAAACACCCCTAATTAACCATACGTATGAGTAACCAATCGGACACAGGTGGATTTCAAACATGTGGACACATTATCATCCTCACTGTAAACACGCTTCCTGCTTTACACAATAAATGTTAAATCCTCAAGATGACTGATGCTGTACATACTGTACAGCGACTTTCTTTGTGTCTGAAACGTTTGGATTATGTGGATTATTTCTTTTGATAACCTAATCAACAATTAACTGAAACAGGAGGCAGATGTAAAACATGGGCATTTAAAACCTAAAACAGATTTGCGATTGTTTTTACTTGCAGTTTTGCAATTCTACCACTGGGCTTTGTGGTTACACATGGTCAGGTCTAAATGTAAGATTTCCATATGAAAGAGGGCAGAACCATGCCTCATGTTTATGATAGCTCTTTGACCATGCACAACCTCTCTTAATTCATCAAAGCCAAAGTAAAAGTGGTTTTCCATTCTATGTCTCCTTTAAAGAGAACCATTGTGTTGTATTATATTTGCTGTTTCATATTTAAACAGTTAGTTAGTTTATTTTGCAGCCACATTGTGAACAAAATATGATCAAAATTCTGTGAACATGGTGATACATTGATCTACAAACTTTTTTTTTGTGTGTGTGTGGTAATTGCAGTCAATGGAGTACCGTGGCCTCAGGAATCAGGTCAAAGAAACAGTCACACCTTCAACTGTCGTTTGCTGAAGAGGCCACCAGATGAGGTAGACTCAGAGAATCAAGAGGCACGTCAGCAGTATGAGTCTATGCAGTGTCTCACTGTGTCTCAGTCTCGATCTGTGCAGGAAGAGGGCGAAGGTAAGAAATGAACACGAACCACACCTTAATATGGATCTTACTCGTACATTCTACAAGCCCAGTAACAGGTAGTGCAGGTAGGTCCATATCAGTCCCTCCAGCCGGGACCAATATCCATCATACTCAGAGAGAAGTGCACACTGTCCGATTGCCGGCAATGGGTCTTGTTCATTGTGCACCTGCACAAACTTTCAGCAGTAGCTTTTAATCAAACTAAAGAGAACTCATTCCTCTTGATTAGATAGGCAATGGCCATTAAAAGGTCATATGCCAACACATGTTGCAAGAAAAGTTGAAAATCAGTTAGGCTACTGTGTGCGGTGGAGATGAGAGAAACAAATCACAGTTATGTTGAGTGTCACGCAGTCGTGGATGACTCATTTTTAGGAAGAGGGCTTAACCCACCTGCCGGGGCCTAATAGAGTGTTTCCCACAGATTAGGTGGCAATTTGTGGTGGTCCACTGTGTCGATGAGGGTGGTGACCAGGGGGAGGGCGTTGCCCAGGCATCGATGTCAGGGTTGCCCCAGGGTGGGTAGATGACCAGGGGGGAGGGGGCGTTGCCCGATGGGGGCACAAGTTGGTAAAGTTAAAAGGCTACAATCACAGTGCAATTAAGTGCCATCATATATTTTTGGAATCAAGTAGCCTATTATTTCAGCAATTAGCCTAATAGAGTAATGGGATAAAACTTTTTTAGGTTTTAAACAGCAATAACATGACCAATCATTTTGCCATTATTCTTCATCAAAATATGTTTTTATCCCAACTATGTAAAATAGAAACCTTTTATCCAAGGCTATTGGCTTCTAAAGTCATCTGACGTTGTACCAATTAGGCTTCTTGCCTGTCATAACTTGCTGTGAAACAGGTTACATGAATTAAATTCAACTCGACGAATAAATGCTATTTGACACTCGTTCGTGGCGGGGAGAGAAACAAATCACAGTTATGTTGAGTGTCACGCAGTCGTGGATGACTCATTTTTAGGAAGAAACTTTGGGCAGATCCATGCCTCATAATGGAGTACCTGCACAGTCGGTAGTCTGGAACATAGATTGACCATGGTTTACACAGTAACAGCATGAATACAGAATTTTGTCTGAGGGTTTCTAGATGGACGAGAAATATAGGACAGAAGAGTCAGGGGATGGAGTCAATAGTTGGGTGGTATTAGAGTTCATTGGGTGGAGGTCATCATTTAGGTAGTGGTCATCAGGGAGGCCAGCAAGTCCGGGTCCATCATGCGGACTCTGGGAGGAAAGGAGGCTGGTCCTGGTATGTGGCTCCGGAGAGGTTGGTTGGTATTCGTAGTGGGGTAGGGATTGGTGGCAAGGAGGTAGGGGCAGACAGGAGACTCAACACTCAGCCGCGATGAGTGTGTGTAGGTGCAGCAGAAAAAAAAGAAACAGAAGAAGAACGGTTACGCCTCAGTCACTTATGGGTAAAACGTGACATTAAATGGTTGCACTGCTCTCGGTCTAAGCTGGAGCTACACATGGACAACATAAAAATTGATCCTCTATCGTTTCCTCACCTCTCCGATCATCTTCCAACTCCGTGTACTGTCTTCCGCATTGTTCCCCTAACTCATGGTGGCGTGGGTTTAAACGGCGAACTTACCAGAAGATGTATTTTACTTTGTTTTTTCTTAAACTGATCCTGTACATCCATAGAATTATAATGGACAACCATTAGCGTTAATTAAAGTTGACGTCGATGCTAATCTATAATGCTAACATGGCCAACTAGCCGGGGATCCTTTTAAAGGTATAGATACAGTGCAGGTATACACTCACATAAAAACTACATATACATTTAGAACAATGTTTCTGTGTGTGTGTGTGTGTGTGTGTGTGTGTGTGTGTGTGTGTGTGAGAGAGAGATTGACAATGATACTGCAAAGAGAGAAAAAGTGCAATGAATAATGTTGATAATTAATAATAAATAATTTTCCTTTACAAAATTGCAAAGCTGAATGTATGGAGCTCTGAATTTATTACAGCATGTGGCACAGTGCCACACAATGGTCCCTGGCATTGAAAGGCTCATTGTTATGGTTTTTTGATTTTTATGTTTCTTGATTGCCTCTATTTAGCCATGGAGTTTGCATAAGAACATGAGCAAAATTGTGATATATTGCTTGACTTGCTAAAATGATGTGGCATTTTGTGCATCAATAATGAGTGAGAAATGTCACGGCCACAATGCTAGATTTGCACATATGGAATGACGATGAAGTCTGAATTTGAAGTTAAAGTACCAGTGTGAATATATCCAAATTCTTCCACTGTTTAGTCTTCATCATGGTTAACCCTTAAACTCACACCTTTTTCCACAGACCTGCAGAGCTGCCTTATCTGTGTAGTTTGCCAAGCACCCCGTCCACAAACCGAGTCCTTCATTACAAAGCAAGACCCAACAGGTACATTTCAAAGCTGTGTGCCTATATGGCCTATTTGAACCCCCCCCCCCCGTCTTTCCTCTGCTGCCTCTTCTAGATTGGCCTACTTATCTTTTTTACGATCATGTTCATGAGCCAGTATGTCATTGGGGCAAACCAATACTCATACAAACTGTAAATGTAGCATATAGATTATAAAAAACTTAGCTCTTAAAGGTGGGGTATGTGATGCTTTTTTGGAGCAATTTTTACTACAAATGTATATTGCTTAAAATGACATTTACTCCTCGATTGCAACAAGGTAATTAAATCCTCCAAAACAAAAATGAAGCCGGGCTGTAGAACATATTACATTAGCCTAGTATCATCGGAAAGCTGAGATGGTATCCAGTGAGAAGGAATAGCTAATGCATCTCCATGCGCTAGACAGCGTTTTTGTTCTGAGAGAACACATGTCTTTGTTCTGTGACCCACACAGAACAGCTTCACAGCCCATTTTTGGGTGGTGACCCACCAGTTAAGAAAACACTGATTTATACCAATCCGACCTGTACTAGAGGTGATGTTATCTAGTAGCGGTTGCGTTCCATGTCAGGTTTTAATTGATAAAGGTACTTCATACAAATTTTTTTCTTTATCATTATGTTACAAGTAAGTACACTTGAGAGTTGAGGGTTTTAGTCTGTCATTAATGCTGTTACTCAGATAGCTTGTTTGTCCTACAGGAAAAATAATCTCCATAGAAACAAGTGCTCTAAGAGCTACAGGACGGCCAGGTTGGGAGGACCTGGTCAGGAAATGCATCTATGCCTTTTTCCAGCCCCAGGACAAGGAGCCCTCCCACGCCAAAAAGCTCCTTCACGAGGGTAAGGAACAGATCTGATTTTTCATGAAGGACTATGTACAAAACCTGTCACTGTTTTATTACAGAAATATGTATACATATATATTTTTTTTCTTGTAGTTATGAACCATGGTACAGCCATCAGTCCACTGTACCATTTTACTCTCAGTGATGGAACTTCTCTCAGTGCCCAGACACGTTGCAAGTTTTGCTGCCCTCCTAATCCTGATGTACCGCCCTTCATCATGGGCATCCACACTATTGACAGGTACCTGTCAAGTTCACAGAGGATTGAAAGACCAACTTAAAAGAGAAATTTTGTGTGATAAATACGCAAAGTATATTGTAACATCATAAAAAGTTGGAACACTTGCCGGGAGCAGATTTTTGATACGTTCTTGCAGGCCGGAGAAAACCACTTGCTAGTTGTAGCTTCCAGGGGCATCTAGCTAGATGTTAGTAGCCAATTCGCTGTTTTAAACCATAGAAAGGCTCAAAATAGCCCCACACTTTGGTTGTAGTATAATGATGGTTTCAAAATTTAAAACTACGCATTGAAAACTTAGTAATTGTACAGATAACTACTTACCCCTGAGCTGGATTCCCCGGGAAGCTACGACTAGCAAATGGTTTTCTCCGGCCTGCTCAAACGTCTTGAAATTCTCCTCCCCGGCAAACATTCCAACTTTTAATGATGTTGCAATATACTTTGGGTCCTTATCACTCTGAACTTCTCCTTTTAAAAGTTGAAAATTTGTGTGTGAATGTTGCCATACCAGTAATGTTGTCACAAATGAATATGGACACATTCAAGAATGATATCATATGATTTAAAATACATGAGAGTAGAAATTTATAATTCAATTGATTAAAATTGTTATTACGTAAGTACTCCCCTTGAATGAGGGAGTTGTTCTATCTTTCACTAGCTATCCCTTGCTGAATGAAGGAGCATCAGGCACATCTGTTTAATTTACAATCTCATCTTACCTTACTGAAATGCATAAAATGTTGATAAGTTTTTTGGCTCGGCTCTGCCAATGCCACCATGCCATCAAATCCTGTAGTCAACCACGCCACAAGGGTGTTTCTGGCTGGCTATAAAGAAGTTTGCTAGCTGGGTCCTTGAGATGGAGAACTAAAGGCAGGTGCCCACTGGTAACAGCGCGTCAGAGAGTGGCCATGGAATGCATCTGGCATGCTGACATTTTCAAAACATAGTAAAATGACACAATCACCAATTGTTGGTCTTAGTACACTTTGGAACTACAGAAGAGTTAACTGCCAGAATTCATTGTCACTTCTGAACAAGACAGTAGGAAACCTGTAGGAGAGACAATATATGAGATGCTAATGGTCTAAACTGATTCAATGATCTATGCTAAGCCACAGCTGAAAGTCCTACCACAAGACGCAGAAAATTTCCTGCTATGCACGAAATTCAGTCATTGAGGTGGCTATAATTCAGGGGGGGTCTGTAACAGCTGCTTCTGTCTGAAAGACTACAAAACTTAACCTTTTGTTTTATGCTTTGTATAAAGCACAATCAATACATTTTTATCATAAAACCTGCTTCAAGTCAGGTTTTTCTTTTTTTTTTTTTTTTACTTAAAAAATGAAAACCGCAGCCCTAGTCTGGTTCTCTGTAGGCATTTGATGAGCTTTCTTGTGGCTACATATCGGCCACAACTAACTAATAATAATCGGTTATCGGTATTTGCCTTAAAATTCCATATCGCTGCATCTATAGTCTCATGTAATTTTATTTAGAGAGAACAGCATGAGAGCGAATTTTGTACAGCGTGACACATGGGAGATTTATGGTAGCACTAGCCTATAGCAGCATAACTAAGTGCAAAGCTGCTCAGCACAACAGCAGGGATGGTCAGTGATCACCATGCTTCTCAGCTGGAGGCAGTAGCAGAGGCAATCTTCTCAATAAGACCCATGAGGACTCCTTATACGGCATATATACGGGACTTATTTGAATGTAAGATGTATACTTCCCAAGTTACAGCCATTTTTACTGGGGGAGGGAGGATACGTTGACATTACACACATTTCATATCAAACTTTAATTATGCCTATGCCAAACAATTTGTTTTCCTTTGCACAAAGTTGTTCAAGCAATGTGATAACATTATGAAGTTTCCTTTCGTTTTCCTTCTCGTCTTTGGCTTTACTCTTTTCAGTGAGAAAAAAACACCTGCGCATAGGCTGAAGTTCGCGGCAAAGTGAGCCAAGAGTTGTCACGCACACAATTCAGGACACAGGATGCATTTTTGTAATTTTAAAATTCGCTAGTTTATATGCACTACATGTTTGTTAGTCACATGGCTTGCACACTGTCATGATATATCAAGGGGGAGGATAAATGTTATCCTCACCGGAGATAAAATTATTCAAGCAGAGGCAGGGATACCAAAACCAGAGGTAGGGAAATCCTAGCCATCCCCCCGACAAATCGCACCCTGACGTTACAGGGTTCAGATTCAAAGTCCCTGGAACAATAAATCATTTTTGAAACGCTGTTAAACTCAAACAATGCCTCTGTCCACCTTTAGAAATATATTGAGCTACAACATAAAACTTTCATCAAAGCAAGTCGTCAGGTGTTGCATGCTGTAGACTTTGACGAACACACAGGGACCATCTAAAAAGTGCATTATCGAAAAGAGACACAATAAAGTATCTCACTTCACACATCAATGCTCTCCTGTTTGTCATACTACACCGATTTTGTATGTTCCACTATGTTTATGGCCCTGCTATGCTATTATGTGCATTATAATTCTGTTTATTCTGATTTATTCAAAGTTTCATCTATTTTTCTTCCAAGCAAGGGATACAATGTTGTAAGAGCTACACTGTACATACATAAGTTCCTGTAAATGACAATACACTTTCTTCTTTTTTGCCAAATAAATGAAAAGCTTGTAGGAATCCATGTCTTCCCTCTTTCTATATCAAAGTGTCATAGATTTCCTCAGGGATTTATCCCAAATTTTATCCGAACCGAAAACTGTGACCTTAAAACCATGATACGAACCGAACCGTGAATTTTGTGAACTGTCCCAGCCCTAACACGCGTGGAGTAATTCATTGACTATGTTTTTCATTGTAGGTTTACCTTTTATGTTTATGTTTTTTTTTTTCTTCATTCAGGGAACACAACACTGCTAGCTCTCAGGAAAACTCTATCCCCAGCCTTTCATCACCCAGCAGCTCCAGACAGTCTTCATGTCGTTCCCCTGCTGTCAAGCCAGCCAGCGAAAATGTTAGCCTACATATGAACAATGGCACCAGTGCTACTACAGGTCCAACCACACCTAGTAGTCATGGAGGGTACCTGACCTCAAGTCGTCTTGGCCCAAAACAAATCAGCAGCCTGTCTCCGTTGAACAGTCCCCATACAGTAACCCCTACCTCTTTAATGTCTCACAGACCACCACAAGGCAGCCCTAGTGTGGGTAGTCCCTGTGTGCCTGGAGTCCAACCTTTCTCCCTTTCTTGTGGACCAGGCAGTATGCACTCTCCAGTAGGTGTGCTTTCTCGCCAGCAGATAAGTGGAGATGGAACAAGCATCAGCAAAAGCTTTTCCCTGTCATCACCCCACACCCCAAGGAAAACACTGACCCCCACTAGCTCCCACATGTGTATACCCCTTGGAAAATCCACAGAGGAGACACAGATCGGGGATTGTGGCTCCAAGGTGGCTCCATCTGTGCAGAGAAACCTTAAACTTGACCAGCTACTGGAAGGGACAGTTGTTGTGTCAAGTATCCAATCGGCTAATCTAGAGTTTCCTCAGCCCCCACCTCTATCTTCCCAATGTCCTTCTTCACACAGTACCCTTACAGAGCGGCACAAAATTTTACACAGTCTTCTGCAAGATAACAGCCCTATGGACCAGGCTGATGCCAACATGGAGGAGCCGGACATCAAGAAAGAGCCACCAGCCAGCCCTGGTCTGGCATGTATCTCCAGTTGTGGCTCTAGGGAGCCTCAAGACCACCAGTTGTTGCGCTTTCTCCTTGACACAGATGAGAAGGACCTGGGAGACCTTCCTCCTCCAGCTGCTCTCAGTCTACAAACAGTGCGTGTGAAGGCAGAGAAGAAAGGACATGGAGAAATGGAGAGTGCATGTTCTGCCATCACAGCTATTCCAAATGAGAGTGAGAAGTCAAGTTGCTCGGTATGAAGCTATGTACACCTGCAAACATATCTGACAAATAGTTGGTTAGCAGATGTTGCACCTGAATGCAATTCAATTTTATGTGTAGAGCGCCAAAACATTTACCTCGCAGTGCTTTACCGACAGTACTAGGAGCACCCATGAGCAACAGTGTCAAGGAAAAAACTTCCTTCTATTTGTAGTAATTGATTTTAGAAAGAAACTTTATGTAGAACCATGCCCCATGGGCTAAACCCAATTGCCTTGGGCCCAGTGAAGTACCCATGCAGTCAGTGGTCAAGTTGTCCATGGTTTTGACTAGGTAACATTGGGAGGTTCATTGTGGAGGCTGTCAAAGAAAGGTCCATCGAGGAACGAGGAAAACTGGTCCTGGTATCCGCTTTCAGTCAAGTTGGACTTGACACCCATATCAGCTGTAGTAGATACGGGCAGAAGAAAGAATGTGTCCCATAAAGACAGGGAGTGAAATAGAGAGAGTTGTAGGAGATGGCAAATGTTTGTGGCAGCACTAGGCTATCGCAGCATAACTAAGGGTGCACGAATGGTTAGTGGCCACCTCACCCAGGGAGCCAATGTTGGGATGCCAGAATGGGGGTGATGGGCTGCATTTTGAGCCAGGAGTAGGTTTTTTATACAAGTATTACCCAGAGCAGAGCATGCATTTAAATCATATCAGCATGTCTAACCTTAGCAATATTTCTTAGGTGGAAAAAAAAATCTTTTAGAAATGTGTTTTAGTGTTCAATACTATTCAAAAAACTCACACTAAAAGTAACCTATTAAGTGGTACAGATTGTAAGCCCTCTGATTGTTGACATGCTAGGAGCCTCAAAGCAAATCTATTCTTTGACCACTGAAAAGTGGGGGGGGGGGGGAGAAATAGGATAGGAAAAATACAGTGACTACAAATACATTTCAGTACCAAGAACATAGTTAGGTAACTTGACTGGCTTGGCCTAAGCCATGACTTGCTTGATTTAGAGCAGGGACTTGCTTGATTCTCGCCTCAGTGACTTAGGACTTGCTTGAGACTTTAAAATTATGACTTCAGACTTGCGAGTGACTTACTTCCACCTCTGCATCAGGACTATATTAAAAAGGCTCAAAGGTTTTACAAGACTTGGGTCTTATAATTGCCCAGTCATGAGGGCAGTGTTAAAGGGATACACAACCTTTGTATGAAATTGGGTTGTTCACCGTGTTACCTGGAGTTGTGTGAGCAAAAACATTTAGGTGTAACCCCATGGTCATGCAAGCAGCAAAAACACTGATGCTGGGTGACAAGTTCCTATTCATTTTCAAGCCATTCCAAAGTTCCAAAAATCTGTGTTTTCATAATGAGTAATGGTATTGCAGGTTAATATTAAGGCAATTTCCTAAGCAGATACACAGAGATTCCAAAGCAGACACTGCACCTGCTTTTACAGTGCACTGCTACAATTGCTAGTCCCACATCTCTATCTGCCTAGAGTATGTCCTCCGCTTCATTTCCATTACTGACTCTAATAATAACAAGTAGAGAATGTTGTAATGAAATTGAGTGCATGGAAATGGTAGATGCTTGAGGTGGTTGCTATGCCACTTGGTAGGGTAATCATGGTCAATCATTCGTGGCTTTGTGGTAAGATAGCTTGTAATTTTGAACTGGCTGCTGGGCAGAACAGAAGGTTTTACCAGCTTGGCTTTTTACAATGGAAGCCACACCATAATCCGTCTCTGATATTTGATGTAGAGGAGAATACTGAAAGAGCCTTGTGCAACTGAGATAGGATCACTTTCCTGCTCAGGCCCTATTGTAACAGAATAAAAATAGGCCATTGTTGTTCGCAGTCGGCAGGCTATCTTGATTTATCCCCACCAAGTCCCACATGATTTCCCACTATCAAATTTCAGGGCAACTATCAGTTTGATTTTTAATATATGCCCGATAATGGTACTCATTTAGTCCCTGAGAAGGCTTGGAAGATACGCTGTCCCCATGGTGCTGTAAGATAATGCCACGTCCGATAGTGGAAACTTAACAATATAAACAAGGCTATTGTTTACTACTCTATTGTCATTTCTTTTCATCTTTTAACTGCTGTATAATTGAATTGTCATGTGCTTGTGTGTGTGCATATGTGTATATAACACTTTTGTACTTCTGACCTCGACACTCACGACCAGCTGCTCCCATCCGTTCGGCCTGTTGGAGTGTTAAAGGCGGCAGAAAAGGATGTTCCCTCTACTTCTGAGGACAATACAACAAAAAATGTTAGCGTGAAGGAAGAGCCACCTGGAACACCAGGCCATGGTAAGACCAAACTCAATAATCTTTAAAGAAGTAATAGGTTGCAACCCTGTCTTTCGAGGTCACAGTGTGCTGTCTGTATAGAAAAGAACACCACAATTTGGTGCAAAATTTCTTATCAACACAGGAATAGAATGTGGCATAGGCATACTGGGCTTGGCTTGTTTTCTAAACTACACTCAGGGCAGGGACCCTCAGCATCAAACCCGACTCGCAGTTACCGGCAAGTTGCTAGGTTGGAGATTGGAGGTAGTTGCTAAGTTGTTGCTAGGGTAGGTGTAGTGGTTGCTAGGTTAGTCATAGGTTATGTTAGTTGCTGTTGGTTGCTTGGTTGCAACTGTGGAAGTGTTTGCTATGCCGCTAGGGTACTTGAGGTGGTTGCTAGGTTGTGCTCGGGTAGGTGTGGTGGTTGTTAGGATTGTATTTAACGTGGTTTCTAGTTCGTTGCTAGGGTAGGTGTGGTGGTTGCTTGGGTTGTTGGTAGGTTAGTCACGTCGGTTGCTATGTTGGTTGCCAGTTTGCAACTGTGAAAGTGGTTGCTAGGCCGTTGCTATGGTACCTCAGGTTGTTGCTAGTCTGTTGCTAGGGTAGGTATGGTGGTTACGAGGGTGGTTGCTTGGCTTAGCATCTTGGCTTCTATGTTGGTTGCTAGGTTGCAACTGTGGAAGTGGTTGCTAGGCCGTTGCTAGGGTACTTTAGGTTGTTGCTAGGTTGTTGCTAGGTACATGATCCATTATCTCTCAAGCATGGAAACAATACATGGACTCTTTCTTAGATTCATCACGTGATTCACACACTGTAGCTTGCATAGCGCACCCCATGTAAGAGACAATAGCCACACATAACACACAGTTCAATATTACTAGTTGGGGCACCCATAACAGTCTCACGTTTCCTATTACGAGTTAGCAAAGAAGAGCACATTCCAATACTGACAGCAGAGAGGGAAGTCAGAGGAGACAGTCTCTGCTATATGTTTTGGTAGAATAAGTTTGATAATAAAATACCATAAGGTTAAGAATTCCCACTCATATAAACCATTAATATGTTACAGAAATTAGATATTCACTTCTAAATTATAAAATATTAGTAGATATTAATTGGATATTATAGATATTTTATTGTTATTAGTCATAATGTTCCCGACAATCACCAAAACTACTTCGCGCAAAATAATTGGAACTGCATAGACCGAACGCGTCCGTCCGACCGTCAGGTGCTGAAAGTTTGCTTAGCTTGCTAATATTTTGAGCGTAGATAGTTTGCTGATAGACAACTTCAAAATCGGAAAAGAGGTAATTGAGTCAACGGTACCTCAGATTTTACTTTTGGTTTCGAATAATCTGGCTTTCCATTGATTCAGTGTAAAGTACTTGTTCACTTCTGCGTTCACGTTCAGTCTATGCTGTTCCAAATTGTTTTGTTCCTCTCGCTAACTAGTGCATTCGTTCAACAGGGCTATGCTTAAACTTACTCCAAGTAGGGCAAGTTATATGACAAATCGTTACGCGGTGGATAGAAGCATGAAATTTGGTATATATGTCCCTTAGGTGATCCTAAGACATCCTAGAAGGGGTGCCCAAAAAAATTTCAAACAGGAAGTGAGTTTTTGCAAAAATTCAAAATGGCCGACTATTAAATTGGCTATTGATTCAAAATACACCAAAGACAGTCACATCAAAGCATGAAATTTGGTATATATGGCCCTTGGGTGATCCTAAGATATCCTAGAAGGGGTGCCCAAAAATTTTTTAAACAGGAAGTAAGTTTTTGCAAAAATTCAAAATGGCCGACTATTCAATTGGCTATTGATTCGAAATACACCAAAGATAGCCACATCAAAGCATGAAATTGGGTATATATGTCCCTTGGGTAATCCTAAGACATCCTGGAAGGGGTGCCCAAAAAAATTCAAACAAGAAGGGAATTTTTGAAAAAATTCCAAATAGCCGACCATTCAATTGGCTGTTAATTCAAGACACACCAAAGACAACCTCATAAAAGCATGAAATTTGGTATATATGTCCCTTGGGTGATCCTAAGACATCCTAGAAGGGGTGCCTAAAAAATTCAAACAGGAAGTGAATTTTTGACAAATTAAACATAATCGACCATTCAATTGGCTGTTTATTCAAAATACACCAAGACAACCTCTTAAAAGCATGCTATTTGGTATTAACGTCCCTTGGCTGATCCTAAGCCATCCTAGAAGGGTTGCCTAAACAAATCTCAAACGGGAGGCAAATTTTTGAAAGATTCAGAGTAGGCTAGCCAACCATTCAATTGGCTATTGATTCAAAATACACCAAAACAACCTCATAAAAGCATGCAATTTGGTATATACATCCCTTACATGATCCTAAGACATCTTAGAGGGGGTGCCTAAACAAATCTCAAACGGGAAGTGAATTTTTGATTTTTGAAAGATTCAGAGTAGGCTAGCCGACCATTCAATTGGCTATTGATTCAAAATACACCAAAACAACCTCATAAAAGCATGCAATTTGTATACATCCCTTACATTACGTTTAAAAAAAAAAAACTATATGGATGAACATTCAATTGGTTGTAGATAATGAACACCGAAGACAACCTTATAAAAGCATGAAATTTGGGTGGCATTAAGACTTCAAACAGGAAGTGACTTTTTGAAGAAATTCACTATGGTCACCATTATAGTCTAATTGCCAGCTGATCAAAACATAAATGCATCGGTGTATATAATGGAACATTTTTGTATGGATAACATTAAAAAGATAGATAGATAAGTTGACATACAGTAGGCTATACAGATAGTGGTTGCAATTATTTCTTGATTTAACCACCTGTAGTATAAATTAGATAATATTACACAAATTGACTGTTAATATTATCTATCTATAAATCAATCATGTAAACCTGCAAATTCCTTGTTCACTGTACAGTGCAGTTCTCAAAACAATTTTTACTCATAACACATCTGTACTAGCTGGCTTTCATCACCCAAAGCATTGAGCAATTATTCTTATTTAAAAAAATTATTATGAATCAACCAGTTGCCTTGTTCTTTCACATTGCTAAGCATAGTCAATAATTATGCTGTTTATTTACGAATATCTATCATTCACGTCTACATATAGCCCACGTGGCTTGTAGTAAATTGAAATTGAAATTGAAATGGAGCGTGCAAGGCAGCATGGATTCTCCCAGACTAGTCCCTTCCTGTTCTGGGATTGGAACCTGAAAGCATGGCTACAGATTGGCCATCATGGTAGTTTACAGAACGAAATGGAGCTTGCAAAGGAGTATGGGTAATCCCAGGCTAAATGGATGAACAAATGAAACAATTAGGTTTTGTTTTCATATAGTAAGTAAGTTTAATTTATAGAGCACAAGTCACGTGAAAAATACCTTTGTCTGCAAACTTAAGGGACTTAAGTGTAGAGGTAATAATTGGTCCATGATTTAGGTAGGGGCCTTACCATGCAATGCTTTATAGACCAACAGAAGGGCATTGGGGGAGCTTAAGATAAAAAAGATTTACAATAGTCTGATGTGATACAGGCATGGATAACTATTTCTAGATCCTTGATTAACAGAGAGGGCTTAAGCTGGGAACAGAGCTAATCTGTCAAGTCACGAGTCAAGAATGACACCTAGGTTTATAGCATATGCATTGACATAGGGAGTGGGGTGACATAATTTCTCAACAACTATGGAATTGCTTTTTGTAGGACCAAAAATATTGGCTTCAGTTTTATCATTATTTAGCTGGAGAAAGTTATTGGTCATTCAGCAGTTGATGTCCTTGAGACAGTCTAGTAAAGGCTGTATGGAATCCCTTGATTTGAGGTACAATTGAGTGCCATCTGCATAAAATGTCACCAAAAGGTGGCTACAGACCAAAGATCCATGACGACACAGGCTGTATGATGTTCTAAAAACCAGACGCTCTAAAACTCTGAAACTATGCGTAATTTGACAAGTGGAATCTTTTGCGACAGCTTGCATGCGATGCTTGATTACAGCGCTACAACTCCTTTTTAAAACCGATCTTCATATCAGTCTGAATTGATCGAATTGAATTTGTACTCAAGGGGACCGTTTTCATAGCACAGTGCCCAAATTAGAACTCAAGAGAACCCTAGCCTGGCGAATGCCAAACTAAAAATCACAAGTGATATTTAGTCTGGAGCCCTACCTATTGCATTTCTCGTAGTGGAAGAATCGTTTGCGATTGTACAGAGACGTTTATTGGGCGCAACGAATGTCTATCATACCGTCTGTACATACCTCGGAGGCAATACCAGAGCCACCACGTGGCGTAAAATGCAATCGAGGGCCGTACAAATCCCTTTTTGTTCTGTGACTGGATACCGAAAGCAGGCGAGAAAATCGGTCATGGTCACCATGCTGCTTTGCAGAGTGAAATGAAATAAGCATGGAAAGGAGCATGGGAACTCCCAGGCGAAGGGAACCCCACATTTGTCGCCGTTAGCTGCCATGTTGCACGAAATTGGATCATTCTCCTAGCTATCTACTTCACATAGCAATGTGAAACAGCAGGTCTACGGGTTGTTTCACACCGGATAATTCCTTTAAAGATGCAGGCTTGCTATCCCATAGGAGCTAACATGACTCTCTTGAAACATCAAGAGGGCATTTACTCATAACACATTTATACTAGCTGGCTACCATTATCCATAGTACAGTATTAATCAGTTTATTGGCCAGTATATTTTTTGATTAATAAAAGATAACTAAGAGTTGTACTATTGAGTTATAGTATCAATGGATTCATTTGTAGCCTAGTGTGTGTGTGTGTGTGTGTGTGTTTGAGATGGGGGTAGTCTTAGGGTGGGGCTTGGGTATTTGGAGTAGGAAAAACGTACTTAGAAATCATCATTTCACACTGAGTCTACATTGGCTAATGCTAATGCTAATATTGGCTTTGTATTTTTTCAATGAGTTGTGTCCTGATTCAAGGCTCCATTCCTGCTGAAATTGACATTTTATTAGTGAACTACTCTTTCAGAGTTAAAGAATAGTTCCTGTGAAAGTTTTTTAAGCTACTTATGTGTGTGTTATACAAATATTTCCAGACTTAAATGAAGATCCATTTGAAAGGTCATCTCATTCTGATCGCTTTTTTTAGTATTTTTTTCTCTTTAAAGCTTTATAAAAGCCATGAAACAATAGTTTATGGTAGATATTGCACATATTATATGAGGGCAGTCTCTGTACATCACATCCAAAAAGATTTAATGACAAAATAAGTCATAATGTCCAAGCTATGTAACATTATAATAATATTGGGTTGTGTTTGGCGGCCATCTTGGATTTTCACTATAAAAAGGACCTAAATGGACTTAAATTTTTGGGCACCCCTTCTGAAATGATGAGATACATCCTAAAGAGTATGTATACCAATTTTGGTGCTTCTATCCACCGCGTAACGATTTGGCCCTTTTTTGTTGATAACTTCCCCTACTATCCAGAGCTGTAAGTGTTTTAAAGTGACATTCCTTGGTTGCATCAAATTAAAGTCCAAGGAGCAATCAAGCTTTTGCTGTACCTACACGCCATCGATATCAACCATGTTTTTACCCAGAAAGCATTCCGATTGCACTTTACAATTTTCGAAAATGTTTAATAAACAGAAACCATTTTGAGTGTTTTCAAATCCTGTTAGATGTAGCTGATAACAATGTCAGTCTTATTATACCAACATGTCTTACTAGCCACGGATCCTTTTAGAAAGTGCAAGGCTCCCCGAACTTTGGACCTTGGAATGTGAAACAAAAGTAGAAAAATACTTTCTAAGAAAGTACAATACTTTCCAAATCCATGAATTGTCAGTAGTACATGACACTGATTTATTAAAAAGATATACATGCTTTGACTTTGATATTCAACTGTCTCCATACAGTATTCAACAATGAATCCACTCTTGAGGGGAAGTCTGTGTTTGACTTCTGCAGTTCATCACCCCCCATTCAAACACAGGACCAGAGCCCAGTCAAAGGCCTTGGACACATGCAGACTGACCTCTTCCAGCAACCTAAAGGTAGCATCAATTAATTCTTAGACAGGTCATTTATTAACGTGTTTCATATTGACACTGGTTATATCAGAGAATTTTCTCGGGTCAAGAAAAAGGTCCATTGAATGTAAAAAACCTTTTCTGTATATATTTGCTCCTCTGATTTTTTCATAGCCTCAGTGTTGTTTTAAAGATTATTGAGAGATGGCAGAGATAAATATGATTTATTTATTATTGAACATGTACCGCCTTGTGATGGTAATTGGTATTTGCAGACAGGTTATCAAGCTGTATACATTCATTTGAATGAGAATACAGGGCTGAAGGCTCCCCACACGCAGGTAACACACTGTGCATAGGGTACCAAGTGCCTAGCAGGGCACCAAAATCTGGGTTGTGGAAAAGCATCACAATAGGCTACTAGTAATGATTGCCTATCAGATATGTCTTACTGTAAGTGCATATGGCAGGTTAACATTTACTTTTGATATGGTATAAAGAAATGCACCATGACTTTATTCTCATTTAAATGAATGTTTGAAATTTTAACATTTACAGCCATTTTTTAACTGACTTTATGAACATTTCAAAATGGAATCATAGGTCACGCATAGGTAGGGTATTCGAAGGAGAACTTTTCATGTTCAGAAAGATCAAAGACTCCCTTTGCATCCACCCCATCTCCTAAAGCAGAGGTGGCCAAACTGTTTTGTTGGCGGGCCACATACTGAACAATTTAAGCTGCTAAGGGCCAATGTAAAATTAAAAAGCTCAGTTTTTGACCACTTTCAATTGAAACAATTATTGAAACCATTGTTAAG
Organism: Sardinella longiceps; assembly: GCA_027497455.2. Classification (NCBI taxonomy): domain Eukaryota; kingdom Metazoa; phylum Chordata; class Actinopteri; order Clupeiformes; family Clupeidae; genus Sardinella; species Sardinella longiceps. Next base: position 5,673,239 of record JAODXP020000025.1, read on the forward strand.
AACACCGGCAGGCCGTCTAATAATGTTACACTCTTTAATGATACTAATGATGAACATCACACCAGTACTGAAACTGTGATGCACGATGAACATAGGGGTGATTCACACCAAACCCTGATCCTTTAAAGATAATTGTGAGAGGTCATTTTAACATATATTTCAATTTGATAATATATATTCAAAGTCTGAGGTTATCAAAAATGTTTGATATGCTTATTCACATTTTAATATGCTTATTCACATTTTAAGACACTCAGATTTTCGCATTACCGTTATGTGATTTTACATCAAATTTATGGTTATAAACATTTTTAGAGGGCAATTTTGAATGAATATTTCCAGCACCTGTGTACAAAGCTACATAGACTGATTAGTTGCTGATTAGTTTTTGGCAATTGAAGCAGGAGGCAGGTTTAAAGTCTTACTGGATGAGGTGTGCAAACCTCTTGTAGAATGTTCTGCTGTACGTAGTTTTTTTAATTGTTACTTTATTATTGTTATTTCTATTATTGTTGACTTATTGTTGATAATTACATTTTTGATTAATTGATACTTTGCTTATTTGTCTTATTTTATGATTAATATTTCCTATCAGGGCATTGCTGTAGAAGAGCCTAGAGCTCAGTCAAGTTCCCCTTAATGAAGAATGCTTGTTGATGATGATTTGCTGCTGTTGCAGGGCTGCCTAAGAAGGAGACAGCAGATGCAGAGCCTTTTCCACCTGTGGCCTTGGGTGATACACTTCCCTTCAGCAATAGCTCAGCATCTCCAACACCTCCTCATCTGCCTCATCCTTCCCCAGAAGAGTAAGTAGCTACACAAATCACAAACACAGTCAACACTAGTGCCCATATACTGCAACTAGATGTAGTAGGTAGTACCATCTGACCAAGACCCAGCCAGTCACAGACAAATACTGAAATTGCATCTTCGAGGCTAAATCAATGGTGCTTCACTTGGTACTCACAGCATTTTTGTACAGTTGAGTGTTGTGTCAATAATCATCTAAATAGCAAGTGTCGTAGCCTAATACAGTGTCGGTTGTGTTTTATTGCCATATCATTGTCATTAATATCACTCCAGAATTTGCAATAAGTCCAAATGAGACTAAAATGGTATTTGCCAAGACACTTATTTTGGAACACCACTAAGCCAGGCATAATGCATAATGTATGGTCTGGCCACGATGGATAGATACTAAAGGTGGAATCTTTCAAACGGCCTCTGCATGCAATATGATGGCACTACGACCAGCTATGATCAATCAGAGTAGTGAACAAGCTGATTCGAACAACTCTAAGCCCGCCAAACTTAAAAAAGATACACAACAGAAAACCACATGCCTACTGAATGCTATGAAGCACAACTGCTGAATAAATTCTAAATAGGAGTGCTTGGCTAGAGGATAATTGACGTCAAAGTATACTTTATAGTTGCCATGCCAATTTTTAGATGTGCTGGAAAGTTCTCAGTTTGACTGAGATCACTTTGAATGATAATTATTTTATGATAGTACTTACACCCGCATGACAATGATAATATCTTTTATCATTGCTATTACCATTGTTCAGATATTCTATTGCCTTTTTTTCTTGGTAAAGTAGACAGTGTGTCCCTTGCCCAATGGATGAGATGCTCTGCCCCCCCACGACCCCAGAGGGACGAAATGATGAAAAAGCCCTGCTGGAGCAGCTTGTGTCAGTCTTAAGTGGCACAGATGAGAATGAACTTGCAGAGTTGGACCGTGCACTTGGCATTGACAAGCTTATTCAGGTGAGCATCTCTACACTACAAGAAAACTGTGCAGGACAGTATTAGGGTATCATCTGAATAAAAAGAACATTGTCAGTAGGTACTGTACTGGTGTAGTGAACAGTCTGTAGACAGAATAGCAAATGGACAGTGACTAATTATTTGGGGCTGAAAGAACTGATAGAAATGAACAAAATCCACTTAAAATGTGGTTGCAAAGCCATTGGAAAAGATAAAATCTAAATCTACCTAAAGACTAAATCTTTAATCATTTTGTATATCCATCAACAAGCTTCTGACACCTCTAAAAGCAATATACCGGAGTAAGTTAAAGCATAGCCCTGCTGCACGAGCCTTCTGACAGCAATATATTTCGCATGAAATGAAAGATTTTCGAACAGCACAGACCTAACGCGAATGCGAAACACTTTACATTGAGTCAATGTAACCTCAGATCTTACTTTCGGTTTCCAACTGTCAGGTCCCATTGATTCAGTGTAAAGTGCCTGTTCGCTTCTGCGTTCGCGTTCGGTCTGTGCTGTACCAAGCAAGCTCTTTCAACAGGGCTATGTTTGAATTCACTCCGGTACTCTCCTTTAAAGGTGGGCTATGTGATGCTCTCCTGGAATCCTTTTTACTATATTGCATAAAATATCATTCACACCTCAATTTACACCAAATTTGTTAATCGACAGAGACTAAAATTTGTCAATCACCTGAGGGACAAAGCGGACAGAAAAACGATATAAAATCATAAGCAACCAGTAAAAATGGTGGTGATGTGGTGATTTGTCTATCAACAGGGTGTCCGCGGGTTTGTAAAAAGTTGTAAAAGGTAGTAAATGAAATCAGGGCAAATTAAGGCCAGTAAAAAGTAGTAAAAAGTAAGAAGCATCATCTGACAAGGCAGTAAATTTTTAAGCCCCCATCCAAATGACGCTATGAATTTTTCAATTTGTTTCACTTACATTCATCCTAACTCCTTAAATTACTAAACTTCTGTGGACTTATTATTTTGCGTTGCGAGTGGAACCTGAGTGATAAGCTACAGATGATGTCACGCCTGCCTACCTCACGCGCGCTCATTCAATCTGGGTAGGCTACCTGCCAGATCTCTTCGCAAGTTCGCTATTAGTTCATTTCAAATAAAGGAACAGTAACAAAGGCTATGAAGATTAGACGACTTGAGGTAAAAGGCTGTGAGTGAAACTGTCGCCCCTTTTTTTGTTGTCTGTCACGTCATTAAGGACTTAAAACACCGATGAGGATAAATGTTGCACCAGAGACAGTGGGTGAAGCAGGTCATTGCGGATGAGAATATCCATCGAGACTATCTATCGCTTTCGCTAAACCCCTACAGCCTATTTATTGTCAAACCGTTCTGCCGAAGCGCAAGGGGGAGCCGCAAAACATTTTAAATTTTGATGTTGAATTTGTCTGTCATCTGTTAAAAAGTTCCCATTTAGATGTCTAAATTACTTCCACTCTGTCTTTTGAGGGCATAGCCTACTTCATGTTTTCATATCCGGTCACTAGTCTTTGCCTCGTAATGCCATACATTTCGGCTGCATTATCCGTCAAAGCCCCGTAAGGATCAAAACGATTTCAAATGAACCGTCATTTTTGCTAGCTAGCTTGACTTTGTATTTCAAAGAAATGTGGAAAGATCACTGAAGCTATTGTGAGCATGCGCCTGCCTGTGCGCTTAATTGCGAAATTGAATGAGAAAATGAGAAATTGAATGGGGAAAGGCCAGACGGCTCTCACCCAATCCTGTTCTCTTATGATGAGTCCCGTGTAACCTTATATGTCCACATGAGTGATAAATATAAAGGTAAATAATAAACATATTCAAAACAATGATATATATGATCCTGAATGTTAAAGTGTTAATGATGATGGGAGTATTAGCCTAATACGGTGTCCTGACACAAGTAAGCTGTATCATAAGCAAGAATTTACAGTAACTTAGGGGTGCTGTGAATGCAAAAAATGTTGATGGGGTGCCTTGAGCTCAAAAAGTTTGAGAACCACTGGACTAAAGCAGAAATAGATATTTCAGATTTTAGTTAAATTTTTGTCATGAAGTGTCCCCTAACATGTACAGTAGGTTGCATAAAGAAAGAGAGAGGGGTGGGGGGGATCCTATCCAGGCTCCTGTAATTTAGGGTATCTACTTCTACTGTATGTACTGTAACCAGAAAGAATCATCTTGGGTTTTCAAATTTTGGCGGCATAGCCTAATATTGACAAACTAGAAAAGCACTGAGAGAGTGCAGACCTCCGCCAAGGCAATGTGGACAAAGACACAATATAAATTCCAGATTGTGTTCTGGATCACTGATCGTACCAAAATTGTCGGAATATGTAGGATGCCACCCCTCCCCCCAAAGAAAAAAAAAGTGCGCTGCTAGATGTTGTGGAGGTAGTAAAAATATTGTAAAAGGTAGGAAAAAAGGTAGTAAATGGTAGTAAATTCAGCACCAGGATTCCTGTATATACCCTGATCAAACTCAATTGACATTTGTCCCTCCCCCCTCCTCATTCATTCCTGTACTCTGAGAGGGGGGCTTCAAGGGAAGTCGGAAGTCAAACCATGTCAGACCATTTTTTTTAAAGGCTTGATTGGTAGGTGTTGTTAAGTCTTTCAATTTCAATGCTTCGTTTCTATTTTTATTTTGTCATATGAAAGGTATTATTAAATGTAGATTATCCTAAATATAGACTAGTACTTAACTCATGCAACTTACTTTGCTATACCATTGAAATCTTCTCAGCACTGACCATGGACTTTAGATTGGAGACCTAATATTGTCAATGCACCATTTTTTTTATTATTATTTGGGACACCTCATACATTGAGGAAGGTAATACCCTGATTGTGCATGTTATATTTACACATTGGGTATTGCTGGATTCAGCACAACCTCACCCTTCTAACAAGCCATACCATGTTTCTATGACACTCCCTGAAAAATCAAACACAAAGTAAACAAAAAATTCTACAAAGATATTCATTTCCATGTCCGCCTATTTTAGGCATGTGTTCTTAGGTCTCTAAACATGGTATACTTCAAGGTATTCACACACAAATTTTTCTAGAAGGTACAGCAACTTCCTGGCTACAAACATGCCAAGTTTCAAATGTCTCAGAGCTTTGTATTATGATTCTGTATCAGTTTATATGTCTTAAGTCCCATTCAGCAGGGGTCCATTAATGTTTAATTTTTAGTTATGGGATGTATGACAACATCTATGAATTTAACCATCTTTGCAGCAAAATATTTTTTATCCAAAAATCAATTTCATAGTATATGGGAGACCTTATTGATGAAGAATAACATGGTTGGGTTTAATAGTACCTCTAGTAGGGGTCTCTCAAAATTTTGGGCCCATTGTTACTAGCCTGTAAGGTGTCTGTTGATGACATTTGGAACATTAAGATGTTAAACGTTAAGATTCGAGACCTATTCGAGTGGACCAAAATTTCTTGCGTCTTCAGTATTGGCTAGTCTTGAGTAGCTTGTGCAAAAGACCTCTTGTTGAAATTTAATTGAAGTTGTTCTTTAACTACAAGGTTGTGTTAGACATATCTGATCAAGGCTTCAGAATAGAGACTCAATCAGCTTGCCATACACGAACAATTATATACTAAATATAATTGTGTGAAGCATTTTACCAGTTTTAAGTTGTAGCTTTATAACAGTGAACATCTTGTGTCAACTGAGTAAAATTTAAGATATCTGTTTTCCAGGGTGGATGTCTTGAACCATTCCCTCAGCGTCTCCCTAGTCAGCCCTCTTCAGTACTCAATGTAACCATGGATCCTAAGATGCAAACATACTCCACTTTGTTTTCTCAAAGTTCTCCGCGGTTCCCTTCAGACTTGGGGGAATCACGTGGATTTGGTTTTGCATCACCACAGACAAGTGTCCATGGAGGAATCGCTGTGAGGCCTGGAATGCCTCATACTCCTACAACACCCAGTCAACTCCACCTAGCCCCAAACCAGCTAAGACTCCAGCTCCAGCAACGGCTGCAGGGACCACAGCAGGTAACAGGAGATCAGTGCTCTTCATATGTCTGGTCCCCAGTTTTGAATTCCATCTTGCTCTGTTACCCTTTCTTTGTTTACCAACCCAACCATTTATGAATGTAATGAATTTATATAATGGTTTATGAATTAACTTAGCCGCAACACTTCAGAGTTTTCAAGTATTAGTGCAATTGGTTTAATAACATGAAATATATATGAAACTAAATAATCTGACAGCTGTGATTTATGAAGCTGTAGGTTTTGACCGCCTCGTGTCCCGGTGAACATGCGTCAGGAAACAAATGTCACGGTTTTCTACTACCAATCAAATGTGATCATGACAGTTTCATATGGGACTGCCTAAATCAAATCAGAAAGCAAATAGTATACACTACGAGTTTTCATAAGTTTAGGCTCGTTTAATTGACCTTTTGCCGGAATTTGATTGACAGGTGTTCTGGCATAAGTGCGATTTAAAAGGTTGATATTATTCTGATGTTTTAGATGATCTCGGGGACATTACTAAGAGAGGAGGAGGGCCGCCACTTACCCATCCTTGCTCTAAAACAATCTATTTTTGTTATGATGTCACATTTCAAAATGTGTACTACAAAGCCTCAAAGTCTCGGTACTTTGAAAACCCATTTGAATATCCAAAGCATCATGTTATACCGGCATAATTGGGCTCGAAATGTCCATAAGAACCCAGAGAATTTGAATATTCACTGTGTTTTATTGACACTGCGTTGCTTATATGTATAACCCACCTCAAACAAGACCACATTGTTTTTAAAAATAACAACTAAAAACTTTTTTTTGTCGCTGAATTGACGCTGCTCTGCATGTTTATGGAGATATGTGTGACATTTTTGTGCAACCCTGCGTCTTTTGAGATGCACGCTCTCAATCAATGTCAATCCTGTTGGATGTGGATAGGTCACAGCTTTCAATGGCGATATCTCAGGTATACAAAGACATACAGTAAAGCTAAAAATATTAGCTTTTAGCCAACAAAGAGACCTTTCCAACAGTGTGCAGTATATCTCGGTACTACCAACGAAATTATCACAGGTGTGCCATCGCTTTACCTTATGCACAAGTCTATCTTTTGGTTATAGAATGTTTTTTTACTGCTCTTGTATGATGAATATACTGTGTGGCCAAGTGGTTTTTCTGTTTGTGAACATGTCAATTATTACTTTATCAGCCTCCACTGAATGCCCAGATGTTGGCTCAGCGACAGAGAGAGCTCTACAGCTTCCAGCACCGACAGCGACAACTTCTCCAGCAGAAAGTTCTGATGATGAGGCAGAGTATGGCCCCAGGATTAGGAGTCCAGCGAGTACCTAAAGGTCTTCAGCAGCCAGGCCCTACTCAGGGCCCAGCACAGAGCCAACAACACCAGTTTGGTTATTCAACTAGATACAGCATTGTATCAGGCAACAGCACAACTTCACCTGGCAATTTAAAACCAATGGAAGGGCCACTAGACTCAAAGCTTCCTGCAAAGACAACTTTGGGGAGTCCGAGTGTGATGGGAACTGGTCAAGGGCAGTTTGGGGCAACAGTAAATTCACCTGGACAATACGGTAGGTTTCAGGACTTTAAAGGTCCAGGTGATCTTCTTTCACATCATTATTATTATATTGAAACTTCATTTAAATTGTGTTGAGTAGGTCTCATTTAGGACACTGGAGCTTTGCAACTTTAGTCTTTGTAGCGTTCATACTTTGTAAACTATGACTTATGAATTAGAATGTTGAGCCATCTGGAGCAACTGTCAGTTTCTCAATCTTTAAGACTACAATCAGCTGTCTTAAGACTACAGATCCTGTTCAACTTCCAAATATTTCATTCTTCAGTGACTCCAACTGTCATTTGTCATCAACTATGACCAAAAAGCTTGAAAGGAATCCTGATCGGTCTAAGACCGAAACATTGTAATTTCTTAATATTTAATAAATATTTGCTTGTGTAATGGTCAGTGTGCAGGATTTCAGGCTTTTAATCTATGACCATACGATCTTCTCCAATGCACCTGCCCGAGGAAAAGAGATGAGCAAGAAGTTTTCAACGCTTCATCAACTATGACCCCCACCCTCCCCATTTTCTCTGTCCACGACTGTTTCAAAATCGAAGTCATCACTACAAAAATTGATTGTTAAATATAACTATTGAACTTCTGAAACTGTAACAATTTGCCCTAAATTCATTCAAGGCAAAAGTCACACGCTATTTAAGTCACAGGCGGATAGAAGACAGGTCGTGATAATTGTGCTTTAACAGTAATTAATAGTTTCTTAAATTAATTGTGATCTATGCACGGCATTAATGTCCATGTTTCATGACACCAAAACTCAAAATAAGGTTAATATTTTATTAAAAAAATATACTGGATGCAAGAGGTACTGTAGACTTTGTGAAGTAGTAATTCAGAAACAAATCAATCAGTCAGGTGTATATTTTGCCAAGGCCATCCGACATGAGAAACTGAAGACAACAAAAAAGGATTAAAAACCTCAAAATTCAGATAAATTTTGGTCTGCGGACCGCGTAAACTTATAATTTAAGACCCCTGGTCTATATTGTTTATAGCTGTCAAGTAGGGTTGCCACATTTGAATTGTGTAAATCCGGGACACCAACTCGCTTTTTGTGCGCTGACAATATCATGGTGAAAGTGTTATTGTAAAATACAGACCAAGAAGGCTACAGGGAATTATGGCCATTGCATGACTGTGTTGTAGCCTAAAGATTAACTGGTGGTTGATTGCTGGTAGCAATAATAAATCTGCAAGGATGTCCGCAAATAACTAATCAAATAAAAGCAAGTGTGTGCCTACAGCATCCCAGCACAGCAAGACTTGGTCTATGTAAAATAGTGGCAGGGAACACTGATACATCAGCAGAATTTTAGCAAAACTCCGGGACAATATCTGTCAAGGAAAGATTTATCAACTTTCCCGGACAGATGCACAAAAAACGGGACAATCAAGGAAAATCCAGTACATGTGGCAACCCTACTGTCAAAGTGGCAGCAGTAATGTCACCATCTGACAATTGGCCAACCCAAGTTTGATTTCCAACTTTGCCTTGAATTGACAAGTTTTCCTTTTAAAATGTTTTGTGTGTACTGATACTTCCTTAAAGAAATGTTGTTGTTGTTGTTGTTGTTGTTATTATATCATTATTCAAATTAACATCTGCAAAATCCAACCAATGTTTGTTTTATTTTGTAGGCATACTTCAGCCTGTGGACCCGTCTTTCCCACCAGAACTTAGCCCAGCTAGCCCTCATCTGTCACCACAGAATTCCATGACACTGAATCCCTTGTTGGAACAGGCCCAACAGTCGGCTTCATACCAGTCTCCTGACATTAATAAGAATTGGCAGCAAACTGAAATGAGCAACAACAGGTATTGGATGAAGAACCATATTACTGTAGTTGCAAAAAAAAAAAAAAATGTAGACTGTCTTCTTGCACGGCAGAGGATTAGAGCCATGCAGGTAAAATAATCATCAATCGTTTCGAAAACAAAGTCATAGGGCCCTATATTCATTATCCATGGCGCATCATCTGAAGTCTATGGCGCAGTTGACTTTGTGGATGATCCTTGAACGTTTTGGTATTTTGAGGACAGAACAATCAAACTTCGCGCTGGTGCAAAGTTCAAAGTGAATTGGCCTTGTGGCAAGTTGTGATTGCCCTTAATTGCATCACAGTTATTTACACGTGATGACTTGCTCTTGCCGATCAACTTCTTTTTGTGATTTCCAAGACAGCCCTGCAACCTGGAAATCTTCTCAAAAATCATGTAATATGAATTTGGCATTATTGGTCTCTAGGTCAGTGGGGGCAGAGGGATGATTATGTATATTTCCATTCTATGTCTCCATTAATGTATTAATGTATTTTCCAAGTGTGTTTAACCAGGCTGGACAGAATGCCCTCCAGGCCTTTGGACAGCAGGGTTACAATAACATGAGTATAACTGTGTCTATGGCTGGTGCCTCGGGGGCTGTTGGATCTATACCTCCAATGGGGCATCCTGTTGCTATGGGTAACAGCATCTGCAGTATTGGATCCATATGTACTGATCAGGTAAAACAAATGTTATTAATGTTCAATAGGTTTATGATGGTGCTGGATATCTCAGAGTGATGTTGGTCCTGACTATGTTGAACACTTGAACACTTTAAGATCTGGATTATTAGCTGATGCTACTTGTTGCTGTTGTTTTTCATCCAGGTCCAGCAAGTTCAGGTGTTTGCTGATGTTCAGTGCACAGTGAACCTAGTGGGGAGTGAATCCTATCTCAGCCAGCCAGCTCCCATGGGAAGCCATAAAGTGCAAAGTGGAGCCCAGTCAGTCCAGTCACAGCAGAAAAGTCTCCTTCAGCAGCTCCTCACAGAGTGACTCCAGCACTGTCATTAAGGATATGGTCAAGGAGCCTCTCAAGATGGAGATATGTTTTCTTCACCTTTCTTTACATTGTACCAGCAGGATTGTTTTCCAGGGCTACACTCTGCTTATGAAAATTTCCCGCAGCAGTAAGGCTACATTGGAGCCCTCACTTTTGGTCACCCTTTTCAAAATCTATATCTTCTACTTCTGTTTGAATGAAGAACCAGTTACAGACCAGCTCTATGGCTGAGGGACCTGTTACCTCTTAACCCTTAGTTGTACTTTCCCAGTAAATCTGAGTCATCCTTTTTGGGACCAGGGTAGCATCTGAATCTAGATGGGTCCGTATTAGAAAAGTTGGCCCTTAAGAAGATTTGTTAACACTGACTTTTAACAATTGTGTTTATTTCCCTTGCATTGACGGCTTATGTTCCCTCTGGATCTGTGACACATGGCTGTCCTCTGCAGTGCCTGATGGGATAACTGTCCCAGTCTCTTCTTAAGTTTATTTTAGAGCTGTTGATTTCATATCGGTTTGTTGCCAGTGGCAGAACAAATGTCCTTAGGATGGGCTACTGCTCTGTATTTAAAAAGTGTACAACTTTTCTTGGGAGAGAGTCCCCACCCACCCCTCAGCAGCTGTGAAGAAAAGCCTTAGGGGCTTCTGTTAGCCTCTCAGTGTTGTTTGCCATGCAGGCTGGAATTCTTGCACAGCATAGGCAAAGATATCCTCTTTTTACCTACCTACCTACCTTAAAACAACTGTCACTTTTAGATCATCAGTATCGTGGAATCCTTAAATCAGGTTTTCTGTGTTATAAATGGGAAGTGTGCTTTTGTGTCCGATTTAAGATTTCCCCACAACGAAGTGATGTTTTCCATTTGAAACATCTTCAATGATCATCAAACGATGATGTAATCAGAACTTGGAAGTCTATTCAGTCAGGTATGTTAAGTAACCATAATTCAACTTCAATCCTTTTAAAGAACCTCAAGGACATTTTAATACATTCTATGTGTGTCAAGGATATGCACTAAATACGAAATTCCAAGGGTTAAAAAAAAAAATCCCTACAATTCTTCTCTGGATCTGGTGTAATAATGTCACTGATCATCCCACTAAAGGCTGCACACAACAGCTTTTCGACTGCTCATGTGACTACTGTGTTTCAGTCAGACACTGTCTTTTTTCCATATTATTTAGCTTCTAAGGATCCACAATTCTGATTAGTACCATATTTTCACATACCTCAAGGCTGGGAGAAACAGTGCATCTTAACAAGCAATAATCTTAAAAAAGATGATTTAGACAACATTAAGATTACGTTATAGTTCCTGTCGGTATGTATTTGTGCATATACAAATATCACAAAATGTCCAAAATAATTGTAGAATATGATCAACTAAAAAAAAAAAAGAAAAAAAAAATCTAGTTAGTGTTAGCTAGTGTTGGGTATGTGTATAGTTTTGTGTGTGTGTGTGTGTGTGTGTGTGTGTGTGTGTGTGTGTGTGTGTGTTTGCTTGCTTTTGCATTTGTTTCTATGCTGTGTATTCAAAGATTGGCTCAGTGGCCCATCTCTTCTGCCATTCCATATTACATCCTTTTGCAATTGGATATCACTTTGATATTGACTTGATCATGTAAGTTCCATTAAGAAATAGCAGTCTAGGAATGCAGGGAGTCCTCCTGTCCATTTTGTAAGTCTTAAGTTTTCTATAGGCTTGTAAAGAGATGAGAAATTGTTTGAAATCAGTCAATGAGTGGATTGACATGGACATTAATATTGCAACAGTAATTGGAATGATACCGTATTCAAACATATAACATACATACAACCGGAATACCGTTTTGAATAGCGTATTCCAAATACAACATCATCATGTAACAGAATAAGGCCGTACCTGGAATGAGCCGGAATCGATTTGTGCAGTATTCCAATCATGAAAACATAGGGTGCATTCATAAATTCAGTCAGAAAATAATGCACTAAGTGTGACAAAAATGTGTGCTTCATTCATCTATAAACAGTAGCGTAACACAAACACATGGCCCCCCCCCTGCAGGAAACCAAAGAGGGCCCTCATTCTGAGGTACAATTGATTGAATTGTTATGCTTGCAAAGACGCAGACCAAGACTTTTCATCATAGACAACTTTTATCGTTATTGCATAAAGAAAATGGTTTCCTTTTTACTAGAGCTAAAATGTGTGCTTCAGAGCAATTAGTTATTGGGCTCAGGTATTTGCCCTGAATGCAGATAACGCCTTCTTCAAAACTTATAATTGGTTTATTTCCCACAGCAAAAACTATTTTAAATTGGGCTCATTTTATTTTATTATCAAATAAAACTCCCATCGTGAAATATAGTATCAAAGGCGGGCTATTTTCAATTGTAATGCTTAGGCTAATTGAAATTAGTGGCTACACCAATGTAGCCTTGATGTATAACATTTTGTATGCCTTTAATCTTAACCTCTAAGGCGTGCCTAACCTTTGTCAAAAAAAAAAAAAAAAAATGCACCCAGGTGCACAATTTCTGCACACGCCCCCTTGCTTAAAATCTACCAAGACATGGCATTTTTGTTGTAATGAAATGTGCCAGCTCTTTTAAAAATGCCATATTAATGACAAAGCTACTCCGTCATCATGCTGCTCAGAGCCATTTTCTATACCTCTCTGATGACGCTTCTATTCCGCGAAGAATGGACAGAGCCCATCGAAATCTAAACAAGAACTTGACATGGTTACTTTGTCGTCGCACACCAGAACACCTGAACAGCCATCTCTGCACTGGTTGGGCACATAATATACTTTGGCATAGAGATATTGTTCAAGGCACTTTAGAAGAAGAATAGAATTAGACAATAGATTCTCTCAATAGAGGCTTGGGCTGGCATTTGCCGATACTCTCTCGGTCTCTCTCTCTGTCTTTGTCTCTGGCCGGGCTCGTGATAAATGGTTCCGGCATCTGCTTTGTAATATTTAATTTATTTAGCCTATGGTGCTATGATGTGATATCCAACAAAGTTTTATGTATTATGACACTAGCCTGGTTATCGCGCAAATTAAATCACAAATGATATTTAGTCTGGAGACCCACCTATTGCTTTACTTGTAGCGGAAGCGTTGTTTACAATTGTCCAGAGCCGTTTATTGGGCGACACAAATGTCTATCATGGCGTCTGTACATAGCTCCGAGCCAATACCAGCCACCACGTGACGTAAAATGCAATCAAGGGCCGTGCTAGTCCCTTTTTGTTCTGTGATTGGATACCGAAAGGCGACGAGAAAATCGGCCATGGTCACCATGGTCACTATTATGGCACAGTAACACAGTAAAAAAAAAAAAATATCATGTAGGCCTGAGGTGATTAATAGCCTATGTAAGGAATTTATGTTTGGACAGCTCTGCGCACACGTGAGAAGCACCTGCAGTCTGCTTCGTTCTGTTGGCTACATCAGTCCTAAAACGTAAAATAAAAATTCTAATGTGACAGAAAAAAATATTTAACGTTAACCCAGTCCAGTGGAAATCATGCATAAACATCAAGTTTGTTTGTCGACAGTAAAAACATGTTGCTTTGTTTGTGTAGGAAGCACTCTGGTGTCTCTGAATGCAATCAAAGTAAACATGCAACATTTTAACCTAAAAAATATTCTGTTTTTTTTCTTGTGGATTTAGGCCTACATGCCAGAGTCTAATAAGCATCTCAGCAAATGAAAGAAACGCGTCCATGGTGGTGCACAAAACGGTGTGTCCGAGGACCAGGGTAGAAATTATGTAGCCTATAATTCACAGCAGGCAGATGTACAATGATTGTAACATGTTAACTTTTAATGTTGTGCGATGTCTTTGTAAAATCAACTTTACAAAAGTTTTTACTTTGTAAAAGCCGTTTTCACACATTATCTCTTGGCCCCGGGCCGGATTGAAAAAGACGTTCTTTAAAATACAAATGTATTTTGCCATAAATAGCCATGGTTGGACATTTAATCTACTAGAATTTGAAACTTTGGAGGTTGAGAGGTCAATACTTAAAATTCTGTGTGATGAAGTGCCAGGGAGTTGGGCGCCCATCACTGACACTCCCTAAACAGCTCTGTGTTGTGGCTGTTATTCAATCAAGAATCCTTCAGGTGATAGTTACGCAATTAACCTATTGATGATAATGATAACTATAATTCTACTTTGTTTAGAAAGCGTAATGTCAGTTTAATACACACACAACCAAGACATGCCCTAAGGGGCCCTTCACTCTGAACTAGGGATGTTAACCGATAACCGTTTGACCGATGGTTGACCGTATTAACGTTAACCGATCAAAATTGTTGGTAGTCGATTAAAAAAAGGGGGGGGGGTCTCTAAATTAGCCTACAGTAGACAATGGATTAGACACTACTATTTGTCATATTTTGCCAAGTCATTTTTGTGTGAAGCGAACAAATTATCGCCCTCACTTAATTTTTCATAACTGATCGTAGTAAACCAATTAAAACATTTGGCACAAGGTTACAACCTAGGCTGCTGCGTCTTACGCATTCTGTCTGCTTGATCGTATTGTAGTCTAGCAGGAGACATTCCGCTTAGGGCTTAGCTTTGAAAAATTAATAGGCTACATTTCCATATTTTAGGAAGGATCATTACTGGTAATGGATAAGGTGATGGTGATCTTTCTTTATTATTGTCATACCAACCTCAAACTAAAGCGCAGTGATTTCGGAGCAGTCATTTTCTTAAATGAACCACGGCAATGTTTCAATGAGCTGTTTACGCTAGACATACGTCTTTATTTGTAAACGTGATCACCTTCTATCCAAACCATTTCCAAAATAAGGAGGCATTTGTCCTCCGATTGCATACAAGCAGAAGCCGATAACTTAATAAAGTTTCTGTGATAGGCTATAGGCTCATCAGCGTTGCATTTGTGGGACTTTTTCACGCTGTAGAGATTTAAAAATGTCACGTGAGTGAAGAGGTGGCCGGGGCAGCTTGTGTAGTGGGTGAGCAGGAGAGAAAGAACGGCAGAGATGCAGGCGCCGCTCGACATGTTATTTGAAATAGCATAGTAGCAGGTCTATAGCCTAAGCTATGTTAAACTAATCGGTTAATCGATTTTAACCGAGTAATGACCGGTGGTCGGTCAAGAAAATGTTTAGTCGTCGCCATCCCTACACTGACCGCGTTTTCCGCTTGTAAAACACGAGTGTTCTGAAATAGTGAGTGACAAAAGCATGCAAGGTCGAAAGTGATAAAGTGACGTCTTGTTGCTATGATGGCTAGATTTGGCTAAACCGCTAACTCCCTGACTTAGCTATGACTGGCAGCTAGGCAACAGGCCCATTGTTGAAGAAAATGCAACCTCAAAAGTTAAACTATTTTCAACTTTGAGCACTTGCATTTTTTAGTCGCTTACATTTTTCTCACCTGACGCCTAGCACTTTTCTACGCAAGGCGTGTAGCAACCGTCAAGTTGCTTCGTTCCATAGGAAAACAATTGAATTCAAGCGCCTGGAGGTGAAAAAAGCATGTTAGTGTGAACGGCCGCTAATGATGATGCGGAATCTTCTCATGTCGTTCCACACAGGAGGAATATGTTAATCTGAATGACCTAGAAATGCTTACACTGCATATGTATGGCAGGTTGAGGTTTTTGTGGTTAGCTTGGGGATGATGGCTCCTACTCTGTAGAAGAAAGAAAAAAGATGCTGTAGTTCAGGGGTTTTCAACTGGTTCAGTCCCAGGGACCACCATTCTGACTAAGAAGTCATCGGCGGCCCACGGTTGGGGGGGCGGCGCGGGGTTGTTATACACAAAGAGATTGAAACAAATTATACAAAAAGACATTTTAGCCAGCGACCACCACATTTATCCAACTATGCAGAGTTGAAGTGATGGACATTTTACAAAACACATGAAAGTACAGCTGTAAAATGATTCCTGTGCTAAAAGCTTTTCTTATTTTTCAAATCAAGTATTGACAAATCAATTTCAAATACACTAAATTGAAACTGGAACCCTTGTCACGGACCACCTGCAGGGTCGTCACAGACCACCAGTGGGCCGCGGACCACCTGTTGAAAACCCATGCTGTAGTTCAACATTTCACTTGTCCTAAAACAAATTGCCCAAAAATGGATTACAAAACATAGCATAGGCTACACCTCTGCGTTGAGCATGATCAGAGTGGTAATTTACGAACGCACCCATAACCATATTCATTCTTTTAGAATCACAGTAGGAACTCAAAGTGATAGTTGCAAACAATCTGCAGTCTACCGGAGCTATGGAGCAGGAGTATGATTGGTCTATTAGCAACTCATAAACACTTTAATTGCAAAATTCAGAATAATATCAATAAGATAGGTTATTGCTGTCCATGTACATGCACTCAAGGAGTGAAGCATTTTTTTCAGTTTTGAAAATGGTTTATTATTAAAGCAAATGCTTAAGAAGTTTGCTAGATGGACAGGTAGAATGTCATATAATGTATGAACACTATTGTGTTTGCTTTACTTTACCTGTGCAGTAATGGGGAGAGTTGCGGGTTCCTGAGCCTGCGCTTTTTTTTAATCAACCTGTGTGTGTGTGTGTGTGTGTGTGTGTGTGTGTGTGTGTGTGTGTGTGTGTGTGTGTGTGTGTGTGTTTTATATCAGTAGGCTACGTAGATGAAAAAATATACATGCACGGTAGGGAAAATTAGAAGGAAACCACAAAATTGACTGATTATTTGTGACTGTTTTGTTAGTTTATTGACCAGCTGATGTTACCTTTTTGAAAACAAAAAAGTAGAAGGTTATGTAACATTTCTGCTGTGCCTCTCTGGGAACCGGCTCTTGTGCAGTTGATGATCTGATTTATCAATTTTAACCCTGTATAAGCCCCACTTTATTCATTGGACATTCATTTATGCCAAATATCCAGTACTATTTACCGTGCCTAATAACTATTGTTCAGTGGGTTATGCAAGTGAATCAGTCGTATTATTTAGCATTCAGCACAGCACAGATATTTAAGACTTTGCTCAGCCAGTTAGCCTGTATATAAAAGACAATGAGAGTATGTATCTGTTAAGACTCAATTGTATGTAGTCCTTTATGTTTATGGTCATAACTGCTCACTTCCATTTTTCTTTCATTCTCATGTTTATGAGATATGTTTTATGTGTTTATCTGCCTGTGATAGAGATAAACACTTTATATCTGATGTTAACATTAGACGTCCAGATGGGTTTTTTTGTTTGTTTGTTTGTTTGTTTTTTTACAACATGCCTACATACGTCCCGTGGGTGATCAAATTTCTCTATACATGTAAGAATGGTTTTAGCGACTGATGAATGTGATATTGCTGAGAGAAGAGCAGCAAGGACTGGCTTTCATACGGGTTAATTTTAAAAGGCCATATTATTTAAATTCTTTGTTGTGAAAGCTTAAACAAATCTGAAAAGGTGGAACCTTGATTTTACACAGAACACTACTGATGTGCTTTACTTTAGCAAACTGGTTACCTGGCATGTCTTTCCATGAGCCATATATGTATTTGAGAAGTAAAGACCAAAGCTTCATGATGTTCAAACCGTCTTGTCATATGTAAGCCTCATACATCAGGATGAGACAAATTAGACAGATGTTCTTTACCTTAAACTTACTACTGTTTGGTGTGAGCATTGTAGAGTTCTTTCTTTTTTTTCTTTTTTTTTCTTGGTTCACTCTTTACATATTCTGCTAAAACCCTGGACGTAGTTATCAGATTGGCCTGCCTTGTGTATTGTAAAGTTAGTATTGCTTTTCATTTCTGCTTTCTTCATTGCCTCTTTCTATCTCTGCAGTATGAGCCTCACTTTTTCCACTCAAGCAAACGTGATGTTTACTGGGCAGGAAGTTTAACAATGGTTTACAAAAAATGTAGTGTATACTATGCACCTTTTAACAATGCATTTCCTAGACTTTTCATTATTTAATTCTTTTTATTTAATTGTTAAGATTTGAAATTCAGTCAAGACACTTATTTTGTTAGCCTCTTTATACCAAATTTAACTCTCTCTCTTGTGTGTGTATATATACCTACAAATATTTTGCATTAAGGACCTCTCACTGGTAAATGAAAACTTACTTTAATGTTCTTATATTAACCTTTGTAAAACATTATTGCTGTATTTTACATACATTTTGTACATGGAAGCATCCTGAAATTAGCAAGAAATACAATGTAGTTTTGCACTTTACATTAGAAATTAATATTGGGGACCATTACTAGTGGAAAATCTAGATTAAAAGCAGTTCTACTGTAAAGACTCAGTAGGCAAGATAAGTGACAAATGGTTCATGTTGTACAGATCTGACTGCAGACATTCTCACATTATGGTTATTAGTCAGTCAAACCCAATCAATCGCATATTCTGTGATGTGCCTGTGGAATAGAAATTGTACGTCCAGTTCATTCTTGCTGGTAGCCGGTAGTAGTTCATGTGAGATATGTTGAAGGGGATGGAGGACAGGAGATGGGGACCACAACATCAGCATACTCTAGGTAGCAGAGGTGTTCAGCAGGAATGGAGAAGGAAAGATATAGATTAGATAAAGATGATGGCTGACTGAATGAATGAAAGAAAAAAAAAACTTTCTGTAGTCTCCATAAAACCTTCACCTCCGCTCCCTTTTGTGGATTGTGGTGAGAAAGGAATCCCATGAATGTCATTTAATTATTTTTTTTTTGAATTAGTGAGAAAATAATTGTCAGCTTCTTCTGAGTGAACTAGTCCCTTGATAATAATGTAGACTTGTCCTTGTGGTTCTCAGTATTCTGTACTGCAGATCTACTGAAAACTACGCCTCGGTGTCTCTTGCCTCATCCTTAAAATACGTTCTTGTTATATTGTTTGTAATTCAGAATTTCAGCACACACACTGTAATGTATAATCTGCTTTACCATAAAGTCAAATAATGTAGATCAGGGGTTCTGAAGAGCCAATTTAGGGACCCAACATTGAACTGGGGGCTGCCTAAGGGGCAGGGGGAGGGCAAAAAAAAAGTAAGAAAAGGAAAAAAAAAAAAAACATTTGTAATCATTTTACTGACCAGGTTGCATAATCAACAGTTTAGGCTACCATTGCAATAAAATGATGTCTATAGATGCCACTGAACACCACTAAATGGAGATTAATTTTTTCAAAGCAATGTAGGCCTATACAGTTTTACAGATATTATATGTCATTGCGGGCTGCCATTGGCCCCCGGGCTGCCCTTTGAGAATCCATAATGTAGATGATTGGGGGAATCACGGTCTACGATTTGTTTTGTACAAGGTTCTGGGATTCAGGCTACTGAGAAACGATTGCTTTCTGGAGATATTTAAATTCAGGATGCATACAATGCGAATGAGGCCAATGGCCGGGATTACTGGAGGGAGATGATAATCGAGTGGAATTACGTAGGAAGGCAATGACCAGACTAGAGGAATTGTAAAGAAAGGAAAAGATGCATCAAAAGAGCCAACAACACTTTTTGAACACGGTGGCATAGTAAATGTGGCTATTTACACCCAAGTGTACAGTAGGCCCTACATGTAATAGCAGGTGTCCATAATGCTATTTACACCCATGTATGCTTATGTGTATGGAATTATATGTGTCCGAATCTTGATCCAAAATGGAAAGTGGGGAAGCTTTCTAATGAGGCCAAGTGGAGTCTGTTACTGAGGTTTATGCTGTAACCTAATGCAGTGTGGAACAGCTACCCACATGTTGCCCTTTGTCTGCAAAACACACCTTTTAGCAAGGCTTTTGGTCTCTAAACCCCTCCCTTCAATTCGGTCAAACCATGGATATCTTGAAAGTCATAGTATGAAACAACTTGATTGTTGTGACTATTATGCACTTATGCAAAAAAAGAGACTGATTTACACAGAGAGATGCAAATTTGATAACTTTACAATTAAAACTTAAATTTGACATTTGACTTGACATTTAAAACGATTTCAAAGTAATATTCTTTTTGTCTGCTGCTATTTTCAAACCCTGCATTGCATGCGCCCTCCTTGCACACTAAAGCTAAGAGATGCAGGTTTCATGAGAGGTCAGTGATTTACTCTCGTTTTTGAAGGTTGTTGTGCTGATACCGATTCAATCATTTCTGTCTGCAATCCATTTCTAACTAACATTGTGTGGATTTGGTGATTAAGGAATAGACAATAAACAATTGATTTCTTCAATGTCAAAGTTATCAAGGATCTATCTATAGACAGAAATATTAACGCTCACAGTATTTTTTGTGCATGCATGCGCAAATGTGTTATGGTGGGTGTAAATAACCTTTTATGACTCTTGCCTATTTGTACCCAGAATGCAAATAGGCTCTCCGTTATTTAAATGTCTCAATCTCTATGTCCTGCCTAAACCCAGAACCCTTAAAAACTTTATGAAGCAGATTGGTCAGTTAAATATTTGATGCTTTAGGCCTTATGGGGATCATTAGGATTCAGCCATATCATTTCTTACCGGTTTGCTGTTGCTTAAATCACAAGTTCACTGTTGGTAACATTTGACCTCAGACATGCTGTGGTTGCCTTAATGTTAATGAGTCTAGCTTGATGTTTGGCACCAAGTGATAAAGGGTAGTGATCCTTTGAAACAAGGTTCCACTTTTTCCATGTAAACTATATAGAGAGAGATTGATTGATTGTGTGTGTGTGTCTGTCTATGTATGTTATTTTACTTTTGTCTGGTTTTGTATATCATACTTGTTACCCACTTCTTCAGGAGGGGCAGCTGTTGGGGATCAGTATGAGGATATTTGAAAGACTGCATGTTTCTCTCGCCGTAACTCACATGGAGACTCTTCATTTCCATTGGATGTTTTAGACAATCAGTTACATAATGGGTCCAGCACCTGCGGGATAACCCTGGAAAAAACTGTTTCATCTGAATCTGAGTCCATCTATTTTTAGGTCCACAAAATGGAATTATGTGGCTACTCAAACTGAAATAGTAGGCTAGAAGTTGATTCATGTACACCTTCGCACCTTGTCCGGGTGTGATCTTTTTTTCCCAAGGTGTATATGCTGCCCTCAAAGGAAATTATAATGCTTTGACTAACAAAATCTCTACATCCATGAATGTGAGAATGCAACACACATTGCAATAAAAGCACCATTCAAAACGAAACTCATGATTCATTTGTGTTTGGGTATTTCAAAATAGACAGATGACTGTATGGACATTTTAATGGAAAGTGAATTATTTTGGTGGCAGAACATTAACCTCACTCACATCTGATTTGAGTGAGGTTACCTGACAATGAAATGGGACAACATATTTAAACTAGCGCTGTCAAACGATTTAAACGATTCAACATACTTAAAAGTCCTAAGAAATCCTAGTTGGGGAAATGTAAAAATAGTGGAGGAAAGTAATTTTCCATTGAAATGAATGGGATTTGGGTGGATTTTGGAGGAAAATGTACACCACTAGTACATTTTGGCCTGAAACATGAAGGAGAAACAAATTTCACCATACAGGCTATCCCATACATTTTCTGAGTGCAAACACCCTCAGGATATTATATAGCATGGTATGGTTTGACATAGAGGTATGCCCCACCCTCCTCATTACAATAAATCCCCAAATTAAGAAATTTGGCATTTGCAAAATGGGCAATTTTTAGTGACATTTAGGTCAGTGGCATGTAGGGGAAACATGTTAGGCCCCATAAACCATATCTTTTCTAAAAGCTTATATGCTCAGGATTTCACCCAAATTTCTTTTCATATCCCACCCTCCTCCTTATTTGAAAGCTTATGCCTATTTTTTGGAGAAACTTGGACTTGGTATTTTGGTCCCCATCTGCTAAGAAGGTCTTCATCATCGAGCTCACTGCACTTTGGGAGGAGTCTGTAGACGAGGCATATGAACGGAAACACCTACGGTGCTGCAGAGGCACAGCAGCGTGGGTGGAGGACTGAGGTGCGCCCTGTGGAGGTTGGATGCAGAGGTTTTGTGGCATCATCTACCACCAGACTGCTTAAGGATATGGGAGTAAGAGGCCAAGGCCTGCGTCATGCCATCAAGGCGTTGTCGGAAGCAGCTGAGCAGAGTAGCCAATGGCTTTGGCTGAAGCGCAAGGACACCTGGGCATCAAGTGGCAACCAGGGATGATGCAGAGGGGGGTACTTCAGGGACACCTGGGGTTACCGTTGAGCCTTCTGGAGGCACATGTTCCAGAGAAATTTTAATAACTTGAATAATTCCCTAAATGGGCTCTGCATGTTCTTTAGACCAGTTTCTCGTTGCACCACACCTCAACCCGCCTGAAAGCCAACGCTGATTGGTTCGTTTGTTTTGCAACCTGCTCCAAATTCTCGTCAATGGAGAGCAGCCAGACTGAGCTGCGAGTGAAGACCTGAAGCTCGCGAGGTCAGTTTGGTCTCACGAGGCTACCTTTCTAAATTTAAATAAGGATGGACGTAGGTGTTCATACCTTTCATTTTTGATATGAAAATCGATGTCCACGTTGCTAAAAATGAACTCAAATCTGTGATATTTTGGATACAAATGTGTAGAAAAAAAAACATTTTAGCATTTAGTGCCATAGGCCCCCATTTCAGGACTTGCTCGCGACCGCCCCTAGCGGAAATGCCAATGGAATTGCTCTCCCTAAACGGGCTCTGATAGAACATTCTTTAATTACTCGCGCGCACCCTCTAGTTGCAGTACCACCCGGATGTACTATGAGTGCACGCTCTCCGTATGCACCGGAAGATGTGATACGCTAGCTTTGGATAAAACAAACAAATTCGCAGAAACACCGGCTGGACTTGAGCCAAGTAGTCCTATTGAAGTGTCTCTGCTTGAACTGACCACCAAGGCGTTCATTTGACCTGGACCATGAACCGCAGTCAACTTCAATTTACATGTTATTGTTGGAGAAACAAATCCAAACTTTGGACACAATATTTGCAACATTATCCACACACAGTGACGGACAGACGCACAGACTTTTCACGCAGGAGTTATTGCGTCTCCAGATCACTGATGATAAAATTTTCTGACGAAGGTCCTCCTTCTAAAAACAGTGTATTAAAACAACCTCTGACGTGCAAGCAGATACCATCAACAAACCCCAGCAGTCGTACAGGTTCGTAATCAGTCAAGGGTAACTCAAAATGCATTGCTCAAATCATTCGGTAGGCTACACGTTTCTCCAGCATGCCTTTTAACATAGTTTTCCATGAAGCCTAAACTTTTGAGCCAGGATAGCTATATGCTACGGATTTTAGGACAGGTCACTGAAATATCATGAAAGAGGAATTGATTTCAGTCAAGTTCGTTTAAGTTATGTCAGTGCATATCCACAGTCTGGGCGAGAAGGGGTCCATGATGCACCGCACGCCTGTTTGTTTTAGGCCTCGGGGAAAACAAATCTCATTGCTTTGGCATAGGTAATCATATTAATTGTAAAGTTCTATGCTGTCACAACATTGTTGTAAATCAGATGGGAATTAACCCATATGACACTAGCAACAGGGAAGCTAACAGTGTGGATAAGCCGAACGATCGTGCACTAACACCCACCAAACCTCCTCCAACCAATGTAGTAAACCACCAACGTCATAAAAATATGCACATATATGCATATAAATCCTGTCAACATAACAGTTGCCTACTGTTAATGTATTTAAAAAATCACACATATGGCAGGATTCCAATACATTGGTGGGAGCCTTGCATTAAGTTATTTCATTAACCTTCCATCAATGTAATAGCCTACATCTTTTCTTCCTGCTACTGAAACTTAGATAACTTCCAAAAGCTTACCCAGTACTTCCAAAAACACAAAAAACATCATACTTTGGTTTCTCAATAGCTGGCACAACACTATACACAAGGGTTGTTTATTACTAGAGCTCTAGCCATGGGCTTGTTAACTTTGACAAAAAAAAAGAGTGTGAAGAAAATGGAAACCTCCCTCCCCCCGTAAAAATGCCTGTAACATGGAAAGTATATATCTTACATTCAAATAAATTTACAGCGTTTCTCTTAAGTACCATGGGTATATTTAGTGAATTTGTCAGATTTTTTTGAGACCTAAGTGCACGGGCTCCGGTTGAATTGACGTGGAATGACCCCCTAGCAACCACCTCAACTACCCCACTTAGCAACCAACATAGCAACCGACATGCTTAACCTAGTAACCACCCTAGCAACCACCTCAAGTACCCTAGCAATGGCCTAGCTACCACTTCCACAGTAACCCACAGTTGCAACTTGCATTTTACATCCTGTTGGTTTAATAGTGTATACTCAGTTTATATCGTGATTCAATAGTGTACTCACTACTTATCTGATATTTTTCTCTGCAGAAATAGCAAGACAGTGGGAGAATTTATCACACACCAGTGAAAGATATCAATGCATTGATGGACTGGACCAGGGATTCTTTGACTTTTCTGTGATGTCCTATAACATCCTTTCACAAAAGCTTTTACATGATAATGCCCACCTCTACAAACATTGCTCCTTGCCTATCCTTGACTGGAATTATCGACAGAGGAACATAATGAAAGAAATACAAAATCACAATGCTGATGTAAGTCAGTCATTTCTTCCTTGCTTGTTTCCTATATGCAGTGTTTTTGGGAGCAAAGGTTCATCAAAGAAGAGGCCCTGTGTGACCAACAAGAGTACTGGCAGTATTCAAAT
Source organism: Sardinella longiceps (assembly GCA_027497455.2). NCBI lineage: Eukaryota > Metazoa > Chordata > Actinopteri > Clupeiformes > Clupeidae > Sardinella > Sardinella longiceps. Next base: position 5,698,126 of record JAODXP020000025.1, read on the forward strand.
TCCTCTTATAATGGACCATACAGTATGTTCAGACATGCCGGAGTTCCCCTTTTGAAGTGAAATACTGGTGCTTTTTCACCATGGGCATGACTCCTATTCTTGTTTAAAATTATAAACACTTTGGTTTTTAGGTCTGTCTTTTTAGGTCTGTTTGTTTATTAATTTACCTCTGCTCGGTATGGGTGGATGATGGGGTGGGGGATTTTGGAAAGTATGGTTATGGATGTGAAATTTGCATGCATTATTGATGAACAAAATTCCACATAACCTCTGCAAAGATAGCAGTATTTCACAATTTAATTTAATTTAATTTAATTTAAGTTACTGTTGTTAGGCCTGGCAAATTTCCTAAAAACATAAACATAGGAATGAATGCAAAGCATAGCCTCAAACAATGGTTTTCCAGAGACAAACTGCTAGTGATTCATAATTTTTCAATAGCATGTAATGCTTGACAAAAAGGTCTACTTTGAGTAGCCTACAGTAGCATAAATTAAGAGCTGAGATTAGTGTCACCATATAACACCACAGCAAAATCAACCAGCACGAAACTCCATCAAGGCATCTTAAAACGAAGACCAATTAACTTAACATCATGGACTTATTATCCTTCTCTTAACACTGCAGTAAGTAAACCATTTAATTGTGCCAAAACAGATAAAAGATCCCGTTATTTTCTGCAAATATTCCTTTAGCTAAAATGCTAAAAATGGCTAATGTTTGCCGGAGGCAAAAGGACAGAATTTACCATCAGCGTCTTATCATGGCACAATAAGGGTCCAACATAGCCTAGCATTCCAGTTCTTACTGGAAGAAATTAGTTGTGATTAATCATGGCAAAATTTTGTGATTAATCATATTATATTTTTTAATAATTTGACAGCACTATGTTAAATACATTCCTTTTCTCCACTTTCCACTTAATACAAGGGTGCACCACAGGTACTTGCCCAGTCCTTCACATTTATCGCTGCCTTCTTCGGCAAGGGAGTATTTTGGAGGTGTGTCACGTCAAGTATGGTGGTGGTAGGTAGCATCATGGTCTAGACTCCATGAGTATTGCTGGAAATGAACTGTATAGGGAAATGTGAATTCCAAGCAGAGAAAGAGTAGCCTGACAAGACAGACTATCACATGAATGTATAGTCTGGTGACGAGTGATAGACCCCCGGGTACAACGGCTAAAACTAATCAGCACAACTAGCAACTAACAAGTGATTCAAGCAACGCTAAGCCCCCCCAGTAACTCCCTGTCCAGATATAACGTTGTCATTGATTAAACACCACAATGTTTGAATACAGCCTAGGGCATAAACAGCTCGGATAAACAGCTCAGACGTGATCGAAGTCTGATCTATGGTTCATCGCTAGATGTACTCGCTGAGCAAATTCAATTTGCTACTGCTAGAGTGCATTTAGAGTTCTAGGCTAGAGAAGAGCCTTGTTATTCGGAAAAGGGGACACAAGGCATGGCAGTTTTATAGCATTTTAAATTTGCCTTGCAACTAGCCTGGTTATCGTGCAAACTAAATAATCACAAGTGATATTTAGTCTGGAGACCCACTTATTGCTTTTCTCGTAGCAGGAGTGTCATTTACAATTATCCAGAGTCGTTTATTGGGCGCTACAGATGTCTATCATATCGTCTGTACATAGCTCAGAGCCAATACCAGAGCCACCTTGTGACGTAAAATGCAATTGAGTGCTGTGCTAGTCCTTTTTTGTTCTTTGATTGGATAACTAAAGCAGGTGAGAAAATCGGCGATGGTCACCATGCTGCTTTGCAGAGTGAAATGAAATGGAGCACGCAAAGGAGCATGGGTACTCCCAGACTACCTTGCAAGTAGTAGTAAATCTAGTAAATCATTTGCAAGTGATTGTTAGGTGATTTTTTTTTTTTTCTCCATAGATTGTTTGTCTTCAGGAAGTACAAGAGGACCACTATGAGATCCAAGTCAAACCCTTCCTTGAATCTTTAGGTAGGCTACTAGATATTCATCATAATTTATTTACTTCTACGTCTATTTACTTAATATTTTTAATTATTGAAATTAATTATTAATATTTTTAATATTAGTTCTATCAAAAATCTCAGGCCATTCTTACAATTTACTGGAACTTGACCGACTCAAATCATATAATTTTTTTTCTTTTGATTTTTATGTTTTTTCAGCCGACTTGCCGACCAAAATATTCGAAAGCAACAGAATGAATTATTTTTTCCACCACAAATCGCCCATAGAAATAATTTTGATTTTGAGTTAATTTTGTGAAGAGAACAGGGTATCACGTCTCGATAAAGGACTTCAATCTTCACAATTGATCAGCTCTGCTCTGCTGTGTCTCTGCTACGAAGCCTGAGTTAGTTTAGTATAGATAATTTCAATGACAGTGAGAACAAATAGCCTATTTACAGATGCAATCATTGACGCATGTTTGATTCTCAGGTTGTTAATTAGCTAGAGAATTAACGCTGGCACCTCTCTTTAAATGAGTATCCCACAAGTGATATCAGTTTCAGAATTGCAGCGCAAGTGAGAGAGGTGAAACAGGTTGGAGCTTTAATTGGAGCGCCATTAGCTTTACGCTAGCCTGACTTTGGCAATCCCCTTGGTCTACGCTTTAGCTTTGTACAAGGGTCTGGCATTTCACCATTGACAAACGGTTGCAAGCTGCAGGTGTGACTGTAGAAGTTTGAAACAATTAAATCTGATTTCACGCAATCGATAACATTATGCACCAACTTGGTCATGACGTAGGTTAAGCTACATAACGCTACAACCTCAGAAACCCGACTTTATCTCTCACAACTCCCGATCCTGCTTGCTTTTTAGTGCGGTATAGAATTGATCTCTGCAAACGATGCGAATGGCCGGAATGCCAGACAGAGTCATGGAGGGAAATGGTTATTGAGCGGAGCTATGTGGGAAGGCAAAACCAGGCTAGCTTTATGCAGACGCATACCTGAATGTATAAACTGGGTCATTCCGAGTGAAATCAACCAGTGACGGACCGGTCACCCTCTCTGAAAAATCTGAAAAAAATTACAGTTGTTTGTATACTCAACCTATGCTTGAATCTGAAATAGTAAGTCTGTATCACAAATGGTTGCAAAAGTACAGCCATTTGAAATTTCAAGTCATTTTAAGCATTTTGGTGAACAAGCCTTTTGTTCAACTTCCAACATTGCTGGCTCTTTCAGTATTTCACACACAGTAGTGAAACCATGTGAAAAGAAATGCATTTTCCTGTAGAATTCAAAAATCAGCTCAGATCAGATGTATCTGATTCTATTTTCCCCTCCAAAGCTTTGAAAATGGCTATGAATTCTATACGTGTTTGGACACCACCTTTCAAGGCTTCTTGTACAAAAACTAAGTGAGACAAATTTATCAGAATATTTTTCCTAGTCACTTTTTGCAGTCCTTTTTGTGCATGAACTTTTGTTACCTCCGCCAAGGAGGTTATGTTTTCGGTCTCGTTGGTTTGTCTGTTTGTTGGTTTGTCTGTTTGTTTGCCTGTTGGTCAGCAGGATAACTCGAAAAGTACTGCACGGATTTGGATGAAATTTCCGGACAATGTGTATATTGGGACAAGCAAGAGCTGATTAAATTTTGGTGGCGATCGGTGATCCAGAACATGATCTGGAATGTATATTGTGTTTGTGACCATATTGCCTTGCCGGAGGTCTGCGCTATCTGAGCGCTTTTCTAGTTGATACTGTCAGAGCATTTTTTTAAAAAAATTGTATGATTTTTACAAAGGCCATTTTCATCCTCTCATTTTACCACGTGGACAGTTAGAAAGATTTTTTTTAATTTTACCACGAGTCATTCAGTATCTGAGGAACAAAATTTGGTGTTGTTGCTGAGTCTCGTTATTTAGATATGATTTTTTGAAAATATTGTCAGTAAATCCACTGAATTAAAGGAGAAATCCTACCCAACAACTTACTTTCATTTTTATTTCATTCTGCCCCATTCACTCAGCATTAGTTTGTTATTTGGTCTATGCGGCATCAATTTTTATGTTCTTTTTCTGAAAGACAGTCAGGTAACCGGAACAATGGGCCTATTGGCTTTATGCTGGATTTTTCCTTTAATTACTTATCTGCAGTACCACATTGCGCCATGTGTGGTGCACTTTTAATACAATGGAAGTCAATGTAAATTTACTGACAATATTTTCAAAAAATCATATCACAATAACGAGACTCAGCAACACCACCAAATTTTGGACAGATGTTCCACAGATACTGAATGATTCATGGTAAAATGTAAAAAAAAATCTTGCAAACTGTCCATGTGGTAAAATAAGAGGATGAAAACAGCCTTTTCAAAAATTGGACCTGTCTTTGAAAAAATGCTCTGACAGTATGATAACATTATCAACAAAAGTTAATGCATAAACAGGACGGCAAAATCAATATATGAGTGGGGAAAAAACTCGTATAAATGTGTCTCACTTCCTTTTTGAACGAGAAGCCCTGAAAGGTGGTGGTGTGAAATCACACATAGAATTTACAGCCATCTTCAGAGCTTTGGAGAGGGGAAACTACACAAGATACATCTGATCTGAGTAGATTTTTGAACTCTACAGGAAAATATGTTTCTATGCACATGGTTTCATCATTGTGTGTGAAATACTAAAAGAGCCAGATGTTGGAAGTTGGACAAAAGGCTTGTTCACCAAAATGCTTAAAATGACTTGAAATTTCAAATGGCTGTACTTTTGCAACCATTAGTGATACAGATTTACTATTTCAGATTCAAGCATAGGTTGGGCATACAAACAACTGTATTTTTTTTTTTTTTTTCTCAGATTTTTCAGAGAGGGTGACCGGTCCATCACTGGTTGATTTCACACGGAATGGCCCAACTGTCTCTCTCTCATCATCAAATCACTTTGTCACTTATTGCAGGAAAATGTACTCATGTAGACCATAATGCCATATTTCCATTGTTTTAATAGCCTGTTTAAAATATAGACCTAGCATAACTGGGAGATGAACAGCCGGAGATGAACTGAACACTGAGTCAGAAATGATAGCCCTGATCTGCCTGTCAGTCCTCGCATTTTCACATACTCTCAACACACTCATGACAGTATTATTTTCTTGAGGAGCAAAAACACACAAATTTTACTCTCTTATAGGCTACCACTGTAACGATGAGGACATTCTTGAATCTCTTGAATATGCACAGTTCCTTCTGATAAAATCATAGTTTCTTTTGGCTAATAACATTCCACCTGTGATTTTGTCTGCCCTACTTAGGATATCATTGTGAGTATAAGAAGAGAACAGGCAAGAAGTCAGACGGCTGTGCTGTGGTCTTCAAGAAAGCATCCTTCTCCCTTGTGGCTTGTCATCCTGTGGAATTCTTCAAACCGGGTATTCCTTTGCTGGACCGGGACAATGTTGGCTTGGTGCTACTGCTGCAGCCCAAGCTAGAGAAGGGTATTACTAATCACCTGTGTGTGGCCAATACACACCTTCTGTACAATCCACGGCGTGGTGATATCAAATTGACTCAACTTGGACTGCTCCTGGCAGAGATCAACTACATATCAAAGCAGTCAGATGGAGGCACTTGTCCTGTTATTCTCTGTGGGGATCTTAATGCTGTCCCATGGTCTCCTCTTTACCGCTTTATCACGGATGGGAAGCTTGAATATCATGGGATGCCCATAAGCAAGGTTGGCTATATAGAACACATGGATTACTCCCATCAAGGAGGTTGTTTTTGCCAGCATTGCTTTGTCTGTCTGTTTGTGTTTGCTTGTTTGTGTACTAAATAACCCAAAAAGTTCTGAACTGATTTGATCAGTCTTTAAGACCATCTGGAATTTGGCTTGCAACCCTATTGCCTTGGTGGAGTTCTGTACTCCCTGGAAAATCTGCCAAATCTGGAACCAGTTCTTTGGTTTTCCACACAAATAAGCCTGGCTCTAGCTCTGGTAAACCGGTTCCAACTCGGCACCAACTGAAAGCTGGAGCCAGACACAAGAACCAGCTACGTCAGATGCTGAAAGTTCGCTTAGCTTGCTAACGTTTTGAGCGTAGATAGTTTGCTGACAGACAACTTCAACTTTAACACAATCAAACACAAACGCAATTCATATTTCATTTCTGATCTTCATTTCAGGTGTCTGGACAAGATGATATGCGTAAAGGGCAACGCATTCTTAATGTCCCCCTCTGGCCTCAGTGCCTGGGCATTAGCCAGCAATGCCAATATGAGGATCCTCCAAGTAAGCCTTCTTTGTAATCTTTGTAATTTTTTTTCTCACAAGAATGTGAGATATTATATCATATTTATTTATTTGCGCCTGTCAATGAGCTAGCAATGGAAAAATGTGACATGGGGTAGACAAAAAAATGTTGGTATTGGTTGGCAAGGACTCTACTATTGTAGGCCTTACCAGTGCACTGTGTGCTTTTGGCATAGGCCTGGCCATGCCTTCAGATTCAATTCCGCTTGATTATCATCTCCCTATATGTTATGTATATGCAGGACGATATGTTTCCTCATCTTCTGGAATTATAAAGAAATTATGCTAAATTGTATACTTTATTGGATAATCGTGTATTGTCACTTTTAATAAGAGTGGATGAATTTTGGGACGAATCTTGGACAAATAGGCCTTATCCATGCATTTGCTTGAAAATTATTTACAGACAGGATGGTCTATATCTCTGCGAGTGTCTGAGTTTTGTTAGTTCAGCACAATTTGTGTTATTTGCTATCTGAGAGGTAGGTTAGCTTAAAATAGCCAAAAAATTTAAATTGCACGTATCTGTGGCAAAACAAGGCAACATTAAAAATTAAATAAGCCAAACCAACATAGCTTTTAATTTTCTTGGTATAACCATAGGCCTTTTGCATGTTCAAGCGAATGCCCAAACTGTCGAGCTGGAGTAATTTAAGTACATAATGCAGTGCCTGTCAGCAACAACAGACCTGGTCTGAAGAAGGTGCTGCGTGATATCCCTAGAATCAGCTAGGAGTGCTTTGCCAGAATATAACGTTCTTAGTCTTTATCTACTTAGGAGACGATTTCATCTTAATTTTCATTGCAATTTGTACTGCAGGGGACTGTCGGACCTCGTTGTCCATACAGAAGCGCTGCTTTAGCTAGCATGGTGCGCCGTATTTGGGAGTTGCCACTTCGTTTACAAATAGTCATAAATGAATTTTCCTTATTTCATCTTTTGACCTGTATATTCAAATCGAGTACAAATGGGTTTGCCTAGGGCAGACAAAGACTTGGGACTATATAAGGGCAAAGCACCGCTGATAGATGCAAAGTCACCTTGATTCTTAAGCGCTCTGACCAGTTTGCATGCCTGAATAATATCCACATTTTGTAATAAACTGCATGAACGCAATATGTAATGAATTTCCCTGCATTTTAGTAGTGTATTATAAAATGTGGGGAATTATTACATATTGTTACATAATGTTGAGAATTTATCACATATTGTTATTGTTTTGTTGTTTAACTGTGAAAATCATTATGTCATTACAAAACATTTGGTTACCTTTTTAAACAGTTACAAGAAATGGTGTGAGTTCCAGAATTACCAGGCAAGTTTTTTTTTTCTTTGCAGCTATTTGGTAATAATACATAATTTTCGTAAATTATGTCAGAAAAGTTTAACAAATACTATTATTTTCAAAACATGCAGATATTAATTTAAAAGATAATAGTACAAATTATTTCACTGTCGGTGCTTCTGGAGAACATTTTTTGAGGGAAGAGGGGTATATGCTCATTTGAAATTGGATACTTGCAACTTTGTGAAGTAAAAGCTCAAGGTTATTTTGGCACATACATTGACATAGCCTACTAATGTAAGACGTAGTGAAATTACATAAATTGGTAAAAAGAGAGAAAGAAAGAGGCTAGACAGGAAAAGTAAACAGATAGGTAAAAGCAAATGAGAAAAAAGAACATAGAGGCATTAAAAGTCCACATTTTGATCAGAATCTGCCATGAAAGACCACCAGAAGTAAGAGGGAGGAGATTCGGCACTGTGTGCGGATCTCCAAGGTCAAGGTAAACTTCATTAGCCCACAGGGGGAAACTACGGTGGCCTTGAAGTGCAAAACATCTTTACATTAATAATAAACAAATTTACAAGTTTATTAACAGATTTTACAAGTTCAGTAAAACACATTAGCAAATTTTTAAACCCATTTACAGTGACGATGAAGTTTGGAAACAAATTGAACAAAAAGACGTATTTGACTGAAGGGGTTAGAACAAAAGAAAAATACTAGCTTACAACTAGAGCTGCAACGATTACTCGAGGTACTCGAGTAAGTCAAGTACAAGAAATGCTTGAGGCAAAATGTTTGCCTCGATGCTTCGTTAAATTCTTATCAATAAGGTTAATCTTAAAAAAAAAAACCTCTCTGCTATATTGTCACTGGCATTTTGGGTACCACGCATCTTCGGCCACACAGACTGTTATTACTGAGGCACAGGGGCGCCGCTAGGGGGGGAAAGTAAGGATGATTCTAAGGGCCCAGCACAGACAGGGGGGCCCAGAGAAAATTTTAATATTAAAATCAATATTTGAGGGGCCCAAAAACATTTTTTGTCATAGGGCCCAAAATTTCTAGCAGCGCCCCTGCTGAGGCACATTCAAAGGTACGGGTTCTGGTACAAGTCAGAGCCATACTAGCTGCACGCTTGCTTTGCCATATCAGAAAACGAAACTTGGCGGAACTAAACGTGCTGTCTAGGCCTACAGCGTGGGCACATTAATCAAAGATTTTAAGAGCATGTCTGATTTAGTGTTTTGTAAAGAGAACAGCCTGTATGAACATGAACAATGATCAGTGCCCGTTTCTCTACAGTGATCTTTACGGAAAACCACAGTTATCCAAGTAGCCTCTTCATTGCGCATAAATCCACTGACTGATTTACGATCGTTAACCAGGGTAAACATTAGCGCTACCGTATTTGCAATAATCTGTTGCTTATAGCACGACTAATAATTAAGCATTTAGAATCGGGGAGCAAACGCGCCAAAGCAGTCACCCACTCCTGATCGCACTCTATCTCCCTCCCTCCCATTTGCGCATGGTGCACACACAGACATGCACACTTTCTCCCTGCCTCTGACTCCCCATCTTTGCATATGCATTTAGGCTATTCCTTATTGATTTGCCACAGTAGATAGTTCTGCAATCCTCTTTACCTCTTGAGAACCTAAACAGGGCAAATGGGATTTATAAAATTATTTCGTAAAGTTCAATTTCATTCATGTTCAGGTCATTCATTCAGGTCTACATGTTTCACAAAAAGATTGTGCTTCAATAATGACTGTGCCATGTGTATGGCTGTATACAATATAATTGTTACAATGTCAGATGACACATGCACTGACTTTAGAAGCCAATAGCCTAGGCCAAAGTTTATTTTTTCTTTTTTAAATAGAGTTGGGATAAAATCTTTTTTGGACAGGAATAATAGCCAATGGCTTAGTCATCTTACCAGAGCTTTCATGTTTCCTGACATACTATTGATATTGCTATTTAAAACCACAAAGCTAAGTTTCATCTGATTACTCGATTAATTGTTGAAATAATCGACAGAATACTCGATTCCAAAAATATTCGACCCCCTGGGTCTAGGACGTCATGATCTTGGTCACATTTGCAATGTGTATCCAGTGTTTCCCACAGATTAGGTAGCAATTCGCGGTGGTCCACAGTGCTGATGAGGGAATTGTGCACGGTGGTGTGGCCGTCGATGCATTCGACCATTGGGGTATATGCAAAGTGTTTTCTAACACATCATTTTTCTCCTGTCACCTGCTGGGACTTTTTAAAGCTACTTGAAGCATTTGAACTCCGTTTAATATAAGTTCTTTAAGAGAGCACAGCCAAAACCCGAACCTCGCCTGATTTCATTTCTCAACCTAACTTTACATCACAGGCAGTGGTGTAGTGAGGATTTCTGAAGTGGGGGTATGCTGTTTGTGATGTCTCCGTCACAAAAGCTTGGCTAAATTTACCGGTACTCTTTTGGGCTATGAATCTGAATTGATGTGTCGTCGTGCTTATTCAAAATCATTTACACTACACTGAAACTTACCAACATTCAACACTTCAAAGCCCTTAACCACAGCGCTGCTTCATTTAAAAAAAAAAACGCTGCATAGGCTCCATTTGATGTTATGTTTTAAAACTAACAACATTGTTAAAGATAGCCTAGGCTATGGAATCACATTGCCGGTCAGGAGGCTGCAGAACTTGGTTGCGACTGAGGGTCTGTTTGTGTTCCAGATCAGCCATCACCACCAAAATTCAATTATGTGTTCATTATGTTAATACCCACCTTATCTACACAGACAGACAGACAAATGTCCCCTAAACTCTTTGGTGGAGGAAATAAAATGCTCGTTACTGGCCGAAGATAACGGGACGCGCATTTGGCTATCTAATTTCGGGTGTGTGCAAATATGGGTTTTTCTTTTAACCAAACTGTTACTGCGCTTTAATTGTGCTTCTCTCATATCGAACAGTTACTTTAAAAATATATTGTTGCAAATAGAGCAGGCAACAACATCATTTTTTAACTCGTGGAGTTTCTTTTCAAGCAGCCCACGTTTAAAAAAAAATCCTGGTAAAATGCAGAGATGTATAGTAACAAAGTAGAACTACTTAAGTAGCCTACTTAAGTACTAAAATGCAGTATCTGTATTTAATGAAGTATTATTTTGTTTCTCCTTTACTAAACTACATATTTTTGATGAATTTAATACTTCTACTTCTACTTACTCGTTACTTTTATAAAAAGAAATGTTACTAATCATATCACATCCAATGGTATCAATGCCAGACCAGTAGATGGCTAATTCACCTGGTTTTCATTATCAAATGGGCCATTCAAGCGATTAAGCGGTATATAGTGAGACCTCATACTCCCCTTCAGCCTTTCGCAGTGCTGCATGCATTCAATTGGGAGTGCTTGGGTCAGTCTACTGCTCCTTTTCAAGGAGGAAGAAGAGCACCAAGTTCTTTAACTTGGAATGATTGTAGTGATGGTACTGGAGGTGACCATCCCTGAGTCCATGCTTTCCTTCGTTGGCCTATTTTTATCAAATTAAGTGCCTACTCTGCCTCCATTCAGCCAAATAAATGTAAAACAATATGATATTCAAACTTTTGACTGCTTTCTGAAATATACACAGAACTACTTTTTCTTTCAGTACTTGTGTAGCAAGTACTTTAAGTATGTTGCTAAAAGAACACTTCAACTCTTCTACTCAAGTCACTTTTTTGATATGGTACTTTCTCTTCTACTCCACTCCTCTACTCCAGTACTTTATACAACTCTGTTTGTAACTCGCCTAACCTAACACACCAGATTTCTCCTTTGAATATTAGAATGTGGCCCAGCTGTGACACCAGTGAATATTCAATAGTTAAAGGGACATCAGGCAACGTTTTACTGTAAATTTACCAGCCTCAAAGTCATTTCGATGATTAAATGGTTCATTATGGGGTGACCGATGGCTCTCTCGTCAGACTCAAGCATTTGTTTCGCGGTAATCCCGCTTGCAGTTTGGCAGAGTGTCGGGAAATAGCATTTATTACCGGCTTGTCAGACAGCGTAACGCACGGAAATTATCATCTCTGGTTTGTACTCTTTGATTTGCAAATAAATTTACATTGATTGTTGAGAATGTGTAACGCAGTTGTATTTTTTCTAATATTTCGGCGACTGTAGGTGGAGCTCTGGAGATAGAAAACCGTAGTCCTGCCTGGTGTCCCTTTAACACAAAAACATAACTGAATATTTTATTTTGTTTACATTGCACATTGTTTAGAATGTTAAAACAGTAGCCCGTTATGACACTAATAATCAAACTCTCTTGAAAATCCCAGTCTATAGGCTTTACCACAGCTGTGGGAAGAATCATTAGAAATTACAATTAGGTTACTTGTAGGGTTACTTGCTGCATTTCCCTTGGAATAAATTTTTTTGTGATCTTTCTTGTGATTCTTTGTAAGCAGGGCTTGTATTGAACACAACTTAAATCTTACATCTGCCTACTCTCATCATTCTTCAAAAAGAAGAAAACCAGAAATCACAACGTATCATTCAAAGAGAGCTATGACTGTGGACTACATATTTTATTCAGCAACATCAAGAAAACAAGCCTTGGATTCAGGTATATGGCAACATGCTTTGTAATGTCTGAGTAAATTCTATTTGAATTTGTAAATTAGTTTAAATATATGTATGTACAGTGTACCGATCTGTTAACTGCGCCATTCACTGCATTGTGTACAACCAGCAACTATTATGCAAAAGACAATAAGCAAATGTGTGTCCTCTTTATTGTTTCCCTCCAGAATCCATTGTCCTGTCTGGAGAAGAGCTGCAGTTGCTGGCTCGTCTTGCTTTATTTGATGAACTTGATCTCCATGCACTCAATGGTCTACCCAATGCAAATAATTCCTCAGACCACCTACCTTTACTGGCCTGTTTCAGACTACACAACGTTCAGGCTGGAGCAAGCTGAGTAAAAAAGAGTTTCATAAATGGTGTTGTAAGAGTATATCTGTGCAAGCCAAAATTACAACTTTGACCATGTAATAAAATAGTTTTGTTATATACAAGTATATTCTCATTGATCTCAGTGAACTGCGTAAGTCTTCTCTTTTTTGCCGCTTCTCAGACTGACTTATACATGTGCTCTGGTGATGACATACCATCAGTGTTGGGCAAGTTACTACAAAACTGTAATGCGTTATTTATTACTTGTTACTGCCATATATACGCCAAGCTTATTCTGTCCCAAATTCTGCCATTCCATGGACTATAATTAATTCATTTCATTTACCCCTATGCGAAATATTTGCAAATATTAATAAAAAGGTTTGTAAATAATTAATAATTACTGTTCCAACTTCATTATAAAGAGACCCACATAGATTATTATAATGTTACTAATGTGTTAATTAAGCTCAAGCTAATTTAAAGGGGACATACAATGAATTGACTATTGTATATATTCAATTGTATTTTGTAAAAAATAAAAGCAAGTGATATTTTATAAGCCTAATTAACACATCATATTTCAGATGGGTATTGAAAGTTTTTTTTTTTTCTTGAACAATGCCCCACTTTGGCGACCTCAATTGAACTGCAATGGCTTTGTGCTATTTGACGTCACTTGTAGGCTTTGTTCTAATTCGCCCATGTTTTAGTGGCTATTTCTAAATTTAAGATTTCCATAATAGAGCAGAACTATGCCTCATGTTCATGATAGCTTTTTGACCATGCACAACCTCTGTTAACTCCTGTCTCCTTAAATATAAGGGACCCCACACTGAGATGAGAAGATATTTATTAAACTTCACCTATATATTATTAATATATTGATATTTTATTATTAAACTTGTACTACACATGGCCTGTATATTTCAGCAATTTGAAATATATTAAGGGAATTACGCTGTAATACCGATTATACCCAAGCACTGGAAGTAGGCTATAGTCACAGAATCAAGTATGTAACAATTGACTTACACCCCGTCTTGACACAAATATACATTTTTGTGGGTTTTCCTTGGAAGAAAAGGGTAGAACTATTCAGCTATATAGCCCTATAGTCCCACATTTCTACCCTTGGCTGATTTCTACCCCCTTTGTGAATTTAATAGCTGACTCCACACACTGGAGTGGGACATGAGACAGGAGGACGGCAAATTGTATATTGTTCCATTTTAAGGTAGGCTATAGTCATGACCTTCCCCTTGGTCTATTTAATGTGGGTGATGCGAATGAGGGCACTCAATTTAAAAGATATGAGACCATAGGGTTTGACTTTCCATTTGAGAAAGATCTTAGGCCCTGTCCACAGTAACCCTGACAAATGAAAAATACACAATGAAAATCTCCATCCACACTTGTAGTTTTCAGAATGTTTTGAAATCCCATTCCACAGCATGAATATTACCTATGTTAGTGTGAACATGCCAATATGGGAAAATATTGCTGTGGGAAAGCGGGTCTAATTTAAAAAAAAAAAAAAAAACCTTAGTAATGTGGGACCATGGGGCTGTGGGAACATAGGGCCTAATTTTCAATGAAAAAAAAGAATCCTAAGAAATGTGGGAACATAGGGCTGTGGGAACATAGATTTGTGGGAACATAGGGCATACCCCCTGATTACAGGGTTGCACTTCACTGTAATATAGGCACAGTACAATAGGGAAATCTTTCCACTATGAAATATAGGCACAGCACAGGTGGGAAATCCTTCCACTATCCAAAACAAGGTCTAAGATCATTTCCAAAGCTTGAGCTGTGAAGTACGATGTTGCTAACTATACCTACGGTGGACAGCAAGGAAACAAAACAAAGCCAGCTCGCCAATCGCATGTTTGCACTATCCGAAGCGCCAATACAAAATTTGGGAGGTGTCTGTCGGGTCCTCTGAGAGCTGCGGGTGCTGTACAGCAGGTATAGGGAACCGAAGTCACGCTAACTTCCGGTTTAGCATAGGGACCTTTGGCCGTGAGAGTGAATGGACAGATAAACGTGACTTTCTGGTCCACTTTGATTTATAACCTGAGTAACACATATGTTGCATGTGAATTTAAATGATAACCATTCATGCCAATCAACACTATGTTTGTTGTTTTATGTAACGTAACTTTTGAAGTTCGTCTACAATCAATTTATTTTTTTTACATTTGTTAAGCTCAAAATGCAAACATTATAAACATTATGAGCTTTTCATTCATGTGAGATAGGCTATGTATAGACATGTTTCACAAATAAGTTCACATAGCACTTATTCTGTTTAGATGCCAGGAAGCCAAAGGTTTTGAATGCTGATCCAGCTGAAGTTTTGGAATAAAAAAGATGGGGTAGAAATAACCTTTTTTTTGTCAGGAATAATAGCCAATGGCTCTGTAATTTTATGTGGCCTTCTATGATGCATAACATACTGTTGGCATTGCTGTTTAAAACACAAGTTTTATCCGATTCTATCTGCCCATCCAAGTGTACTGGTAGTGGGGTTGGGGTTGGGGTTGGGGGGGGGGCTCAAGTGCAAGGAAACCACTTTTGGGGTGCCCAGCATGCAAAAGGTTGAGAACCCCTGCCCTAGATGATCTCTCAGTGATTTTTGGCGAATTTGTATGAAGGAAAAACACCTCATTCCAAGGTAAAAATGCATTGTAATTGTAAAAATGCATGCAATGCGCTACTGACAATTGTGACGAGTAAAATATTACCATTTTTTTTTGTTTGTTTGTTTTTTTGTTTGTTTGTTTTGTAATGTCTGACATTACCAAGTTACCACAAGTAATGCATTAGAGTAGCCTAGTTACTTTTATAACTCGTTACTCCCAACACCATAGGCCTACACAAAGTCTATCTCCAACAGACGTGTTTGAATGACGAAACTGTGGCGGAAAATGTGTAGGCTTCTAGAATCTAGGAAAGATAGGCTCTACAGGCTAACGGGCTTCAGAAATCTGCCAGCCCTCGTCCTGACTTCAGAGATATTGTGAGACTAACATAAATTCCAAAAAGAAAAAAAATTAATTCCTCTCTATGGCCCCTAACCATCTTTACCATGGGGTGCCAATGGTTATGGAGGGCGCTGTGCAAACCTACACCTTAGCCTATTGCTATAGTAACCACTGCTTTACAATACGCAAGCGCACGAGTTTGCAGAGGATGGAGATGAGCGAGATGAGTGCTTGACGGACTTGTCCTACGAAAAAGAATATCGCCTAGTTCTATTGCCGAATGTCAACTTTGCACGGACTTCTTCCCGGCGAGCTGAAATAGAAAATGGCTCTCATCCCATCACAGATATTGAGAATAGCAATACTACTCTCGTATTTCTCTATTCTATGCAATTATAAAGCAATCGACATGCCTGCTCATCAAACCTATGGCGGTAGCTGGAAGTTTTTAACCTTCATAAATCTGGTAAGTGTTAAACATCTAGGCATGACAATTAACTAGCCCTATGTCTGCACTTCGTATAGTGTCAATGATGCTCCCGCTGGCGTAGGGTAGCCATATGACCTGTAAAAATAGTAAGATTTAGCCTAGCACAATAAGGTATGGATGTGGTCAACGCAAGGATGGATTTCCTCTCCTCGGCGTCAGACCACTGACAAATAGGCTAGGCCTAAAAGAGTAAGCTTTTGTTATTATTTTCTAAGTCCTTCAGATGAATAGAAGGAGCTGAACTAGCCTGCCAATTGTTGGTGTGAAATAAAGGTGAGATGCGATTCTCAACATCAAGCTCTCATTTACGCGTGCATATGCAAATCGCTCCTCTTTCACTTCTCGAGCGTAGTTGAAGAACAAAATCACTGCGAAATGTCATATGAAATTATTTCTATACGGGTGGTTGACATGACATTGTCCCAATGTGGCAATCATAATGAAATAAATAGAAAAGTGAATCAAAAACTGTGGTGATATTTTTCAGAAAGTGTTTTAAATGATAATGTGATTAATTTTCACAATTTCCCTCAATTTTCAGCCAAATCAATAAAACCCATGGTGTGACTGTCCCAATCACATTTCAAAAAGTTTTATTTAGGGCTGTAGGACTTCTTCAGGTGTATGGGGGTCTGTAGTCAGTAGGTGTTTTAAATCAGCAATTAGATAGTATTAATGTGTTTTCTTGTGCTTTGTATGTGTTTCAAATACACATATTTCCATTCTATTCAAGTCTTAGGTATGTCAATGTATCATACTACACATGGCCATAATACATTTTATATTTTCCTTCTCTATAGGTAATCCAAGCAGCATTCTTTGGTGTATGTGTGCTGACAGACTTAACAAGCCTGTTAACAAAAGGCAGTATGTGCCATGAACAGGAGAAGCAGCGAAGGAAATTAATTGGTCTTAGAGACTGGTTGATGGCTGTATTAGCATTTCCTGTTGGTGTGGTGAGTAAATAAATTTAATTCAGTTCAATGTGTAGAGTGCCAACCATCCACCATGCCCCAGGCTTCTTGTATATTCTTCTTATACTGTATGGGCAATTCCACGAAAAAGTCAACCTCATCTTAAAACTTTAAGTCTCACCTACATGGACATACAAATTCTATCAGAAAACTTCCAATACAAAAAAGTATTGTCCCGATGTAGATATTCAACTGAACAAGTTTCGAAAAGATATCGGTTGTTAACATTTTTACCCTATTCAGCCATAATGTAAGTCTATGGAGGGGCTTATAAAGGGCATAAGAGGGTGAAGGGCAAAAAATGCTGCAATGCTATCAGTTTTTTTTCTATTGTTATATTACTATTTCTGTTGTTACAGTTTAAAATCCACCATTCTCAATTGTTTTGTATTGTTTTGGAAGATTTTTCCAGGCGTCACATCCATAACGTCACATAATGCCATTTCTCCCAATGAAAACCAACTTTTTTACATTTACATTTAAAATTAAGTCTTTCTCTGTGTTTACTGAGGTGTCCTGTTTGTTGTGAATGTAATAATATTAACATTTCTCTGGAAATTTCACAGACTTCACAGCAAAAACTACTCTCCCATAAAAGTCAGTTTTTCGTCACGTCCTTAAAGGGCAACTTCGGTCATTTTTAACTGAATCTCTATTGCACAAGCTACCCAAGACAGGTCAATCCCGAAGACGCAACAAATTGTAGTCAAACCGTACAGCTGTTCTCGAGCGGAAAGTTAGCCCAGACAGCTAACCCATTGGGGCAGACTTATAAACTGTATTTTTTAACATCATTACATGCTCCAAATCTCACCCCAAAAGCTCTGCAACATCAGTGAACACCTTACAACACAGAACTGTAGTGTTTATGGCCTCAAATGACTAAAAAAGTGGTCAAAGCAGTGTGTTTGTCAAAGCAGCAACGTACCTAGTTTGTTTACATATCCTTGCTTCCGCTAATCCAAGTCAGTTTCACTTTACTCCCTCAATGGCAGAGACGAAAATTTGAATTTTGTAGACGTGAATAATATTCCAAAATCTTCCGTTTTGTGTTCAAACATTACTGACCATGTTACAATAGCCTGTCATGACGCATGAACCTTACAATACCCATAATGAGCCTGTACAAGAAAGCTATCTTGTCTGCTCATGATAAGTTGCTGGGTTGCCATATCTGAGTTTCTGATACCTTGTGCAAGCACCATGCAACAATTACAGGTTTATTCAAAAGTGAAACTAATAGAAGGGCATTTTCATTGAATTTACTGTCCCTTTTTCATTTAAAATCCACTTCTATTAAGAAATATAAATTAATTTAACTTTTGAATAAATCTGTAATTTCGCTAGGTGCATGCTGCAAGATCTGGCAACCTATGGACATCGTGAGGAGAACTCTTTTGTGCTGGCTCATTACTTGTAAGCCTCATAGCTCAAGACCTGTTTTTTTACTGTCAATGCTCAAGACAGGCTGTTGTAACATGGTCAGTAATGTTTGAACACAAAACGGAAGATTTTGGAATATTATTCACGTCTACAAAACTCAAGTTTTCATCTCTGTCATTGAGGGAGTAAAGTGAAACTGACTTGGATTAGCGGAAGCAAGGGTATGTAAACAAACTAGGTACGTTGCTGCTTTGACAAACACACTGCTTTGACCACTTTTTTAGTCATTTGAGGCCATAAACACTACAGTTCTGTGTTGTAAGGTGTTCACTGATGTTGCAGAGCTTTTGGGGTGAGATTTGGAGCATGTAATGATGTTAAAAATACAGTTTATAAGACTGCCCCAATGGGTTAGCTGTCTGGGCTAACTTTCCACTCGAGAACAGCTGTACGGTTTGACCAAAATTTGTCGCGTCTTCGGGATTGACCTGTCTTGGGTAGCTTGTGCAATAGAGATTTAGTTAAAAATGACCGAAGTTGCCCTTTAACGCAAATTGAAAGGCTCATATTCTTATGATGTAAATCATGTGTGATTGTGCCCTGCCAGAGGGACTGTATAAATCAGCCTAACTCTGGTACAGTGCATCAAGATGGAAACATTTGTTATAAACTGCACAATACAAATACAGTTAAAAAATTAAAAAAATAAGTCAAAGTCAAAAGTCAAAGTCAAAATTATTTGTAAAGCACTTTACAATAGACAATAGTCAGCCAAAGTGCTATAAAATAAAAACAAAACAAAACACAATAAAATAATAATAAAAAAAAGTAAAATAGCCATAAACAGGAAGCTTAATATAGCTCAAATTAACTAGGGGTATTTTTTTATATAACAACTATATTGAAACATCATGAAAAGTTTGAAAGTTTTCCAGAAAGAAACATGCATGGCATCAAAAAAACATAAAAATATCATGCAATAAAATATAATGAACATTTTAACCACAGTGAACATTTTAACATAGGTTTTGGTTATGTTTGCACAACTTTTCCATGGTAAGGTTCACTATTTCTTGCAATTGCCCATAATATTTATCTTCCTCAGAATGCATTGAGTGCTTGTAACTCTTCATTACTTGGAATGTGCAATCAGGCATATAAAAGGACAATTAGCAAATTGAAGCTTTGATGTTTTGTGACAAGTTGTGAAGGCATACTAGGCTGATTGTAATGGCTTACAAATATGCATTATAAGTACAGTCAAGACTGTAAGCTATGAATCTGACATTAGGTAAAAAACTAAAAGCATTATAACCCTTCATAATGTGGGGGCGCAGGTGGTAGGGGTGCCGTTAGGCAAGAAGGGCAGTGTCTGCCACCTGTGAGGCATACATTGTAAAGATATGAGTGATAAAAAAAAAAAAAATTCTTTATAAATACTGATTTCATATGAAGTGTTTACAGTGTTCTATAATAGGTAGAGTTTCCTAACTTCAGTTTGGGTCTTTTTTGTAGTTTGTTGTGACCATGTTTTGGATCCTCTACCTATATGACAGAGACTTAATATATCCACGACTTTTGGATAATTTCATTCCACAATGGTTGAACCATGGAATGGTGAGTATGAATCATGGAATGGTGAGTAGTGAATGCAAGTTCATCATCATCATTGTCATTATCCCTGTGTCATCCATTGTTAGTGTTAGAACCATTAGTGCTATTAAAGGTAAACTGTACGATATGTAAGGGATAACGGCCGCCGAGGTGTCCCGATATAGAGAGATAATGGACGACGCGTATGGCGAAGAACAGCCCGACGGCGAAGCCGAAGGGCTGTTTGCCTACGCGAAGTCCATTATCTCTCTATATCGGGACACCTCGAAGGCCGTTATCCCGCTTATCACCCGGTTGCAACTAAAACGTATAGATGGTAAGCAAGTGTTTGACACATAAAAGAAACATGTGGCTCCGTTTAGAAAGAAGTTATCCTGTTCGGTTGGGGTACTATTTTCTTATGAAAGAAGATCCGCAAGGCTGCATTCTAAAGAGCATTGATAAAGAACGCTGGTTAAACTTTTTAACCCAACAATGCCTCAGGTGTCCTGTTATCTAGAAATAACGGACACCCTGACAGCCAATCAGAAAACAGTATTCCATTCCACCGGGTGATATCCCTTTAGATAGATGGCTTCTTACATGTATACATGCCAGGAAACAAATTGTGTTCATTAGTAATATTCTACTTACCAAACTTACAACAATAACACAATTATTTATGTATATGCAAAAAACAAACAAGTTTCACTTAAGCTAACTACACCCATGAAGCCGGTTGCACCAGCTGAGCGTAAGCTCCAGCGTAAATTGCCCTTACACCGGACTTTAGGAGCTACTAAATTTTAACGGGTTGTACCACGCAAATAAGTTCGAATGTAACACTAAATTATGCCCTAAAAGTTACACCACCACAGCAGTAGGCGTAAAGCTCAATAAAACAATAAAAACAATTCAATTCAGAGCACTCAAATACAATACATTGTCTCGCGGCACTTTACAGACAGAACACGGAGCACCCATTAGTAACAGGGGCAAGGAAAAACTCAATTCACTTACTAATAATTCATTTTTAGGAAGAAACCTTGAGCAGATCCATGCTTCAAGGGCTCAACCCACCTGCTGGTGGCCTAATGGAGTATCCATACAGTCAGTAGTCTGATACATAGATTGACCATAGTTTACACAGAGTAACAGCATGAATAAAGAATGTTGTCTGAGAGTTACAAGATGGTAAGAAAAATATAGTTTGTGGGACAGTCAATAGGGTAGAAGAGTAGTTGGGGTGGCATTAGAGTTCATTGGATGGAGGTCGCCATTTAGGTAGTGGTCATCGGGGAGGCCAGCAAGGCCAGATCCATCATGGGGCCTCTGAGAGGAAAGGAGGCTGATCCTGGTATGTGGCTGGTAGTGGGTGGTAGTTGGTGGCAGGGAGGCAGGGGCGAAGTAAGTAAGTAAGTAAGTAAGTAAGTAAAATTTATTTATATAGCGCATTTATCGACCGTACGGCCACTCAAAGCGCTTAGACGAAGACAACACAAAAGACAAAACATAAAAAAGTCCATCAGTCAGTATGTGGTAGTGAGGCATCGGCTCGTCTGCGCTCACGGTTGCAATCAGAGACGGGGAGGGGGTGTAGGGGGTGACAGGAGGTTCAACACTCAGCCGGGATAGTGCGTATGGGCATAAGAGACAAAAGAAACAAAAGAATTAGGCCAGTCTAGGAAGATATCACTTATGCTGACTTATACACTGTAAGTGTGTCATATATTACATGTCAGAGTGAGGAGAGGGAGAGAAAAAGGAGAAAGAGGGTTGTACAGGATGGCAAGTGTGCAGTAAGTGGCAGCGTAGACTGTGGGAACCACTACACTACAGTCATCCCGCAGAGTAAAACCTTTCCTTCTATTGGAGGAGATTCCCATTGCCAGGGAATCTGTTATACCAATGCAGCAATCCAATAATTCCATGTGGCTCAGACAGGGTTCAGAAAACATGGCTCAAGGAATGTGGAAGTTCATTTAAAAAACGATTAGGTAAAACATGTTTTCCACGTATTTTAAGTGGAATCCACTCACAGTAAACTGTAGTAAGTTAGTCACTGTGTTGTACACAACTGATTAGGAGGCTCAGTGAATTACTGTTAGGAAGTTTTAAGTTGTATTCAGCAACTCAAAATCGTATTCGGCAAGTCAAATTTCATGGAATTGTCTCGTTATTCTGGGAGTAGTACATGAAAAAGGCTTTTTAGGGGGGTAAAAAACAAATCCTCTGGCTCCATCTAAACCCTGTAATCGTGCTTGCAAAAATCCAGCGCTCCCTGTAGGCTTCCACCAATCAGGTTCGGAGGGAGGGATAGGGTTATGGCTATGAGCAAGCATATTTCCTGGAACCTGAGGCGATTTTTCAAGGGGGAGTAACTGGGCAGGGCTTTCATAGTCTATTGGTTATAAGGCTAAATGTATCATTTTCACATATTTAGGGACAAAATATTAGCCTGCCGATGCCATCCTACGTACTTCCGCCAAAAGATTTTATCTCCATACGTAGTCTGGTCCAACCCCCCCTACCACCGTTTCTCTCGGTTGCTCTACAGTTTAGCCAATCAGCACACAGTTTAGAACTTGCAACACTTTTGTAATCCTACAGCATAGGAACGTGTTTGTTATTCTCCCCCCTACTTTCGAATTACATTTACAAAATTGGTACAGTCATGACATTAACATCCATGATCTTGAGGACTTATTGCCACTATGATGTCAAAATAGATCGAAACTTGCCAGAGATCTGTTATTACTGAACGCGGAAGTTGGAGGCATGAGTGCTAGGGGAGAGAATACGTCATATCCAAACGGAAACCTATTTCAATTGCATTGGGCCAGACTGTTACGGAGTCAACAAATATCACATTGCATTGCATTTTTTTTTTTTCAGCAACCTGGACAGTGGCTCAGTGGGCTAGAGCGTCATACCATTACTCTGGGGACCCGGGTCCCCAGAGTAATGGTATGACGCTCTCAGCCCACTGAGCCACTGTCCAGGTTGCTGACAAAAAATGCAATGCAATGTGATATTTTGTTAGCCTGGCGAAAACCGACTGTTGACTCCGTATATATATATGGGCAATTCCACGAAAAAGTAAACCTCACCTTAAAAATTCAAGTCTCATTTACATGGACATACAAATTATTTCAGAAAACTTCCAATACAAAAAAGTATTGTCGCGATGTAAATATTCAACTGAACAAGTTTCGAAAGGATATCTGTTTGTTAAAAATTTTACCCTATTCAGCTATAATGTAAGTCTATGGAGGGGCTTATAATGGGCATAAGTGGGTGATAAAACACACAAAGCTGCAATGCTATCAGTTATTTTTTATTGTTATATTACTATTTCTGTCGTTACAGGTTAAAATCCACCATTCACAATTGTTTTGAATAGTTTTGGAAGGTTTTTCCAGGCGTCACGTCCATAACGTCACATCCATAACGCCATTTCTCCCAATGAAAACCAACTTTTTTACATTTACATTTGAAATGAAGTCTTTCTCTGCCTTTACTGAGATGTCCTTTTTGGTGTGAATGTAGTAATATTTACATTTCTCTAGAAATTTCACACACTTCACAGCAAAAACTACGCTCTCTCAAAAGTTTGTCCGTTTCGTCACGTCACGTCACGTTTTCGTGCATTATTGATGAACAAAAGGCCAGATAACCTCTGCAAACCTAGCAGTATTTCACAATTTTTTTTCATATTCTTCTGCAAACTCCATGGCTGAATACAGGCAAACAGAAAAAAATAATATCATGATTTGCATCATAAGAATATGAGCCTTTCAATTTGCGTTATGGACGTGACGAAAAACGGACAAACTTTTGAGAGAGCGTAGTTTTTGCTGTGAAGTGTGTGAAATTTCTAGAGAAATGTAAATATTACTACATTCATACCAAACAAAAAAAAAAATTTAACAAACAGATATCCTTTCGAAACTTGCTCAGTTGAATATTTACATCGGGACAATACTTTTTTGTATTGGAAGTTTTCTGAAAGAATTTGTATGTCCATGTAGGTGAGACTTAAAGTTTTAAGGTGAGGTTTACTTTTTCGTGGAATATATATATATATATATATATATATATATATATATATATATATATATATATATATATATATGTATATAAAACAACTAAACCTGCCCAGCTTACAACTAGAACAAGGACATAAACAAAGGTTTTGAACTCTGGCTCTGCTTCAACCCTTTCTGCTATAGCCAAGTCAATGAGCACTGAACTGCACTTACTGCAGCTTTGCCTTAGTTTCACCCTGAAGAAAGTTGAGCTGACTGTTCCAATGCCAGATACGGCACATTTTTACTTTTTTGTGCAGTTAATGCACTTTGCTGTTGTTTCACTTGCGTTTTTTTTTTTTTTTTTTGATACTGCAAAATGAAAATGCCAATATCTGATTGTAAAGCAAATGCTGCATTTGGCTATGTACGGCAAAATTATTTGACCTTTTCCCACTGACTTAAATACTGATATAGGTCATATTCATCCCACTATCATACATTCTGGCTTTTTGCAAGTTGTTAGTCTTCTTTCAGGAACTTTCTTTTTTTAACTATTCAAACATCAACCACTCAGCATCAATAACAAAAGCCATGCTGGTAGCTGTGATGTTGCCCAGAAATCCATGAAAAAAAGCTGGCTGAATGGAAATTAGGAATTGAAAGCCCGGACACAGTCCATACACTACACATCAAGCTCCTGCATCACTCTGTCGGGGATTATTCTACGAAAATAGATGTCTGTTAGAATATTATTCCTTACTTAACTTGGTACTAAAGAAAACACTATGAGTCCGGTGTACCAATTTGCTGGTAAAACTGGCTCCCTGCTTATTCATGTTATGCAATATCCTTTCTGATGGACAATGAACAGTGAATCTTTTCTTTTTTTTATCAAATTTCTAGAAAGATGCTTTAACCCCAAATACTACTGTACACAATAACTTGAAGAAGAGAATAGCATGTTGTAGAGTATGTTTTAGAGATATGATCCATCATTGATTTACCTAATAATTCATTTCTTGTTCAAGCACACAACAGTACTTCCATTCATCATAATTGAGATGAGAACAACACCCCACCGGTATCCAAATCGGCTCTCTGGACTTCTGACTGTTTGCAGCTTCGCCATGGGATATGTGCTATGGTAATTAACATTGCTCCATTTTGATGATTCTTTTTAGTGACCTCAGTAATGGGTAGGGTGACCACCTGTCCCGCTTTGCGTTGTTCTGTACAGCAATTTTACCTTTTGTCCCGCACGCAAATCAGTCCCACATTTTCATTCGACCAAAGTAAACACATGGATACGTCCAAATAGACTACTCTTTACTTCTGTCCAATAGTTCAGAAAAGCACTAGTTTAAACGTTGACTCGTATATCAATCAAGCGATTAACAACTGGATAAACATCTTCTCATATCAACATCGAAAGCAATTCTCAAATCTGAGGGCCACAGTTCGGTCAGGTCCGATGTCAGATTTCGTATATGTTGCCACGTAAAAGAAAAGATGCACGTTCAGCTATTCAGAATTCATATTATGATTGTAAAAAGTCTACTCTTGGTTATCAGTGGATGGAGAGGCAGAGAGTTTCTTGCAGGGCCTGCACAAGGGCCACTATTACACACTGCTTGGAATATGATTTTATGCATTTATGTGTGCGCCAAAGTATAAAAGCTTTTCTCCATTTTCTCCTTTCACACATTATCTCCATTTAATTAAGTAAGGGATAATGAACGACACGGCGTGCAGATATAGAAAAATAATGCACGTTCGAAATTAGGCTAGCGAGAATAAGGCTATCGAAGCTGCAAAATTTGCAAATACATTTCCTGCCATCTGGCAACACCCCAGGTATGCCTGCTTTCAGACTTCAGTGCTGAAGTCTCACACACAAATGTGCAGGAGTACAAAACTAAAAGTAAACAATAAATCCCGAGAGGCCGGTGTAAATGCTGGTTTTAGCACGGGTGTTCCATGCTAAAACCAGCATTTATACCGGACTCGAGGGGTTTATTGCGCTTCTAAAACTCGTTAACCGGCAATTGTTTCATTAACGGAAAACATAATCACGAGAAATATAGCAAGTTATTCCTTGATACCAATTCCTCCGCCAAAAAACATACTTCCTCTTACTGAATGGTTGCCAAGTAACGCATAAGCGCTGCTCCATTCACTTTCTTATGGCGCAGCAGTTTAGAACGAAATGCAGTTGGAGCCGTGCTAAATGCCTAATTTACAATGGCATTGAACGCGTTTTGACCATTCTCCCTTACAACTGAACCATCCAGGCCATAGCCTAACTTGCGCACACGTGAGCACAATGGCAGGTGAAGGGAACAAGAATGAGAAACTTGCAGCATGATCTCTTCTGATACGGAAAATTCTAGCAGTTGTTTGGATATGGTCAGCTTCATTATTTATTGTTATGTTTCTCAGCGTGTCATCTTTAGCCTGATCAACGCTATGAGATGCCATTTCAGGCGCTTTTGTATTCCCAAGATTTTTTCTCAAGGCTCTTTGTTGTTTTACAACGTCAGGCGCAGACGATCTAACTGTGCCCGAAACCCATTCTTTGGCAAGCCGCATACCAGCAGATTTCAGATTTTCAGAGCAGATTTCATACCAGCCGCTCCGGCTTGCTCCCCTTCAAATTAAGCCCTGATTACTACCATATTTTGCCAAAAGATGACAATCAACACAATCCATTTAAATATACATATTCATTTAACATTATGTTTGTATTTTTCCATATTACCTAGTATTTGGCCCAGTCCCATTTCTATCACTTCACTATCACTTCCCCTCGATTTTGGCCCTAACACTCGGTTTGCGCGTTCATGTGTAAGTGTAGGGTGTCCCAATACTTTCGGGACCGAGGGATAGTGGCTTTCAGCCCTTCAAATCGCCCCTTCAAACGGAGGGAAGTCTGGTGCAGACTTCGAACGAAGTGAAGTTGAAGTGAAGATGAAATTACCCACGATTCTTTGCGAACTGCGTGTCGGTACCCGATCTGTGTCCGACTGCCCGAGCTGTGTCCCGTTCTCTCAGCTCTGGATAAGAACTTCAAAAATATAGCTACTATTGCAATTAAGCATGTATATATATATTTTAATGTTGGGATATCTTAGTTTGATGTAAATTCAGTTGAATTCCGCACTGGTGTGTTAAAACATGACTATTAGAAAGATCGATATTTTTCAAAGTGCGCAAATCTTTCACCAGAATTACCAGAGCCTCTCATGTGGGTGATGATAATTGTCGATGACGGCTTTTGAACAGTTTACCCCGGTTAAGATTCTTACATCCGTTCAGTGTTAACGATAGACGCATGAAACAGGCGAAGACGTTTTTATGCGAAGTGCTGTCCCATTTATTAGGGGAAGATCGCACTTCTCACTACACAATCGAGGGGTGTCTCATCTTGGAGGGAACTCGAAAACGAGTGCTAGTGTTAGGGAATAGAAATGGGATTGGGCCTTTGTTTGTCTCACACAAACATTCTATAGAGCTCCTCTCTAGAATCTTTGGCCTCAAACGTTAGCAGCGCTAACAGATTTTGGGTTGGGCACACGAAGGATACACCCGTTGGATCCTTTGCTGTGGGGATAAAAGAAGGGTGGGTTTGTCAGCCGAATTTGAAGTATCCTCTGAGATGGCACAGTACTAGTCGCGCATCCACCACTAGACTACTGACTGTATGGGGCCTACTTCCTGTTGAGCCCATGAGACATGGTTCTGCCCAACGTTTCTTCCTAAAAAATAACTGCAAATAGAAGGGAGTTTTTCTTTGCCCCATGTTCTCATGGGTGTTCCTTGTGCTGTTTGTATAGCGCTGTGAGGCTATTGTGTTGTATTTGATACCTTACAAATAAAATTGAATTGAATTGCATTGAGCACAGCATGGGGAAATCTTCTCATCCATGGCCATGCAGGCTGCATCACAGCTAGCCCTTTGGCAGTGTTGGGGAGTAACGGAATACATGTACCGGAATACTGTATTCAGAATACAAATTATGAGTAACTGTATTCCGTTACAGTTACTGTTGAAATTTGTTGTATTTAAAATACTGTTACTTTATAAAAATCAATGGATTACTCAGCGGTTTCTCGTATTTAGTGTAGCCGGTGGCAGGGACGCTGGAAGTCATTTACACCTGGGGGGGCTGAGTGACGTCACGCATTGTCGATGATGTCACACCGAACGCTGCGCAAAAAAAAAAAAAAAAAGTTTAATATTACGGTAAAAAAAAAGTACGCTCAGTAGACTTGTTTTCACACCACAGCATTCCATGGTAGTAAACTGAACATTCTATCATTGAAATGCATTGGATTTATGCCTCTTTCTGACTTGAAAAAAATGGCTGAAAATAAAGAATTGTTTTGAGTAGCATGACTTGCATCAGGGCATAGGATTTAAACTATTAAGATAGGCTAGTCTGTGTAACCAGGACATGAATATACTGTGCCAGTTTACCCTGGTTTAGAGCCTGATATCAGGGATTCTTTATATAAATGTATGCAGTTATATCCATCCATACGCGTAAAACAGGTGAAGACGTTTATGCAAAGCGCAACAGAGGTCCTGTTTTCGACCTCTACACTTCTCACGACACAATCGAGGGGTGTCACTTTGGAGGACACTTGCAAACAAGTGCGTGCGAGTGGGAAGGGAAATGGGACTGGGACTAGGCACACAGACAAAGCAATTTTACCCATAAAATCCGAGCGGGATAGGCATATGTCTGGATGTGCGAACTCTCGGGTCAGTTACACAGACTCATGAATTTTTGGCTGTTGCGCTCGCACACGCAGGGTTAACAGCGGGTGAAGAGACGGCCGAACTTTTTCTAATGGATAAAAATAAGGGCTGTGTCACGTCTATTTTCCAAGCAGTTTTCAATGCCTACCATTTTACATTTTTGCGAACTGTCGGGACAGTTACACAGCCTGATGAACGATGTTTGGCTATTGTGCTCACTCCTCCTCTCGGGGAAATGTTTAACTGTTAAAAGCAGATGAGACGCCGAACTTTTTCTAGGCCTAATGGAAAAAAATAAGGGCTGTGCACCATTATCGGCGATGTGATGCACTACGCATAGAGAACAAAGAAAACCAACTTTGAATTTGCAACAGATTATTCTGCATAGGCTGAGCCTGATCACGTATGATTTTCAAGCAGTTTCCATTGGTTATCATTTTACATTGGTTGGCAGCAATGTAACCACACACAAGTCTCCTCTCTATGCCTCATTTTCCAACAAATAAGGTTCTAAATTAGAAACAAGATAATGAATTAACAGCCGACCCTCTCGCACGACGAACTTATGATGAGTGTTGCAAGACAGAATCTAAAATCCAGGGGGTGCTGCAGCCCCCTCAGCACCCCCACTTCCAGCGTCCCTGGCCAGTGGTGGTCCGCACTGCACACGGGTCTCGAACCCACCACCCTGCAAGCTACAAACTCTTGGCCTGGGAGTCGGGCGCTCTAACCACTGAGCCAAATAACCAGGTTTCTATCTCAGCAGTTAGAAACACCCAAGGAATTGGGTTGTGAGGATTTACACGTACTGCCGCCAGCTAGCCAAGCTAGTTGGCATCCGTTACATTAGCTGTCCCCTCTCTAATTTGGGTAATTCCACGCATTGTCGGAGACTAAACCAAACAAAGCGCAATAAGAGCTATTAAACATCCTCCTAACGGAGGCATCTACACAAATGTTTTTTCTATAACCGTTTTCATGTCCAGTAAGTTCTAATCAAATATATTTTGTCCATAAAATGGGTGTCATATGGGTGTCGTGTGTATATTTTTCACACACGACCCAGGGTATGTGGTCCTAAAACCAATATGTATCTGATCTTTTGACATGCGACTCCAGTCTGAACGGCCATGTTGCATATATCTGACCACACATCCGACCTGTCATCAATAAGCTTAACTACTTGTCAATTAAGCAGCCGCGATCACAAAACTCCACTCATTTCGCAGATGTAAACACTAAAGATTATTTAGACTGACTGACTGAAGCTTATGGCAGTTATCATAAAATCTTTTATCATGACAAAGATTTATTGCAACTGCTTGCGTTCATGTTAACCGCTACTTCCCTAAACAATGAGCACGTTTGGTGTGTGTGACGTTTTTATGTCCTTAACAATGCATGCGGGACACTTTTGGTGCGTTTGAGGCCTCACAGCTTAAGGGTACAGGCTGTTGTCAAGTCACACTATGTGACCAAACTGCATTTTATATTAAAATGATCTAAGATCACATTTTTAGTTGAAATATCACATATAAAATGTATCAAATCCTTGATGAGAACTGAGCTAAATAGGATCTGTAAATTTCTATTTCCCTTTCCAGTTTACAAATAAATATTTTTCCTATGTTTCTTGACTTCAAAATTCATTGTTAATGATTTTATCCCATTAACCAAAGTGTAAGCTGCATCCCATACATGAATTGTTTTTTGACTAGCTGCATGCATCTGTGCTACTGATCTCTCCAACATGACAATATCTAGAAGCTCCTGAACTACCTGTTGGAGACCCCTGGTCTGAACTAAATTTTATTCCTATATTGTGCCCAAATATAGCTAAGGTGGCATAAGCAAAACTTGGCATCACCGTTTCTTCACTGATTGATTGTGTGTAAGAGCCGGTGTACTTGTTCCAACTAGGCCACGGTAAAACATTAAAATATTAAATCATGCAACAACTTCATAGGTTTCTGTATTAGAAAGTTTGCAGGTAAACCTGACTGTGGGCCAGTTGTTCTGTCAGGTCTATATGTCTCAAGCTGACTAAGTCTGTCCATCTCATTTATAGCCTACCTGAACCAAGACATCTCCCGGCACGCATGGTTCAGTCCAACCACGACGCAGAAATGGAATATTGAAATATTGACTCATTTTTACTTTGGTATATCCACTCTTTCAAAAGAAACCGACAAACAACAATAAAATATACAAACAGCATCAATTACCTATTATCTGAGTTGTCTGAAAAATGGAAAATTAAAGTTTTGATACCAATTTTCATCTTTTTCATGTGAATTCTAAAAATGGATCAAAGCACTGCAAAGCGTTACATGGACTAAAATTCCTGTATCTTCCCGCAACTGATTTTTTACAGATTTATACAGGATATTATAAGGTTTTCAAGTAAGACATTACTTTGATTTATCATGTTGCCTTACTCTCTGATGATAGTAGGCCTATATGGTGGTCATTTTTCAACATTTCCTTCACAGGCTACTGTTACCTTTAACCATGTGCCGCCATCACTTTTTAAAGCAATAATCCAGAGTGAATAAAAATGTAGCCCCGTTCGGTTAGCGCTAGCTGCTGTTTCACCATCCTGGTCTACATTGCACAAAATTCATTGTGCAAGTCATTGTGGTGGCTATCAATAGCTCTTAACACTGTACAACAGCAGGGCTATGTGTTGATTCACTTTGGATAATACCTTTAATAGGATTCAATGTGTTATGTTGCATGGACTGTGTGCTCAGATTAGATAGTATAATATAATACTGATTATTGTTTTTACTATACTATTATTTTTTTTTACTATACTATTACAATACTATTATTTTTTTTTAACCTTCATTTTCAAGAATGGGAATTCACACTTTCTCACGCTTTCTTTTCAGGATGTGTTGGGTCCACCATGTGACTGGAGTATGGGTTTACCCACTGTTAGAGCATCTTGGCACAGTGTCCAAAGTCGTCTTTTTCTTCTCTCTGATTGTTCTCATCACTGTATACTATGTTCTTGGAGAAATCCTGAATAGTTATATATGGGATTTTACAATAAAGATTAAGTCTGTATGAATGAGCGTTCCAACTTGTCCAACAAGAAAAGTAATTACCACTGTTATAAATGATGTTGCATGATTGACAATGACTGTGTAACACAATAAACACGAGAATATGAGTACAAAGGGATAAATCGTTGAGCATTTCATGATATATAATACATATTCATAAATTCAAAAAAAGGAGTTGACAATCTGGGAGACTCGGACACAGCTGAAGGGTTTAAAAGCCTGTAGAACACGGAAATACTTTCATTAAAGAACATAACTTACAGCATGTCAGTTTAAATGTACCAACACGACACGCCACTCGCATCATCATGACACGAATCAAGGGGGTATCCCATCAAAGTCGTTAATGATAGCGGCGTTTATGTGATTAAGCCTGGTTTGAAGTAGTGTCAACTTTGACATGACGCTGAAGCCATTCCACAAGTTAGCCGCGTCTGCCTCTTGTCAATTTAAACAAGGCTAGAATCAGCTGCACTATCTGCTCGTGCACAAGCTCAACACTAGACCTTAGGCCTCATTCACATTGGCATCCCAAGTCCGATTTTTTGCATATCCATATTGTATCTAGAATTGATTTCGGGTGGTCTGAACAGCAGAAAACCACATGAATTCTGATTTTTCAGAATCTGTTAACATTTAAATTTAGCATTTAGATATAACATTTAGATATAGCGTTTAGATTTTAAATGTTCTTAGGTTAAATGTTAAATATAAGTCCTAAATAAAAAAATCTAATGTTTAGATTTAACATTTAGGTTTAACATTTAGATTTAGCATTTATATTTAACATTTAGATTTAAAATGTTCTTAAATCTTAAGTTAAATGTTAAATCTAAATCCAATGCTTGGATTTAACTTTTAGATTCAACATTTAGATATATATTTAACTTTTAGATTTAACATTTAGATTAAGCATTTAGATTTAACATTTATATTTAGCATTTAATATTTATATTTACATTTAGATTTAGAATTTAAAGTCCTTTCTTTCTCTTCTATAAAAACGTACACAACAAAAAGAGCATTTAAAAATGTTGCTGTCTTTTAAAACGCTTTTTGTCACTAAATTTGCAAAAACTGGGAGATCAAACATGACACCTCCTTTTACAAATGGCGCCCCATACCCGCGAGTTTCTAGAAAGGAGTCGGCATTCCAAATGTGTCCGTTGCAGACGTTGGGAAGATGACGGTCCTTGTTGGATGTTGGTTGATGAACAGTGGGAAACATGTAGTGTTGTCAACGGTAGTCCGTCGGTAGACTATGTTGGTTGAAATATTGAACTCCATTGCCGTTGTATCGAAACGAAAGACAACTTTTCAAACACGTGTGTTTAGCTAGTTAATGAACTGCATGCTAGCATGCTAGCTTTAAGCGATGCCTTTACGTTATGTTACGTTGTTTATGTTGCTTTATGTTTACGTTGCTTACGCTGAAAGAGATAGGGTACTTCTGTTACACCTCATTATGTAATAATTCCCAAATATGTAACAGGCCGACAAAATTTAATAAATTTTCACACCATCAATGTAATATGTAATAATTTTGGAACATTTGCTGCATTTTGTAATAAATCTCTTGAACGCAATATGTAACATGTTTTTTTATGTAATACCATTATTACACATTGTGGAGGCTATTACAAAATGCGGTAGCTGTTTTTCAGGGTGTCGAAATGTAATAACATGGAGCATTATGTAATAACCTGAAAAAAATGGGGATCTTTTTCAGCACTGTGATCTAGCAGGGGCATAAAGCACAATATCATCAGTAATGACAATAGTCTTGTATAGCATACAGCCTGAATTACTTTTGTACAGGAGCATCTTTGTTTTTAGGGTGTATTGTACCCCCGAATGGGGCGGAGCCAGGGAAAGGCACTCCAAACCTTTCCTAGCCTTGTCTGTATGGACAGCTCCATTCTTGCTGATAAGGCAAGGTCTATTACTCAACTCAAATGGTGCTCCAATCACCTGGATAGGTAGGCTACTATGGGGGTGGAGTTTATGCATGTCAATTAAGTTTTGGAGGTGGTGATAAGAAGTCTGACCTGTCCGGTATATTTGTTTAGGATGCGCAAACACACACACACACTTACAACACGTAACAAGAACAAGGTCATCTGCAAAGTCAAGGTCTTCATTGGAGTCCATTGGAGGCCTCTGTGCTTGTCTGCTGTTGTGTTGGTTGTGATCCAGTCTATTGCAGGTAGGAAGAGGATGGGTGAGATGTTGTAACCCTTTACCCTGACTGCACAGAAAGTGACAGTGTTGCCCATGAGGACACTGCACTGAAATTATTCATAGTATCATAGAACAAAGTTGATGTACAGAGGTGTGTCCATTCTAAAGCACTGCTCTAGGATTCATTTGCCACAGTTTTTGGTGTTACCTTTCTTTTGACTGTGATGCATCCTAACCATGCTGACAGTAGTGACTTGTCGACCAGAATTTTTTTTAGCTTGGTGCACATAACAATTTCAAGAAAACCCCCCTCTTTTGGAACTTACAGCTAGGCTTCTGTCCATTTCAAACCATGAAGTGCCAGATTATGCTTTTCTCAGTGCTGCCTCTTCCCCAGATGTAAAGCCAGTGTCCCTGGCTGGCAATAATCTCATTTGATGTTAAGCTACATATCATATCTTGAATATAATATATACTGTATATTATATAGAATTTGTCAGTTTAGTTTTGTCAGTAAGTCATGTGCATTTGAATGTATGATGTATTGTTATGGTAACATGGCATGCCAAAGTGATTGATTGATATTATCTCTCTGCAATTTTGTCATTTTTAGGTTAAAAAAAAAACAACAATGGCTAATGTTGACAGTGCCCGACAGGTAAGTACCAGTGTTGGGCAGTAGCTAGCTACAAGTAGTGAAGCTACTAGTTTAACTACATTTCTGGGTAGCTTGGCTGTAGCCTACCTGCCTGGGGCCTGATAAGGTATCCATAAATTTATGTTCATTGAATAGCCTAGGGCTAGCTGTTCGTCTAGTTAGGCAAAGGGGTGCTTGATGAGGCTACAACCCATTTTGTAAGCAAAACAAAACAAACTAAAAAAGATACACACTTTTTTATTTATTTATTTTATTTCTGCTAAAAAAGAAATCCTCATTTGGTCAATTGTTGAAGACGCATGCAACTAGTACACTCAATCTCTGCATTCGTTACAAAATATCTATGTAAAAGAATAAAATAGAGCCCTGCTCTTCACCTAAATAAAAGATTATACACAATACCAGTCTATTCTTACAATGAAGCACTGATAAATTCTACCTACTTTCAAACAACCAAATAGAAGTAGGTTTGGTCATACAGCTTTATGACATAACTCTGTACTATACGAATTAAGTCTGAACATGTTGAATATCTTTAAATTGATTTCTTTATTGCTGTCTAGAGATAGGTTACTATAGTCACTTTAGCGTGGGGGAAATCCCCTGTGGGGTGCTCCACGCCCTCGAAAGCCACCCCGCTCTCCACGAAAGTTGGGTCGATTGCGTTCCCGACCACGGTCACCTCTAACAGCTGCTGGCCCACCTCTGCCGCCTCTTTGAGTTCCACCACCTCTCTCAGCCTTGGTTTTGGGAGGTGGAGACTTAGGACGAAGCCTCTCAATGTCTTCTGTGCAGCCAGAGAGGTGGGAGAGAGCAAAGAACTCCTCATAAGCCTCTGCATTAAAGTTACTATTCGTCAGAGTGGGGCCAACAGTTAGCCATCCTGTAATAAACCAGACAGAAAATAATATTCAGGTAAAGTTCACTTTCAGTGTGCATTGCAAGCCTAGTGTAAATGGTCTAATAGTGTTAAAAACCAGTTAAAGCCATATTTGATTAAGTGTATTTTTTTTTTAACACTAAGAGTGGCATGAACCTGCGGCAAATGTGATATGACATGCGTCATGAACATGTAATGACACTAATGTAAAGACAAAAGTATTCATGACTTGTCATTGTGCCATTTGATTTTTGTGATTTCTTTTAGGTCTACTGACCATCCTTGCTGTGATGCTGAACTGATCTACACTGTATGTATTGCTCTAGCCTAGTGGTACTAAAATCTCTCATGTGTCACTCTGTAGAACTCTGTCTCTCCCCTCACTGGCTCCCTATATTTTGTTATGGTCTTCCCTATCTGACTTCTGTTTTTTTTGTTGTTTTTTTCAATCAATGTAAAACTGTAAGCAAGAGGTACAATAATGAGAACTTTTTTTATGGAAGCCATGGCAATGACTTCAAGTGTTACTGCCGAGTGTGGATGGTCATTTAAATAAGTTCAACTCTGTCATTTTCAAGGTTATTAACAATATAGCTCCTACCAAGGTTAAAAAGATTTACAGTAAATCTAAAGTACCATGGAGAAATATCACAATAGCAACAAATCAAAAGACTGAATGCAGGAAAGCTGAATGCAAATGGAGGAAAATCAGATTGATATTGAAATCTTCAAAGAGATATTCCAATAACAGTGAGTTACGCCGGGGAAGACAATGTTATATTAGGACATGATTTACAAGAACATTAACAACCCCTGTACACAGTTTGCTACAATTAATATGTTAGCAAACTCTAACGGTTACAATCAATCATGAAATTAAGCCAGAAACACAGTGGTCCAACGGTTGGGCGCCTGAAGCGATTGGGCAGGGTGTTCAGTGTGTACATCTAAATTGGAAGCGTTCGGATGCTATCAGAAAGCCTCGGACGGTGTCTGCTAAGTTTCAGCATGCGCAGGCTAAGAGGCCGGCTATAGCAGCTGTTGGCGGTAGGATACTCTTGATTGGTTTGTGGTAGGTGTGACGTCTTGTAGACAATGACAGGGCTCCCAGCTCTCCCAACAATTTTCGCTCATCAAGCGATTTGGTTTTGTGCTGCTCCATTAGGCTGAGGACGAATCTGATATGCGTTTTGTGTAGGCTGCCATCTTGTGGCGCTCTAGGTTTCATATTTCCTTGCCCCCATTACTCATGGGTACTCCCTGTACTGTCTGTAAAGTGCCGCAAGACAATTTACTGTATTTGAGCGCTCTACAAATAAAATTGAATTGAATTGAATTGAAATCATTGAAAGCAAACCATAAATCTTTCCATTTGGCTACATTAAGTTAATGAATGCATATTACATAAATATAAGAATACATGTTTTCCACTTGACATCATTGGCTAGGTTAGCCCTTGGCCTTTACACATAGCCTGGGGTATTTCTAAAAATGGGTAGGCTGCTCTCCTCTCCATCAGAAAAAAAATTATTCCATTTAGCCTAAACCATCAACAAAAACAGGCTGGAGAGGCGGTCACACAGTAGAAATAGAAAGATTGAAATGGCCAACTGGAGATCTGAAACCCGACGAGTTTTCAAACCTCTGTTTAACCACAGGTGTTTAACGTCATGTCTATGCGAGGTAACGATATGATGGTCCATGTAAACTTCAAGCATATCAAACTGCAGTAACAACAGTAAAATTGCTTCTGCCCCAATTGAAAACAGAACATGTTTTCCTACTTGACATAAGACAAGTAGTAGTGAATCTCCTACATCACAGGATTATATGGTATGCTATTACGTTATCCCTATGGACAGATTGTCTTTGTAACAGTTCAAAAATGTCGTCTGCTTACTTCCGGTAGTTTCATCGGACTCGTCTATACCTGAAGATAACATGCTTTACCATCACTACAGAACAAAGCAAACAGCTGGCGTGCATTCAGATTCATCAAGCATGAGCTAATTTTTGCAAGACCCATATAAAACTGTAATAGACCGGGGGCGCCGTGGCTCAGTGGCTAGAGCGTTAGACCATCACTCCGGGGCCCGGGTTCAATTCCGACCCGAGGTCATTTCCCGATCCCACCCCATCTCTCTCTCCCACTTGTTTCCTGTCAATCTCTATACTGTCCTATCTGATTAAAAGCAAAAAGCCCCCCCAAAAAATATCTTAAAAAACTGTAATAGACCCTTATAAACAAGATTGTAGAGCAGATACTGCACTTCTGATTTGTATGGTAGACTTAGGGTGTTTTCACACTTGGTCGGTTTCAGCCCTCTACACGAACTCAAATGATGATTCAGCATGTCTTCTGCCAGGTGTGAACACAAAACCGTATCACCATAGTGACAGAGGTAGTAAACAAAAAAGCTAACCGTCAGTCATACAGCACTCAGCAACGCGATTGGCTATTTCCACCGTAAGGCAGGACTTCGAGTTTCTCTACTCCGCCATCTTTGCGTTACGAACGGCCGTAGTGCATTTCAATGGGAGGATTTCTGAAGTGATTTGTCTCCTCCTATATAAGCGTCTCTGACCGTACTCAGACCACCTCCGGAGGAGATTCACTTCATATCAAGTGGGTGAAGGAATACAAAGTACGATGCTACAAAAAGTTTTTGGTCAGTTTAAGTTTACAGAAGAACTGGAACGAAACTGTGATGTCCTTTTTTAAAAACTCAACAAGTGTGGCTCTCGCGTTGCCTAGCAAGTTAGCAAGCATGTAGCAAGCTAGTGGTAAACAAACCCCGGTTGGATGTTGAATTACTTTTATTTATTTTGTAGGGAGAAAGAGTGATAACCTGTTGAGTCCGGTGGGTCGCTAATATTTAATCTGTGTAATTTATTAGTATAAAGCCAAATTTCACTGGAATTAAAATGACATGTATAGTCGCTCTGTAGGAACTCGCTGGTGCTGGTCGTCAAGTTTACTGCCAAAATGGTGGCTGACAATCAAAAGTCACGTGACGTCCAGAGCTTGACTTGAGAAAATGTGGTCACAGACAATAAAAAAACATTCATTCAATCTGTGAATATGACCTCACAAAGGAGTCATAAATCATACTGAAAAAAAAAGATATTTTGATATGTCACCTGGTCTTATTGTACTGTCACGGCCAAAGAGGTGTAGCCTTCTGCGTCCAAGGCAGAAATGCTCAATGATATGGAAAATCTCAACTGGTTTCTCAATGTTTCCAATTTCTGGTTCTTCTGTAATAATCAGGTCAATGTCCACATTTGCATGAATGAAGTCACCATCCGTGCTGCGTCGTACTGTACCTTTAATACCCATCAAACAATGTTCCTGTACACAAACAATAACATTACCAAAAATTAGTCAAATATTCATGACATCATTATTAGTGGTCTGAGGGGTTCTCTAAATCAGGGTTTCTGCAGATAACCACTGGGTCCCATTTGGTTGTTCCAGAATTCAGAACTTCATTTTATACCAGACAAGGCAAGACAGGGCAACATAGTGCATAATACATTTCAGCAGTTAAATGTGCTGAAACACAAGGCACATGCAATGCAAAACTATCTTAAGACTACTACTACATATTTATGGGCTATATGTAATATCTAAAATTTATATATCAAGCAGATAAAATAGGATGAAAAAGCTAAATTCACTCTTTCACACATTTTATAGGAAAAACAAAGTTGTCCACAAGGATTAGACATTTTAAAAAGAAAGATTGTAAAGAAGGTAGACAAGAAAAAAAATGGCATTAAAAAAGTGGGTACATAAACCACATTCAGAAAACATAAGTCTTTAAACTAAAGAGAGGTAACAAATGAGGCGCTTCATGAAGGTGCTGTATTTCTACCCGTCCTGGGACAGAGGGCACAGGTTAACCCACTAGGGTTTTTTTGTATTTTTTTTTTTTTTTTGCATTTTGTATGTTGATATTTGGGGTGTGTGAAATTTGTGCATTTACTATAGGATGAAATGACAAGTGTATTTTAATAGCATGTCATTTGTGTATGGAAAATTATATTTACTTGTGCCAAGGAGGTTATGTTTTCGGTCGCGTTGGTTTGTCTGTCTGTCAGCAGGATAACTCGAAAAGTACTGCACGGATTTGGATGAAATTTTCAGACAATGTGTATATTGGAACAAACAAGAACTGATTCGATTTTGATGCCGATTGGTGATCCAGACACGGAAGGCAACTCGGATTACATTATACATTCACTTGAGACACTTGATGACACTGGTAGGGGTAGATCCATGTTAACATCAGTTTTAATGGTAATCCCCCTCATTTAATCCTGTATCTCGAGATCGAGCAGGCAACTCAATGTGTTTCTTTTCATGGAATTTGGACATATTATTCCTTTTATATAAATCTGTAAATTCGCAGTCCAGTCAACAACTGAAAAAATTTACAATAATCGGCCCAAAATATCGGCCGTATATTGGTTATATCAGCTAGTTATATTCTGGAATATCAGCCACTCAAGAGTCAATAAATAACGGTATCGGCCCCCAAAAAAGCATATCTGTCGACCCCTAGTGTGGTTATCCCAGGTTAGATCTTCAGTGATATTCACACAGATGAACTTGAAGTTGTTCACTCTATCCACCTCAGAGCCATTGATGTTAATAGGCTCAAGCAGATCACCTTTTCTTGTAAAGTCTACAATCAGCTCACAACATTGAGGGTCAGATTGTTATCCTGACACTGTGTCAAGTTGCCGATTTCTGTCCTGTAGGCTGTCTCGTCATTGTTGGTGATCAGTCATTCAAGGTGGTAATTTTGCTTTTCTTTGGCACTGGAACAATGATAGATGACTTAAAGCAACTGGGGACAAAGCACATGGACAGAGAACGTAAAACACACCAGCCGATCGCTCTGAACATACTCTGACGACACGACCTGGTATCCCATCAGTCCCGGCTGCTTTGAGGATGTTGACTTGATTGAAGGATTTCAACATATCAGCCTCTGTGACTGTTAGGCCTGGAACAGCTGAGAGGTCAGTGATGGAGGTGTCTATTTCTGGAGGGTTGGTGGTGACCTCAAATCGGGCATAAAAGGTGTTTAACTCATCCAGCAGTGATGAGTGAGAGACTTGTACCTCACATGTTTTTTCTTTAAAATCAGAAATCATGTTAAGTATCCTAGTACTGGTGGACACATCGATTAGGTGGAGCAGGAGCGCTCAGCCAGCCTGCTCAGAGTTAGAGCGCATTTGAGAAAAAATGAAATGGATTTCATAGGGCCCTAAGAAATGTATGCTCACAGTGTCACAGTGTTATGTTGCCTGTTATTGTGTTACTGATATCTATTGGTGTCTACTGTTAACTCTTATCATGCTTGATATCTTAATATCTAATTGCACTTAATGTCCTAGTGAATTGTGATGTCTTAAATACAGTTATATTTCTTAGTTGTATGTCTTTTTTTAACTTTATTATTGCTTATTTAGAGTTTGGAGAAACACAATTTCAGCCTTCTTGCAATGTACTGTTGCAGACTTTGATTGACAAAAGTTTGCTTTGACTGACAAGCCATAAGGTTTATGAATGCATAATATCACACTCTCTATTCGAACATCTTGATAGTACCCATTCTGTCTATTAATGAGAGTGGTGAGTTTTACATAGTTTCAGGTCGTCTTCTATTGTTTTTATAACCGTGGTGAAATTCCGTTGGAACATCTGACAGTCTGATGGAAATGTTTACCCAAATACCTGATATTATTTGTGGTGACAAGTTGGGAGGGATTGAGCGGCGCCATTACAGTTATCACTATTTATGGGTAGGATTGTTGATTTAGTCCAGTTTATTGAATAGTCAGAGAGTTCACAGAATGAGTCAATGACTTTGATTGCTTCTGGGAGAGTTGCAAGTTTGGTATAGATAAAGTAAAAGATCATTTGCATATAGACTAATCTTGTGGTGAACATTTAGAGTGTCAATTACTTTTATTTGGGGATTTTGACGTATGTCAATGGCTCAATGAATAGGGCAAAAAGAGAGGGAGAGAGAGCGGACATCATTAGGGAGTTTAAGCATGCACAGTTTTTCCGACGGCGACGGTGCCCGGAAATTGATCCCTCCTCCCACTGGTTTCAGTCGCCGTCGAATCCATAGTAATCATTAAGCAAGTTGCCGCTGCTACGGCAGGAGCTCTCTGATTAACGCACCTGGTACTGAGCTGATGTTTACGTCTACCATGTGACAGATGACAGATGAAAATGAATGGAATAAAGGTGCATCCTGTGCGCTCTCCTTTCTTTCCAAAATGTCTTTCAAGAGAGCTAGAGGTGATTAAATGTAAAAATGTGTTTCTCTTTTGAAAAAAAAAAAAAAATAATATAATATATATATATATATATATATATATATATATATATATATATATATATATATATATATATATATATATATCAATTTTGCCTTACGTACTGTATAATGTTTTCTTAAATTAACAGACTTTAAATATTATTCTCTAAAATGTAATGAAAGAAGGAAAATTATTTATTTATTTTATTTTGCTCTTTAGAATTATAATTCGCGCACTATAGATCATTCAAGAACCTTGCGTAGTCGAGAATACAGGAGATTGCCGTAGTGAGCTGATCTGCAACGTGGAAAGAAGCAAACAGAGCCGGCAGTACGGCTGAAGTCTCGATGGAGTGCAGATTGATTTCCGGGGGCCGTCGCCGTCGTGGAAAACCATGCTTGCTTAAACTCCCTACTGCCTGGTCCCCCCGTGCAAAGAGAAAGCCTGGTATGTTAGCCTATTAGTAGTGACAGTGGCCATTGGTGAACTGTACAGAATTCTAATACAGTGAGTGAGTGAGTGACTGTGTGTAATTAAGTAATAAAGTAAGTAGTTACATTTCTATGCGCTTTTCTACCCTTAGGTACTCAAAGCGGTTAGAGTGGAAGGGGACCTCACTAACCACGGTCAATGTGTAGTACCCACCTGAGTGGTGCCCAGCAGCCATTATGCGCCAGAATGCTCACCACACACCAGCTAGAGGTGGATTGTGAGGGAATTATTGAATGAGCCAATTAAAGTGAGGGATGATTAGGGGGCCAGATTGAATGAGCCAGGTTGGGACTTTAGCCAGGACGCTGGGGAACACCTTACTCTTTGTGACAAGTGTCATGGGATCTTTTATGACCACTGTGAGTCAGGACATCGGTTTAACGTCTCATCCGAAAGATGGGCTCTCCCACAGCACAGTGTCCCAGTCACTGCACTAGGGCATTGGGATTGATTTAACGCCAGCGGGAACAGAGCCAACAACTGGTCACGCACCAACACCAGGGGTCTGTTCAGCGGCATAACGTAACGCACCGGTGCATTGCGTTAGCCTAATAGAATTATGAGTTTGCTCGTTACGCTCCACACCGGTGCGCAACATGCTTCTGAGGTAGTTCACTCTCGTTTGATGGGTGTGTCAGAGGTGTTCACCAATCAGCATGTCGGTGTATTGGAACCTCAGATTTAAAGCGCTAGTGCTAAATATAATACAAATTCATGTTATGTTGGATTATCCTCTGGTGACCGCAAAAGCAGGGGTAATATTATAATTTTGTAGCATCCCTAACAATGATGCATTTAAACTACTGAGGTTGTCGTCTAGTTCAGATACTTTCTTCTGACAAATTCTTGTTGTTCAGCAATGGATTAAATTGAATAATCTGCACATGATACTAGAGGAATGTCTACCTTTGATTAAGCAAGTTTGATCTTGAAGAATCAATGTTTGGATAAGTGTTTCAAGTTGGTTTATTAATGCTTTATTGGTAATTTTGAGGTCTGTACTGATAAACGATAATGGGCGATAGTTGCCACAAAGAGTTGAGTCAGAATTAATTTGACAGCACTCATTTTGACCTGTATATCATTTTCAAGTAGAATTCACAATTTTTTGATTGAATTCCTTTTATGGGAGAGGAAAAACAGTATTTCTTGGTAACAGGGTTGGCAACACATTAAGATACGTCTTTCCTTCCTTTTCATTTCAGAAGCTTTAAGTTGCATTCCATAAAACGAGATAAAAGTTGGTTAAAAGTGCCTTCCCTCATACCTTTGTTCTTTGGAAAACAGCCTTTGGGTCCAGAGTTTTGGTCTTCCCAGGATTGTTCTTATTTGTCTTGATCCAACAAATATCTTCACATCTTCGAAAACCCCATTTGCGCAGGCACTGCAAAAACACAGTTCAATATAAGTCTTTCATCATACAGTTGGCACCTCTTGAGAATTGGTGGTGTCATCACGGTCAGAGTGGAACGTGAGCTCATCTGAAATGCAAACTCAAACAATTACAACTACAGCCACGAGGAGGAGTCAAAGTTCACTGTGGTCAGAGTGGTGACTCATATTACTCACTGTAGGCTAGTTGTAGCTAGGCCTGACACCAATCATCACTCTGAACGTTTTGGAAGACTATAGATTGTTTAGCTGTTCAGTCTTGTTTACTGTGAGTGGCTACGTTACTGTCAGAGCAAGTGAACTTGCGATCGCTAAGCTACTTGCGCCTATCGTCTGTACCTTGGGAATCACAGTGTTAAGGT
Organism: Sardinella longiceps; assembly: GCA_027497455.2. Lineage (NCBI taxonomy): Eukaryota > Metazoa > Chordata > Actinopteri > Clupeiformes > Clupeidae > Sardinella > Sardinella longiceps. The sequence continues at coordinate 5,742,252 of JAODXP020000025.1, forward strand.
ATGTTTTTACTTGTGGTTTAAAATTAAATCGCCTAGATCAAAGAAAACTTTAACATGAAAACCCTTTCCGTTTCTAGCATATTAGCGAGCTAGGTGCTTTGCTCATGTTTAAAACTTTTAGCTTAATGTAGGCTACTGGCTTTGCTGTTCTGCAGAGCTGCAGAGCTGGAGAGACGCAATCTGCATTGCTTCTGATGCATAGGCTAATGTTGAAATTGTGCTTTCTGAAGCAGCACCAAAATCCAAAAGTTTTTTTTTGCCTGATAATAGATTTGAGATTAGCGGTCTCCAAGTTTACGAGCTATTGAGTAGTCTTGCTAAAGTTGACCCAGGGCTTTTCTCATCATTCATGTTTATTGCAGGTATCTTAGTGGAAAGATGAGGTTACTGCCCCCAACACTTCCGGCAGGGAATTGCAGTGTTCTAAAGAGTCGAGTTAAATCTTTCAGGTCATCTCTGCATTAGTGAAAATCAACTTTTAACATGTAAATTATATGTAGCCTCATAAATATGACGACTAGGCGACCACAAAATTTTGCGTCGACTACGTTGTATAGTCGACGTCGTCGACGTGTTCGACTAATCGTTGCAGCCCTACTCTGAACGTCATCGTTTTTCATGTGTTTCAAAACCGCATGTGTTATTGTATTAATTTCAATAAAATCAAGACATTTCCGATTACTGTGTATTACTTGTATCTGATGGTAGGCTTGGCCAATGTAGGTTACGTGTATAATGTTGCACGAGAGACAACGCAATTAACAACCGTAGCCTACGTTTTGTTGTAGGCTATTCACTTCAACAAAGCAAGAGTAGACTTGGCTAATGTAGTAATTTTTTATAAGGGTCTCTAGAATGTTGAGGGAGGCTCCATTCACTTTCAATGGGACTCCTCAACGTTCGCAGACGAGTTATTTTTGTATAATGACCGCTGAAAAACTATAATGACCGCTGTCAATGGCAACAGGTTTTTTGCTTGAGATTCACGTCTCCCTATCATTCCGCGCAGAGAGATCAACAATGAAACATCGGTGAAAGTGAAAGGACATCAGCTGCGTTCTATCGAATGTTTCAAGTTTAATTTTCTTTGCAAACTATTTGTTTCTCCGCAGAAGCCATTAAACTAGTGCTGTCAGTTTAACGCGTTAACGCAAACCCATTTTAACGGCGTCAATTTTTTGACCCGCGATTTCCTAATATGGAATGTGAAAAAAATATTTCCCCCATTCCAACACATACTGACGTTTCATTATGTTCTGTGTTTGTATTACTTGAATTAGGCCTTCTGTCAACTCATGCCTTCACACACACACGCACTCAGAAGATGCGTCTGCACTGCTCTCTCTCTCTGCCACTCCGAAGCCTGGAGTAAGTTCCGATGTCAGTAAAAACAAATATTTTACCGACACAATCGTTGACGTTAACTCGCATGTTCGATATTTAGGTTGTTAATTGGCTAGAGCATTAATATTGTCACTTAGAAATCTCTTTTGAAATTAATCCCCCGTATATCAGTTTCAAAATTGCAGCGCGAGTGAGAGAGGTGAAACCCAAACAGGTCAGAGAGAGAAAACGTTTGTAAGTGTAGCCGGTGGCGGTCCGCACCGCACATGGGTCTCGAACCCGCCACTCCGTAAGTTACAAACTCCCGCCGTGAGAGTGGAACGCTCTAACCAACTGAGCTAAAAGCCCGAGCTTCTAACTCTGCATGTTATGAGGATTTACACTTACTACCGCCGAGCTAGCTGAACTAGCTGGCCTCCGTTACATAAGTGTCACTATTGCTTTACGCAGACGCATATATGCCTGAACATATGACCTCTTTCTCTCTCTCATCAAAACACTTTGTCATTAAAATGAGAGCTTCTTGCAGGCCAATAGGTAAAATGCATTTCAAAGGCAAAGTATGCTCATGCATTGTAGGTTTACTCATGACCATACTGCCATATTCATTGTATTAATGTTTTAAGCCCGTTTAAAATACAGGCCAGGTTTTATTTAAAGGGCCATCATCCATTTTTTTTTTTTTTTGTAAACTTGTGAACTAGCTACATAAAAGACAAACATCTCTCTGGCAGTATTCGAAGATGTTACATGTCTGATAGAAAAATTTGTTGCAATATCATGCTGTAACTAGGTTTTCTTTTACTTTGAATTGTTATTCACCCCCACCCATCCATGTTGATAACAGCATTAAAATGAAAATGAATAAAAAAAATATGGGACAAAAATATCAAGGGATATTTAGAATAAAGAAAAATGCGATTAATCATGATTAATTATGAGTTAACTATGGCATTAATGCGATTAATCGCGATTAAATATTTTAATCGCTTGACAGCACTACATTAAACATTAACAAATTAAATGTAAAAAACGTTTCTGTGAAATATTATATCATCGTGTTGGCAAGGACCCGTATAACGTATTGTGATAATGTATTGTCCACCAGTGTGACGGAATCTAGGAAAACCTGTTGGATGTCGCTGAGAACACTTTTACAGATTTTCGCTACACTTATGACAGGAGCAGAGACCGCTCATGACACTCCATGTGTGCTCCATGTGTGCAAATTCTGACTACTAAATTAGAAAACCATCTGAATGTTACAGTATTTGATATGTTTTATCTGACCTGTTGATCGTCCAGGGTTCAGGGATCAATCTGGAGTGCAAGTGGCAAAATGTTTCTGGGGTGTGCTCCAGTGGCTCTCATTTAGAGGGGTGTTAAAGTTTTAACTTTTCCTATTGCCTTTTCCTAATGCTAATTCATTGATTCGCTCAAAAAAAAAAAAAAAAAACCCACGTCCAACTTTTTCCCGGGACAATTTACAACTCTTATTTTTGCGTCTACGAGTTGCTCTGTCTACCATCCAACCAGATTTTGAAGCCCTTGTAATTAGTAAAAAAACATCCCCAACTCTCCCATTAAAGGTGCCCCTCATTGTACAAGCATTACTAGGCATACGTGAGCATAAAGGCCATGTTTGTTTTGTTAATTGCTGCGTTCATAGGCCTACTGCTATTCATAATAAACCAGAATGTTACATTTCCCAGATCTTGAAAGCCTAATACCTGATGTTTTTAATGTCAAGAAATAGTTGTTGCTCAAATTCATGTTGCAATGTTCATACAGCCCACTTTGTTTAATGGGAGAATGTTCACGTCCTGACTAAATTGATTAAAAATTATGATTTTTATTGAGCAGACATACAGCATAGAATGGCCATGCAGATGCAAACACAAGTAGGTATAATAATAATAATTAAAAAAAATAATAATTATGTTATTATGCAGGCCTATTATGGTTATATTTTGAGAATTGCATTGAATTGACTTGAACGCTAAAAAAAATTGGGTCGCGACCTAATGACAGTGGAAAATGGTGGGTCCCACCATTGTGATGTGACAGGTGTTTGCTGTGGACTGACGGTAATTAAATGTGGGGCTCACCATTCTGCCAAGGTCCAAGCCTTCTCCTGAACCACACCAAAGAAAAACAAATGATCTGAGTGCAGATATCTCTTCGATTTCCAGCTTCATGATCTGAAAGAGTTGTATCATTAATTATTATACAGTAATGCACATAAAAGCAAGACCAATGTATCCACTTCTTGTAAAGTGCCACTTACATCATCCCAAGTCCAAAAGCGCTCACTAGCAGTGATTCCCGACTCTCTGTAGTACTCTTCCAGGGGTGGCTCCAGAAGGATCACATCAAACTTGCACTTTAAATCTCGAAGGTCTAAAACATCCAGATCAGCCTGCAAATACCTGACAGACATCACAGAGTTATCACAGAAATGTCAAGTAACATACAGATCCTTTTACAGTAGGCTAGTTATACTTTTTATATTTTAAATTTAGGTAGCATTGTCTGATTTTTAAAGAATTTATTTGCAAATTATGGTGGAAAATAAGTATATGGTCAATAACAAAAGTTCATCTATATACTTTGTTATATGCCCTTTGTTGGCAATGACAAAGGTCAAACCTTTTCTGCAAGGCTTCACAAGGTTTTCAGACACCGTTGCTAATAATTTATCAGATCTCCTCTAGAGCAGTGATGTTTTGGGGCTATCGCTGGGCGACACAGACTTTCAATTTCCTCTGAAGATTTTCTATCTCGAGACTGGCTACGCCACTTCAGGACCTGAAGTGTTTCCTACGAAGCCATTCCGTCGTTTCCCAGGTGGGGAGTTTGGGATCATCATCATGCTGAAAGACCCAGCCACGTTTCATCATCAATGGAAGGAGGTTATCACTCAAAATCTGTCACGTGCTCCAGGCCAAAGCCACAGTCGTTTGGAGAGCGACTGTATATACAGCATCATCCGATGTATGCAACAAGACCCAAGTTACTGTCATCGCTCTTCACCTCTTTCTCCAATACAACAAGCTCTGCTGCCTTTTCCTTCTTTTTATGAGAAGCATACTGAATTACGAAACCCCTAAGGAAAGCTTTTAATGCTTCCCAGGCAACGCCTGGGGATGGGGCTGTTACAATGTTAGTATCTTTAAGCAATGTAATCCGTTCTTGTAACTGCATTACAAAAATGGTGTCCTTCAGTAAAGAGGAGCTAAAACGCCATCTTTTGGATTTGTGCATTTCACTTGGTTGTTTTATGATTAAAGAGACTTCTGCATGATCTGACACTAATATGGAGCTTATGGTACTTGACATAGCATAAGGGACAAGATGGTGTGAAATCAGAAAATAGTCAATCCTAGTATAAACTCTGTGGTTGGCAGAATAAAATGTATAGTCCCTGCCAGTGGGATTCATCAGCCTCCATATATAAACCAGCCCCATGTCTTTACAAATATTAATCACAATTTCCTGTTTAGCCCTAGCCGTTTCAGTGGCGTCCTCAAGGGAGGAAATCCTGGCTTCCATGCTGTCTAGGCGTTCGGAAAACCCTTCCAGTTTCTCGTTTATGGCAGCAGTTGTCTGTTTAATTTCCGCCAAAGCTGTTTTCTGGTAAGTATCCATCTGTTTCAAAAGTTGGTGCATGCTGGCTATCTCTGTGGCTAATGGGTTGGTGGTAGGAGCGCCATCTTTGCTATCAGACTTTTCACCAGCGTTGTCGTCATCAGTTTACCAGCCTGCCTTCGACCCTTTTTAAGAGGTTGAGATGACATTGTAGTATTTGACGTGTACCCAATGTATAAAAACCGTAAGTTACTAGCAGTAAGTTAAATTAAACTAATAATTTACAAACTGGTGTCAGGAGCTCCCAGTCTAAGCAGCCATTCCCCAGGCAGCGTCACGTGACCTCTCAAGGTTGCAAGCTTGAAAAGATGATGGGTGCAGTCGAGTATGATTTTTGGTTATTAAGTAGCTGACAGAAAGTAAGGAAGTAGTATAATCAGGCCCTTTCTCCGAAGACGTCAGCAATGATGTTTTGTTGTCTTGGTTAATTTAACAACCTTGTGTCTTGTCGTTATATGAGTAGGCGTGTTTGAGATGTAAAGCCGCCTACAGCACGCCTGCAGCCGGCTGCAGCCAAGCGATGCATTGTGGTTAGACGCGGTGTCCGACTTCCGGCTGACTTCACCAAGCTTGTGAATGCGTCACCAAAATACGCCCACAGCACGTCACTCAAAACTCGCGGTAACAAGGCGGCTGCAGCCGAAACCCGCATCTCCTTTTTCTCGGCTGCAAGAGGATGTATCCCACCCCCATGACGTAACTCATTATTCCGATTGGTTTGAAACTCCTCATGACAAATATGACACCAACCACGTTGTACTCACTGAAAATGGGCTTATTTGAATGAGCTGCTGCTAAGCAGTATGCAAGTTTTGCCCAATGACATAGCCTTATTGCTCTCCAGCATGGCTTGGTTTGCCATCTCAAATAAGCATTTCATACCACATTACTATTTTTAACAAAACACCTTCAAACACAACTCTGTTCCTCTTGCATTGCAACAATAATTTATTAAGCAACATTATATGATTTATTTCGCCAGTTATCACGTTTAGTTTAATGATGAAATGAGGGGATTCAAGCTGTTTTCAGTGCAAACAAACTTCCGCGATATCTCCTGACATCACGTCCATGTTCACGTGTGTTTGGCTACAGCCAGCTGCAGCTGTGTTGTCCACCTTGTCCCCCACGCTTTTCCACTCCCACCGACGTATTTCCGTAGATCTCGCTGGCTCTGGCTACAGCCTGTAGCTGTACCGACTCTGAACACGAACGAGCTTAATGACTCAATGCGGGTAGGTTGAATGAAGGTTTCTCTCCTCCTTGAGCACTGCCACAAAATGATGTCATCGGCATAAGTGTGTGGGTCTTGTGGGCAGTTACAAGCTGGACAGGAATTGTATTACTTGCTTGGCTACTCTTGCTGGCTATCACTGTCCCGCTCACTTTAAAATTAAAAAGAGGGAAGAACGTGTTGCGGTTAAATTCTCCTTTTAACTGACACTCACATGTATCGAAGTTTCGTTAGCTGACTGTAAACAAAACAACATTGTTACATATGTTACGCTAGCGTAAATCGCATGTTAACGTTAAAAGTAATGCTTTCTCATTCTCAATCTCATTCACGTTCTAAGGTTAGAAACAGGCATAATCTGATGATTGCCGATCAAGGATAGGAAATCATAGGATTTCTTTACTTAAGATAAGACAGGAGGAACTGCTTCTGTAGTATGAAGTTAAGATTTTTCCTATCTTTGAGGTCCTAATTTAAGTTAAGATGAGCAGTAAGGATTTTTTCTGTAATATGGGCCCTGGTCCCTTTGCAGAAAAACAGCCCCGAAACATTATGCTTCCACCCCCAAGCTTCAACATCAGCATGTAGGAATGGGCCAAAATACCAGCAACAGTGTGAGAATACCTTGTGAAGATTTAAACAAGACTTAGCAAAGCATTTACATAAATTTTTGTTAATGACCAAATAATTATTTTCCACTATAATTTGCTAATTAATTCTTTAGGAATCAGACAATTTTCCTTTTCAGTTTGTCTCGCATAGTTGACAATGTGTACGTATGATAAAAATGCCAGGGCTCTCCTCTTTTTAAATGGGAGAACTTGCACAATTGACGGTTGAATAAATCTGCCCCACTGTAAACACATTAACATGTTGATAAGTGACTTACATGGGAGGTGTATTAGTTGTGGCAATAAGTTCATCTTTAAGTCGGATCAGCTCTCGGAGTTTGGGGTATTCTTCAAAACGGTCTGCAAGGCCTACAAAAAATATTGCAAATAGATAAATCAGAAAAATCCAAGACATCAAAGCAGAGCACTCTTGTTGTAACAAGTTCAGTTGCTGGACTTGGAATATGATTTACAGTGATGTATTTACCCCTAGCATGTGACACACACAAATATTTTTTACTTTATTGTCAAAAGGAATTTATGCACCACAAGTCAATATTGACTCATTAGTGCCAATACAGCTAATTGTTAGCTAGTTGTTAACATTGAGCTAACTCAAAGCTTATTTGTAAACCTACAGTGTTCTACCAGCCAAGATAGGTCTTGTGTACAATATTAATCACAATTAGAGACGATTTAGGCAGAAACTGTGCTCCAGGGTAGCCTGGCATGCCCTCCCAGTGACATAAGACCTTCTGCGTTGCTGTCGCTGGTCTGGCCAACTCCTGATGTGAACGGATTTCTGAGTTCCCTAAAAATGGGGAATGGCTCAGCGAGCTAGTGCGTCATACCGCAAATCCGGGGACCCGGGTTCGATTCCGACCCGAGGTAATTTCCAGATCCATACCCATCTCTCTCCCCCACTCATTTCCTGTCACACTCTACTGTCCTATCGAATTAAAGGCACAAAAAGCCCTAAAAAATATATTTAAAAAAAAATAACAAAATAAAAAAATAAAAAAAAACATGCGCTTTGAGAAATTACAGCGTTATAGGTTCTTGGTCAGACCAAAGTCTCGCAGAGCTTTGAAAGTCGATGGCAATCCAGACTAGCTCCAGGGACCCTTTAATCAAATAATATTTTGTAAATAAAAATGCTGCACTCCCTCCCCTGTCCCGTCACTTAAGCTGGGAACAGACCTACCAACTTAGAAAGCCAGTCTTTTACGATTAGTGAGCCAAACCTACGTAATCAATCTGGGACGATTGAGAGTCGTTCATGAGCACAAACCTAAAGATTGAGTTGTCAGCATTTTAATGTCATAATTGGCATCATAGCGACCACAGAACGGAACGGTTAAGATCATATCAAACATGTTTGATTCAGTCCGTCGTAATTCCGTCAACAATGGGAAGAATTGCATCGTTACAAATCTGTCACCCAAACACACATAACTATTTCTAGCCACGACTGAAACTTGCGACTACTCATGATTACCCCTGACTACCCATGACTGGCCTTGACGTTCCATCGTATCAATATAGGGTTAATAAACAGTAGGTCTGTTGCCAGCTGTAATGTTCCAAATGAACACACAATTATGGCAATATAGGGCAACATTTTTAACTTTTATATATCACCTCAAAACTTGCACACTTTTTAACTGACATTAAGAGAAGATTTTTTTTGTATTACAAGTTTTGTGAAATCTAATGTTTTCATATGCAAATGAGCCCAAATGTACTGATTTATGCGCTATATTTTTTCCAGGAAAAGTCGCCTTTTACGACAGACTAATTGTAAAATCATTTTTTTCAGCTTGGATCATTTGTATGTGATGTTCAGATCAGCATACTAAAAGTCCTAAGAAACCCTAGTTGAGGAAATAAATGGGAAGTCAATTTCCCATTGAAATGAATGGGATTTGGGAGTATTTTGGAGGAAAATGTACACAACTAGTACATTTTGGCCTGAAGCATGAACAGGAAACTAATTTCACCATATATCCCATATAGTTCCTGAAAGCATACACCCTCAGGATGTGGTTTACCATGGCATGGTGTGACAGTGAGGTATGGCCACCCTTCCTCATTACAATAAAGGCCATAATTAAGAATTTTGGTGTTTGCAAATTAGGATGTTTTTTGTGACATTTAGGCCTGTGACATTTAGGGGGAACATTTTAGACCCCATAACGCATACATTTTCTGAGGGCTTATATCCTCAGGATTTCATTTTTTTTTTTTCACATGCCACCCACCTACTTATTTCAAAGCCTATGCCTATGTTTAGGGGAAATGAGAAATTGGGTGCATTTCTCATACAAAAGTGACCATAGAATGTAGGAAAAAGTAATTAACACCCATATGTTATACCTTTTTTAAAAGCAGGGAACCTCAGGATCTCAGTAAACATAAGTTGAGACAGGCTCCACCCCCCTCCTCCTTTTGATACACATTTATAGGTCATTTGGTGTTGGTGATTTAGGCATATAGCCAATGCATTTGGACTTGAGGAATTAAGAAGAAATGAATCTACCCCTTAAGCTATACCTTTTCTGAAAGCATACACCCACAGGGTGTCATATAATATAAATTGTGACAGGTCAAAAAGGCGACTTTTCCTGGACAAAATAGCGCATAAATCAGTACATTTGGGCTCATTTGCATATGAAAACATTAGATTTCACAAAACTTGTAGTACAAAAAAAATCTTCTCTTAATGTCACTTAAAAAGTGTGCAAGTTTTAAGGTGATAAATAAAAGTTAAAAATGTTGCCCTATATACCTGTGTTGCTTTCGCCTATATAAAATGCATTCATATTTCACCAAAAATTACCAGAAATTGGGGCCCTGATTCAAATGTTATACAGTGGATCTGTATTTAGGGGACTTTGAACTTTCCAAAAATGCCGTATAACAACTTCTCCCCAAAAATGCCTAGTGCTTCTTATTAAGAGCTCTTTTTCAATTTCTGGTCCTGGCTAACATGCTATTACAAAATATGCAAAATGTCAGCAAAACATTTTCATTTTCTCTCTTGTTAGGAGAGGAATACTTTTAAGAGAGTTATGCATGAAATGCTAACATTTAACATGCAGACAATGCTTTTGCAACTGGAAAAATTGGAAAAATTATGAAGTTTGGCATCAAGTGATTTTGATTGCCTAGTACCAAAGCTTTCAAAGGTATCCATAATTGAAATGGCATGTCTCTGTGATTAGGATATCAGGTTAAATTTTTTGTTAAATGATCACAGGGCACAGGGTGTTCTTTGAACAAAAATGCTTAATTTATAGACCCTGTTGACAAGGCTCCGCAAATTTAGCAAAATATGTCAATTATCTCATTAATTATGCAGGATACAAAAATGTACCAAGTAGTAATAGATTCTACACAAAAAACGCAGTATGGAATCATGTGAAAAATGTTTGGTAGTCACCTTAATCGCGAAGTTGTTTATTTTGCCCTGTCTATTAAGGGGAGGGTGGGGGTTGATATTTATCTTATCTTATATCCATCTTATCCTCTTCAGCCTGTGCTGAATGCCAGAGCTAGAGTCATATTTACAGTTCTGGCAACAGCGGACTAAGCCTTCCTCCTAGCAGCTGTAGTGTTACATTTAATGCCACTTCTGTGAAACTCAAATTTTGTGAGAGAGGTATCCATTTCTAACGGTTTCCCAATGCATCATCCAGTGCATCTTGAAACTGTTTCTTACAATTACTGGACTCGACGTTGGAACCAAAAATATGACGTCATTGCCCATTACCAACACATTATGCTGAAAGTGAAATACGCCATGCTTACCTACATCTCTGATGAAGTTCTGTGGACGATACCCTGTGTCCACAAAGTGTTGACAATAGTCATTATGTGGATTGAGGCTCTGAGTTCCCTGGAACAATGTAAAAATAGCTAAAGTGAATTCATTTAACACATTTCACTTTATTAAGTGAACAGCAAAACCTCAGAAAAATCCAGCGTGCGTTGATCTTTCCATTTTTTTGTATTACAGTCTATTAACATGCTGCATCTCGCCAGCACCTGGAAACTGAAAGGCTGTGCAGAGGGACACTTATTCATTTAACCTTCGTGCTCCAGAAAAGATGGGTGAGTACTGTTCAGTGATTCCTCCAACATCCTTGAACAATGCAGATTTTTCAAAAACAATAGTTTGGGGTTAAAAAACAAACAAACAAACATACAAACAAAAAACTCTACCTTTAGAAAGGTGCTTGAATCTTTGTAAACTTCTTCGTATGGACTGTTCACATCTGGCTGCTGAGGTTCCACTTCATCCTTTGGTGAGAAAATCCATAGTTAAAGTTGCAACACATCTACCATTTTCAACTCTGACCCTCCTGACAGTTTAAAGTATCTTAATACTTTAGCAACATCGGCAACAAAAAACAATCAGCTACATTTCAAAGTTCAACCATTTCTGATTTATGCTCTGATTTAGTAACACAGGACACAGGCACAACACTACCGTGGTAAACATACAGTCAAATCACAAACTAGCCAGTCTGCATTTGGTCAGCGACTCACTGAACATATTAAAGCTAAATTATTTTACCTTTTATTTATAAAACTTGCTGAATTAACAGATCAAATAGCCTTGTGTGAACTAGAAAAGGTTAGCTAGGTAAAGATGATCAGCCCAGTGTTGGGAAAGTTAAAGGGGAAGTTTGGTTTTAACATGTTTAGCCCCTTTTCTAAAGTGTCTAGGATGAAATAGAATCATCAACACCAAAATTTTGACAACTGGTCCTGTCTCTGATATTTGGCTAATTTAGAAACCCCCTTTTCTGCTTTGTGCATGTCTGATAATGTCCTTAAAACAACCTTAAACCTCTATTTTAAAACCTATGCTGTTCACCAAGTGTTTAGTGGTGTCCATTGATGTTCTGAAACAATTATAGAGTATATAGTACAGTTTCTGTCACGTTTTATATGGTATTTTGAATATTCTGGAACTATTTTTTCAGCGTAGCAATACCAACTAGCACAACAAGAAGACAAATACGGTAAAGCTGGATAGGAACGGTATTTTGCTATGATGATTGTTGTGGAACATCAACGAACTCCACTAACCACTTGGTGAGCTGCACATGTTTTAAAACAAAGGTTTAAGGTTCTTTTAAGGCCATTATCTGACATGCACAAAGCAAGCTATTCTGAAGCAGAAAAGGGAGGATTCTTAATGAGCCAAATATCACATACATGAGCAGTTGTCAGAATTTTGGTGTTGATGATTCTATTTCATCCTAGAGACTCCAGAAAAGGGCTAAACATGTTAAAAACCAAACTTCCCCTTTAACCTTTTACATGAACTAGTTCAGTTCATAGTTATTTTTTTTTTTTTTAAATGTACTAGTTCAGTTCATAGTTCATATTTCACAGCTCAAATTTCAAATTAAAGGAGAGTACCGGAGTGAATTCAAGTATAGCCCTGTTGAAAGAGCTTGCTAAATGCGCTAGTTAGCGAGTGGAACAAAATAATTTGGTACAGCACAGACTGAATGCGAACGCAGAAGCGAACAGGCACTTTACACTGAATCAATGGGACCTGACCTTTGAAAACCAAAAGTAAGATCTGAGGTTACACTGACTCGATGTAAAGTGTTTCGCGTTAGGTCTGTCCTGTTCAAAAATCTTTCATTTCATGCGAAATATAATGCTGTTAGAAGGCTCGGACTATGCTTAAACGTACTCCGGTATATTGCTTTAAGTTCGCCACTCAAGAAAATGAATTAGTTCAATTATTTTCTTCAATATGTTTTAAGGTAGAAATTATCTAAATTATTTCCACAGCCCATATACAAACATAATAACTAGAGTGGCAAAAAAAACACAAACAACAGGACTGGTTTTGCAAAAAAAAAGAGGTTAAGGTACCGTAATTTCCCGACTATTAGCCGCGGCTTATACATTGATTTTGCTAAATTTCTTCCGCTATGAGGTTAAAACAGGGGGGCTGTTAATATGGTGTTAATATGTTTGTTTGTTTTTTAACTTGCATAAAACACTGTCCTGCGGCTTATACACAATGCGGCTTATATGCGGGAAATTACTGTACAACAAAACGATCTTTAAATTTACTCACCCGATGCTCCACTACATCATCTTCTGCTACTTCTCCTTCCATCTGACACTTTCGCTTGGCGCTGGACACTGATGTGTCCAGAGATACCCTTTAGCATGACAAACAGAGTCAGTGACTCACATGTTGAGAGTATGACCGTACTGTACAATCTATTTAATATACACAACACATCAGGTATCTCACACATCCCAAACTGCCAGCAACTGACCATTGACTCAGTCCCAAAGCTAAGCTCCACCCTCAGTTACCATTGCAATGCAAACTGCAGGCTGGAGATTGATTTTGTTGCAGATCATATTGCAATACATGGCATAATTGATGACTGACAGTTTGAACAGTTAAATGATTTAATAATGAATTAATCGAGTTCGGATTTCGTTCTCGTCTAGGAAACGACAAATTTGTTTGAACACATTTTTTTCTAGTATTTTGGATATAAAAGGAAGGTTGGGTATAGGTCTGAAATTAGCCAGAACATCAGGGTCAAGGTTAGCTTTTTAATCAATGGCTTAATGACTGATGTCTTGAAAGTAGTTGGTACATGTCCAGCTAGGAGTGAGCTATTGATACTTTCAAGTAATGTCTCAGCCAGCGGTGTAAAGGCTGCCTTGAGGAGGAGAGTAGGAATAGGATCAAGTAGACATATTGACGTCTTGGCTTTAGTAATAAGAGAAGAAAATTGTTCTAATATATCAGTAGGCACAAAGGACTCAAGGTATGCTACAGGTTAGCTACAGCGATCAATAGTTATTAGAGAGGTTGGAGGCATGTTTCAAATTTTAAGTCGTTTGGTTTCAATTCTATCACTGAAAAAAATCGAGTTACTTCAGTTTCACTTTTTGTCAAACGTGATATTGTGTTGAAGAGGAATTTTGGATTGTCTTTGTGTTCATGTATAAGCGAGGAGTAATAAGCTGTTTTAGCATTGTTCAGTCCAGTCTTGTATTCTTTCAGGCCATCTCTCCAGGCAATGTGAAATACTTTGAGTTTAGTGGTGAGCCATTTCCTTTCTAGTCTGCGTGCAGCCTGTTTTAATGCACGGGTATGTGTGGTGTACCAAGGGGCAGTGATGTTCATAAGTCATTTTTTCCAAGTCCAAGTCAAGTCTCAAGTCTTTATACTCAAGTCCAAGTCAAGTCCCAAGTCCTGAGGCGCAATGCCAAGTCAAGTCTCAAGTCAAGTCTCGAGCCTCCCAAGTCCATGTCAAGTCTCAAGTCTTCTCCCCAAGTCGAGCCTTTTTGAATCTTGGGAAAAAAAATTCCCTTTGACAGGGTGAGGGTGGACATAATTATGCACACAATCTGCTATTGACAAATCAGCTGTAATGTTAGACCTGAGGACATTTAGAATGCAGTTGTATGCATGATAGAGCTTAGATCGGGCCCAAAAATTTGAGCCCGACCCTACCGAAGACCGATCATTTTCTACCCAAGCCCGGCCCGACCCGAGAGATAATGTGTGATAATGAGCCCGAGACCGATTTAAACCCGACATGTTAAATAGGCCTAATAATGGCCTACTTTTGTAACTGCATGTTCAGCAACAATTCCGGATTGATTTACGGACATTTGTTCAGCATATTCTTGAAGCATATTGCCTGTTGACAAGGCTTCATGTCTGTGTTGAGGTCCACGTCTTTCTGTCATACCTTGCGCTGAGACACAGCTGCTCTGCGCACCTCTCATCTCATTCACTGAGATAGGCTGCTCATTCATTCATTAGACCGTCATGCTGGTAAATCCACGAACAACAAAAACCTTAACCAGAAGTTTTCTGGTAATAGACGGAGGTTATAATGCGTTGAGTTTGACCAAAATGCTGCAACGTTTACCCGTATTGTATTCAGAAACACCGTAATTTCTCCAAATGTATCCACTTTCACTTTCGGTTCCCACACGAAAGAAGCATGATTTTACTGTCGAAAAACAAACTTGATGTTTCCTTATGCTTTCCCCCATCACATTAGAAGCTTTATATTACGTTATATGACTGATGTAGCCGACAGAGCGCAACAGACAAGTGCTGCTCAACGCTGCACAGAGCTGTCCAAACATTTTATTTTTTTCTATTAATCACCTTTGGCTTAGATAACATTTTTTACTGAGTTACTTAACCATAATACATACTTGCACACACTATAGCATCATAGGCTAAATAAATAAAATAAAACAAAAAATATTCTATTTATGGAACATTGATCACGAGCCCGGCCCGGCCCGAGCCCGATAGAGTGACGGCAAATGTCAGCCCGAGCCCGGCCCAAGTTCGGGTAGGGCTCGGGCCGGGCTCGGGCTCGGGCAGAGAATCTAACCTCTAATGCATGAGTTACATTGCACCTAAGAGGAAATATTGTGCTTATGCTTTCCCATAAGAAACATCAGAAAAAACAAAATAATGAAATGAACACTTCCGTGAAATGAACATTGTTCACGAGTCACAAGGCTCAAGTCCGAGTCAAGTCTCAAGTCATTGAGGGCAAGTCCAAGTCAAGTCTGAAGTCTCCAGAATGAGCGACTTAAGTCAAGTCCAAGTCCAAGTCTCGAGTCCAAGTCCCCATCACTGCCAAGGGGCAGTTTTTTTCTACCTTCCTTGTCTTCTTTTTAAGAGGAGCAATTAAGTCAAGTGTTGAATGTAATGTTCATAACATGATCAGTAAATTGGTCGATGTGTGTTGGTAATGGGATAGGAGTCGGACTATCAAAATGTGTTGGTGTATGGTCAAAAAGAAAAGGAATTTTTTTCAATGAAATCGTCTGTGATTTTAGATGTCATGCTTCTTGTATAGTAATGCGTCATATTTTGCGCTACGTGGTCGACTGGTATTTCTAGAGCATGGGTTCCCAAAGTCCATCAATGTGGGCCTCCCCTCTGAAAACAGTGACACCTCCGCGCCCCCTTGCCTCCCCGCCATGACAATCATTTCAAATAATGATATTCACTTCAGTTAAGCCACTTATATCGGTACTGTACTATGCAATGCAGTGATTTATCAATAAAAAAATACAGCAAAACGGAATCCATTCTGAAGAGCTATAGTTCGGCTGATGGCACTGTTGCTAACATTAGTTACGTTATGAAGTTTGGTGCAATACACATAATTTCCACTATCCAAAACATTTATCATCTCTTCTATGATTATTTAAATTCCATAATGTTAACAGCTGCATTATCTTTGAAAAAAATAGAAATTGTTTTTTCTTTCTTTTTTGAGTCACCTTCCACGCCTCCCCTCAAATCATTCCACGCCCCCCTGGGGAGGCCCGCCTCACAGTTTGGGAACCTCTGTTCTAGAGTAATAAGGTAGTGGTCAGTCATGGTTGGTTGGGGTGCAATTGTAGGTTGTTCTACTAGTACACCATAAGTTAGTACAAGGTCAATAGTGTGGTTGTCTCTATGCATCAGACTACTGACTTTACGGATACTTTATTAGGCCCCAGGCAGGTAGGCCGAGTCCATGAGCCGCGGAGGCCCAAGGCTTCTTCCTAAAAACGAATTATTAGTAAAGCGAAGGGAGTTTTTCCTTGCCCCTTTACTCATGGATGCTTCCTGTACTGTCTGTAAAGCGCCGTGACACAATGCACTGTATTTGAGCACTCTACAAATAAAACTCAATTGAACTGAATTGAATGACAGTAAAGTTGTGGTTCTAGATTGTGAGCTTGTGTGGTGAACAGTAACCCTAGCCTACAGCTGTCAAAGTAGCTGCTTAGGGATGGTCATGCTGTGATTTATGGTTGATCAAGCCAGGTGTTGTTTATTCTCCATGGGTTTGCTTACTGATTGTATGACCGGTTTTACTATGCGTTTCTTGACTGGTTAGCTGCCTGTCGCTGCTTGTAACCTAGCTTTATTGCTAGTTAGACCACTGGTTTGTGGTTTACATTCTCAAATTAACGTGGTTCAGATAAAAAGGGCAGCGCATAGGCAGGGGCGGTCCTACCCTCTTTGGTCCCCTGGGCGAACACCTTATATATATATATATATATTTATTTATTTTTATTTTTTTTTGCAAATTAAGGGACGTGAAGCAACATAATAGTGAGTAGTACTTTGTCTTGGAAAAAATCAACTTTTCATACAATAGAACAATATTTACAGCTATTTTTGTAACTGAATTTATGAACATTCTAAACCCAGTGATGATGTGACAAGCTGGAGTCCAGCAAAGCTGAGCATACAGGAGCACAAGTTTTCATTGCATTTTCTTTTATAAGGCCAAGTCCTGTTAAGGCCAATAAATGTCCTGTTTGACATAACAGTGGTTCATGGGCATGAACCTGACTGGTTTGGACAGAATTAGAAAAAATAGGCATCAAGATTTAGGTAAATCATTCATATTATTTTTTAACTATATCATTTTTCATCCATCACAATTTAAGATAAAACATGGCTGGCAGTAAAAAAAAATGTATCAGGACATTTTGATGTCATGATAACATACTGGAATGAAGTCATATTTTTGGCTTCATCACTGTAAAATACTGTATGATCCCTACCCAGGGGTGAAAGTAATTTCAATTCTTACCGATATTGAACTGTGATAAGGGTAAGTACCAATGCTTGGAAATGCCAGTTGTGTCAATTGTCATCATGATGACAGACCTGCTGCAACTAATTTATTTAATTGTTGTTTGTATGTTTTGTGCAGCTAACCATGGGCATATAGTTTCCTGTTTTACATAGCCTGACTATAGAACTCTGTGTAAACAGATTACAGAACACAACAGTGTAAAATCAAATTGCCACTCACCTGCAAATTTCTCTCGTCTCCTCAATCTCCTTCTGTTCATCTTTGCTATTAAGCACAGCACCAATACTGTCTGCATTCTCTGCTCCAAGCTAAAGGAAGAGTATACAAAGTCCGATGTTGACATTTATAACATGTACAGCCACTGACCAATAACACCATCAGGGTTACAGCGTTAGAGTAAAATGGTGTGACTAACAGCAGAACATTTTTTTTATAACAAGTAATCAAATAAATTAGCGTTTCCATCGCCATAACGCCGTTTCTGTTACCGTCAATGTAATACTTCACGTTACTATCCATATGCGCCCGAAACGCATTGGTCGCGCTCAGAAGATGAAAGCAGATCACACTTTGTTTTCTTATTCAGGCCAGAAGAGCTTCTGTCACACACATTCTTTTCTTTTACTTGCTAGGTTCTCATGACATCACACAGATAGGTCTATCGGGCGCATCAATCGAAACAGCAATATCAAAGGTTTGCAAAGCTGATACTCATATTTTGGTATGTTAAATAGTTCGGTGGCTTTATATCTAAAATAATATAATATGTTTATTCATGTGGGCCATCCAACTAACAGCTTTAATCTACTGTCTGGCCCATTTCTGTTTAGCTCTTCGCGTACTTGTCGGTTTTGAGTTAGGTTGCTTTGTAAATCTTTGTCGTAGGCCTGGTACTAGGTCTCCTAAGGCTTTTGTTTTGTGTCTGCCTACCTACATCTGTATATGTGACGCTCCACTGCAAAACCAGAAGCTTCATTTCTGAGAAAATTCTAAAAATGGAATGCTTGCACCAAAAAAGTCGGATTTCACATTTCAGCATAATTTGACAGTATAAAGTCTGCACTTTCATAATCATATCATATCAAAGATGTGTAGTGCTAAGAGTTTGTAGTAAGCTACCACCAGCAAGGCAGGTGAACATTCATCATAGATTAGAAGAAACAAATAATAATCTGAATGTAAGTTAAGTAGGATAAGTCCAATAGGAATAAAAATCCTGTTGGAAACTAGAAAAGCGCTCAGATAGCACAGACGTCCGCCAAGGCAATGTGGTCACAGACACAATATACATTCCAGATCATGTTCTGGATCATTTCATCCAAATCCGTGCAGTACCTGTCGAGTTATCCTACTGACAAACAGACAAACAAACAGACAAACCAACGAGACCGAAAACATAACCTCCGTGGCGGAGGTATTAATAATGAAATACTATAG
>JAODXP020000025.1:5761265-5783765 GCA_027497455.2 Sardinella longiceps
AAGCAGCACAGACTTGCATGATTGTGAGGAGCTAACAGCAATGTGAAATCACACATTAACTCTCAAACGTAGATTTATAAGGACACCATGTTCTCAGTTTGGACATTTTACTTTGGTTTTCGTATTGCTGTGGAGCTGTTAGACGCCTGAATCAAATTAACTGTCAATGCAGTGGCGGTCAACTGGCCCACCAACTCATTTATTTGCACGGTCTGTAAATAACAGTGGACCGTCAATGGATTTGATCAAGGTGTAGGCTATGTTAGGAATATCTCGATCAAGAATTCGTTGGTGTCAAGGAAGACACCACACCGCAAGACTGGTGTGTGAAGCGGACAGGGTGCTTACAGCTGACCTATATGTCCCGAGTCACTCACTAGGCTTTTCCTTCAGAGAAAGCTTTCATTTTGTCGTTGCAGATGCATTGTGCTCTGTTCAATATGTTGAACTTTGTCTGTGTTAGTACAGCAGTGTTTATTTGCTAAATCTACATAGAAGGGAATTTTTTTTCCGGGCTCTTGCAGAAATCAAGCTTTGTGCTATAGTTGTATGTTACCAGTCTTTTGAAATTATAGAAGAGGCTTCTAATTTTTGGATAGGGTAGACAAAATAACTTTGTGAAGAGTCCCAAACTCTACAGGCTGCGGTTCTGGTTTATGCTGAACACCGCCCCCTTGAGTGTGGAGTATGGCATATGATTTTATGACAGGAATTACAAAAAGCCCCTTTAAGCACTAGGTAGGACTCTAAACAAAGACACTTAGAACCTGGTTTACACCAACCGTCTCTGCTATAAATATCCAAATGAGAAGCCTACACCCAGACAAAGCAAATACTGACGATACATGATCATCTCCATCACATACTGATGCACATACTGACGATACATGATCATCTCCAGTCCAGTTAATACAACACTAATGATCATCTTCAATCTTAAGTAATTTTCATGAGAATAATCTTCTGGATATATGATAAATGATTCTTTATGGAACTACTACTACTTTTTAACTGCTCACTGCCCTTAAACTCATCCTGTTTAAAGATCTCCTCTTCTATGACAGCTAATGTCTTACTGTATGTGTTTGCTGCAGCTGTGGTCCTGTTTACAATCTGTGGAAACCTTTTGGTAATTATCTCTGTCTGTCATTTTAAACAACTGCATACTCCAACCAACATCCTTATTCTGTCAGTCAGTATGGCCAAGGAGGCAATTTCCTCAACTCTAGAGCCCAGAAAAATCAGGACCAAATGAGAAATGAGCAGGCTGAAAGAGGCGAGCTTATGATGACTGTCTCTACGATGACAGCTCTGTCCAATAACATTGATAGAAGTTTGATAGCATTTGATAGACGTTTAGATTAATCCTGCCTGGAATTCCCCACCACAATTCATTTCTGTGGTCGCGCAAGCCAGGCTAGGACAATGGTATAACCTATTTGTGAAAGACAGATGCTTTGCCCCCACCCCACACCCAACACGCCCCAATGTCATTGACCTGTCTAATTTCACGTTTTGTGTTGAATATAAATACTAGTATGATGTGCACCTTCAGAATCTTCGACTGCATCTCTAGGACTGCATCATTCCTTCAGCACATCAGTCTCCATTAGAACTTCTAAGAAGGGATTTGCTCTATTTATTATGACCAACTGCTCTCATTTCACTGTTGGAGTCAATGGATTTTAGCACTGAAAATGAAATGATATTTTGCTTGAATGACACATGTCAAAATGGTCAGATGACAGCCTCCTCTGGGCTTATTTATACATGCATGGCAACCGTGGTTATTCTGACTGTTTTTGGAAACCTGCTTGTGGTCATCTCCATCTCACACTTCAAGCAGCTCCACACACCCACCAACTTCTTAATCCTTTCCCTGGCTACAAATGACATGATGATTGGAGTGACTGTCTTACCAGTATATTTAATATCAAGGAGTGTCTGTTTGCTTCTGGACAAAATGTTTTGTTTCTTCTATTTACTATGTTCCTTTCACTTCACATTTCTGTCTATTTATAATGTGTCTTTAATTTCTCTGGATCGATTGTATGCTCTAAGCAACCCATTTCAATACTCAACCAAAGTCACATACAAACTTGTTCTCACAGTTATATGCTTGAATTGGTTAGCTTCATTTGGTTATAATCTTGCTTTTGTATACGCTAATGCAACTGGCATTAATGATGTGTTGTGTTTTGGCGAATGTGATGTAGGTGCAAATGCACTTTGGGCAAGCATAGACCTTTTCCTTGTCTTTATCTTACCATGTTTTATCATACTTGTGTCTTACATGAACATTTTTGCAATAGCTAGAAAACATACCATAAGTATAAGGCTTGCCCGACAAAATCACAATACAGGAAATATAAAACATGGAGCAGGTGCTTTCAAAACAGAAAGAAAAGGAGCCATTACACTTGGGATTGTGGTGTTTGTATTTGTTGCTTGTTTGTTACCTTATTTCTTATCTGTATTATCTATTGCTTCTATTCCTGATACATTACTACTTCAGGTGATTGATGGAACGCTGCCTATGTTATTTCTGAACTCCATGATTAATCCTATAATTTATGCTCTCCTTTACCCTTGGTTTCGGAAATGTATAAAACTAATTTTCATGCTGGAAATTTTCAAAAGAGACTCCTGCTTAGTGAATGTACTTGCAAGCCATGGATAAAAATTCAAAACATTATGTACTGTTGAAAACTTAAAATGTTTCATCTTTTCTGTTCTTTTTTTTTTTTTTTTTTTTTTTACCTCCGCCAAGGAGGTTATGTTTTTGGTCGCGTTGGTTTGTCTGTCTGTTTGTCTGTCAGCAGGATAACTCGAAAAGTACTGCACGGATTTGGATGAAATTTTCAGACAATGTATATTGGGACAAGAACCAATTCGATTTTGGTGGCGATCAGTGATCCAGAACATGATCTGGATTTATATTGTGTCTGTGACCACATTGCCTGCGCCCTCTGAGCACTTTTCTAGTTTTCATTATATTTTATAGAATTGTAAATACTCTAATTTGTTTTCATTAAACTAGTAATACTCATGGAACAGTGATATGTAATATTTTTGTTTAATACTACTTTAAATATAGTAAGTGAATTTAATTTACATGTATAGAGCATTTTTAATACAGTTTGCACTGATCAAAGTGTACAGAGCTCAGAGACCAAAATACAAGACATAAATAAAGCAAGCAAATACAAAACAAATAAAGCGCATAACATACAAAACACAGATGTGGTCTAATAAGCAATAAGATATGCAGGAGTTGCAGGAGGTTGTAAACATAAAGCCTAAGTAAGCAAATACTGTAGAACAAATATATAACAAAGAGGCCAGAGGAAGGCCAACTCAGAATAAAAAAATATCATTGAATTCTAAGGGAATAATAAAAAAATGGTAACACTTTACTTGAAGGGTGAGTACATAACACATTCATAGCAACTTTCATAAAATGCTCACAAAGCATTCATGACTGTTTCATAAGACATGACTCCACCTTCATACGCAACCCTTCATAAATGTGGAAGTTAGAATGCCGATAACCTATCAAAATAAAAGTCCAGTGGTCTCAAAGCAGTACTGCCATTTATGTTTGTCACCTGATCATGTCACATCTGAATATTTCATGAATATCTTAGGAAGTCTACTTTAAATGTCACTTTACTATACAGGTTGCGAAGTATTCATAATCACTTATCTGAGTTTAACACTGAGAGATAGGTTTAAAGTACTTTTAGATGACCTCAGAACAGTTGGACATTCCCCTTTTGAATATGGGCAAGGTTTAAAAAAATATTATAATTACCCAAGGTGAGATTTTTTTATGAAACATTTAAATTAGATGCTTGCTCATGATCTGATACTGCATTTGTCCATTACTCTGATTTGACTTGATCAGGTAACAGGTTTAAATCAAGGACTTCAATACTTCTTTGAGACCATTGGACAGGAGCAAGCATAATTTTTCAATTTAATCTATATGTAGGCTATATGAATATGTAGGCTAATATACATCAGGGTCCACAAATACTGGTCAGCTCTTGTTTACCTCTCAGTGTTAAACTCAGATGAATGATTATGAATACTCCACAACCTGTATAGTAAAGTGACATTTGAAGTAGACTTCATAAGATATTCATGAAATATTCAGAAAGTGACATGATTGGGTGACAAACATAAATGGCAGTGCTGCTTTGAGACCACTGGACTTTAATTTTGATAGGTTATCGGCATTCTAACTTCCACATTTATGAAGGGTTGGGTATGAAGGTGGAGTCATGTCTTATGAAACAGTCATGAATGCTTTGTGAGCATTTTATGAATGCTGCTATGAATGTGTTATGTACTCACCCGTCAAGTAAAGTGTTACCAAAAAATATATATATAATAATAATATTGAATTATAAATAAAATTCTTAGGGAAAAGGGGATGTGCAGTTAGAAGCCCGCAAAGGCCAGGGAGTAAAAAATGGGTTTTGAGCTTGGAGCCTGGATTTGACGATCATTTTTTAATATTAATGTAAAACTGCGGTGCTGAAGCTGTTAAAGCTCTTTTTCATCATGTACAGTATACAGCGGGGGAAATAACTATATGAATCTGCACTAAAAAAAATTGAAGCTTTAGGCTATGCTACTCACAGAGTGGTCAGTGCTGTCCCATTATATTCCAAAACAAGTAAGCTATCATAGCAGAATACATTTCCTGTCAAATTTTATTTTAAACATTCTGTAACTATTTTTTGGCGTAGTGATATCAACTAGCTCTTAGTCTTTCAACATAATGGCAGATAAAACTGGATAGGAACTGCATTTCGCCATAACAGCGGTATTTATTTTGGAGCTTCAAAAGACACAATTAACAACTGGATGAGTTGCACATGCTTTAAAATAAAGGTGTTGATCACTGCTGGAAACTGCTAACAAAGCACATTACAACTTATTTTGCATAACGCTGGAGGACAGGAAGGTTAGACAGTAAGCCAAACTTTTGGAAAGATCTTTATTGTTTTTTTTTTTCCTTAGCATGTGCTTCATGAAAAGTATACCACACCTGCCCATTTGCATTTCCAGGTGCAGGGCCTTAGACATATTTAGTGGAATTCAGCAAATGCCACCAGTTAACTAACTTGATAAGCCAGAATATCATACATAAGACTATACATAAAATGTAGGCTATATTCTGACCACAACTGATAGACCATTGGGTACGACGGCTACAACCAATCAGAGCAACTAACAAGCCTTGATATGGAGCGGTGGTGAAACTTTTTAACAGAAAGAAAAATATCTCAGGTTGTTGGTTATACGAAAGTGATGGCCACCCCATCAGCCAATCAGAGAAGAGAATCGCATTCTGAAGGGAGATAACATGGGTGATTTCTATTCTGACTGAGCAATGGAAGATCTGACATAACCAAGTAATTAAGAGTCCGGGATCAATATCAAACTTGTTACCCTGGATGAATGGGTTAAATTATTCTGCTTCCATTCCGATTAGAGGTGTCCATGTAAACGGGGCTATTGATACATGGTAAGCTGCAGGAATGAAATCCCATAACCCTTTGCTGAAATATTTAAAGGGGACATATGAGTATTGTACCTTGTTCTCTGATGTTAAAATGCAATATAGGCTATTCAATTGTACTTGTGAAAGATAAGATCAAGTGATATTTTACAAACGTAATTAACACCTCATATTTAAAGCCCCCGCTTGCAACATTTTGGTAAAATTTCGACCTTTCCTACTCATTGTACCTTTATATACATTGCCTAGATCTCATTGGAATTGATAAATGACAGGTTCCGGAGTAAGATGAGCCAAATAGAGGCAAATATCGTCCTTGCAAGATCAGTAGGAACGTCCACCCCCTGTTTGTTTTGGTTAGCAAGCAAGCTAGGTCATGTGACTTAGCTGGAGCTTACTGTTTGAATTACAATTACAATTACGATTTGTGCATTTTGTTAGCAGCTCTCTCCATCGACTACGCAATTGTAATTATTGGCAGAAATTTAAATTGAACTGCAATAGCTTTGTGCTATTTGACATCACTTGTAGTCAACTTGCATTCAACCCCTGGTAGTATTGTAGGCATGTTTTAGTCTGTAAAAACGTTGTGAGGGATGTTAGGACAGACGGATGACTGGGTTAGATTTAGCTTAACAATCAAGGTTTAAAAAATGTTTTATCCATGCTTAAACATGTTCATGCATTAGCTGAAGATATAGTTATGTGTCAGATAGCAGGGTAATGAATGCTTCCTGGCAGAAGAGGATGAAATAAGCTCTCAGGCATCTCAGTGTAGTTGCCTATTGTTTTGAATGGCCCAGTTGAGTGGCGCATTGGCAGTGTTGGGAGGGTTACTTTTAAAATGTATTCCGTTACAGATTACAGACTACATGCCCCAAAATGTATTTTGTAACGTATTCCGTTACGTTACTCAATATGAGTAACGTATTCTGAATACTTTGGATTACTTTTAATGTTATGCCTTTTTTCAACTACATGAATGTAGCAATCATATCCTGCAAATTCTTGTTTGTTTTTATCAACAAATTGGCTGTTCAGCCCCTAGCCAATACATTTGTTTGCAGTAGATGAGATATTATAGCCTGACATAGCCCGCCCATAATACGAATGTTCATCCGTATCCATGGTCTGGGAACGGTCCTCTGGGGCGTGTTTACATCGGTAGAGAGTCTACCGGCCAATAAGCGAAGCTGATTAGACGAGCTATCCAATCGTTTCAAACCAGAAGTGAATGCCCTCCCCTCCGCAGTATAATCGCGTCAGGTTAAAGAACCTCCAGACCATGAATACGGATGAACAGCAGTATTATGGTCGGGCTATGTCAGGCTAGAGATATTAGGGTTTGTTAACGTAAGCAAGAAGAAGTTATCCTAATGGGAAGGATAACTGGCTGACTTCAAAATTTTAAAATCAGGAAACATCAAACTTTTTTTATTAGTTAGATTAACTTAAAGTTTGTTTCCTTCTGCATTAACAGGACCTAGGAAAACCAAAAAGCATCTTCCCAAACGTGTAACATTGCTTTTACAATTTTTGTGATGCTCCCTGAGTCAAATTGCAGGTGAGAGATAGAAGGTTTATGCAGCTGAAGTACTCATTCATGCATTTGGAGGTTTCAGCCACTGAAATGGGCTACTTTCAAAAACTCCAGGCAAAGTGGAGATTTCTATAAATACACGTTTTCAGTTTATGGACAGAATGCGTAAATGTTATTTAGCTATTTTTTTTTCTAATTGTGCCAGCTTGATCATTTAGTCCGAGGCCTACTTGCTTATGATTATGTGTAACAGGCATATCTGTCTTGCCACTGAGTGAGGTGCATTTCCTTTGCTAGGCGCAGTTGTGTTACTGATGTTTAATAGCTCTTATTTGTTTGGCTTAGTTTCCGACAATGCGTGGAATTACCCAAATTAGAGAGGGGATACCACAGAGTAATCCCTTGATTTTTGCAAAGTAACTGTATTTTAAATACCACCCATTTAAGCTGTAACTGTAACTGAATACAGTTACTCATAATTTGTATTCTGAATACAGTATTCCGAATACATGTATTCCGTTACTCCCCAACACTGCGCATTGGGCTGGCGCGCGCGAGTTTAGAAAATCTGTCATGCGCACGACCTCGCGACGCGGCCTCAAAATTCTGCTCAAGCGACACTTTTCCACGTCATTTTGACGTCAAACAATGGCACTTGCCGCTTGCACACGACGGTGTAAATTCCGCTTTAGACAAGAATCTGTCATAAACCTGTCATGACTTAAGTTCTGACATACCCTAACCCTAACCCTAACGGCTGTAATCCACCAGCAAGCGACGCGAACTCCTTCAATACACATTACAACGCCTCGCTCATGTTCGCAAATATGTTTGTTGTGGGTGTGTTTCAAAACACAGTTGCTGTTGAGTGGTTGAATCAAGATAGCCCTCCCAATCGCACATCTGTCATTGGCTAGTTGCATGCAAAAATCGCTTTCATTTGCATATGGGCATTGCTGAACTTTTTTCGAGTCCACCTAGTCGCATCGCTTAACCAGAATGCTTTGCAGAGGCGATGGTCGCTTCTCATTGAAATTAATAGAGGTACTTCGATGCGAAATTCGCTTCGCTAGCTGGTGGATCACGGCCGTAACCATGACAAATACCGGATGACACTTAATGACAGAAGTCATAACAGGTCTATAAAGTTTATGACAGATTCATGACAACATCATGTCATAGTTCACAGGGGCGGTCCTACCCTCTTTGTTGCCCTGGGCGAACACCTTATCTGCCCCCCCCCCCGCCCCAAAAAAAAAAAAAAAAGTTATAGCCATTGCTGCTAATTTCCATTTTATTTTATTTTTTTCTATTTTTTGCAAAACTATTATGGTACTTATGGTAGCTATTAGTTACTCTATGCCTACTCTATGTCTAGCTTCTAAGGCAAAGGAGAAGATCTGAACCCCAAACCCCTCCCCTTTCTTGTGTGTGAGACTTCAGCACTGAAGTCTGAAAGCAGGCAAACCTTAAGGGAGTTGGGGTGTTCATTTTCTGCAAATGGGTGATAGAAAACTCTTCTGTTCAAATTATAGGTCTATATCATAATGTGTAGTGATTGTTTTGGTTTAGTTTTATTTTTTGAGCTCTTGGTTATAAGATAGAACTCTAGCAGCTAAGTTTATAACACCAGATAAAGATATTATAAAATGGGGGGCGATCTTTACACTGAAATTGAACGCCCTAATTCTCAAGCAAATACATTACAGGTATATACTGGATGTCTACTTTAATTTGATACCAAATACTTCTATTGTAGGCGCAGATATACCAGTAACAAAGCTTCCGAAAGACAATGAAGCAAAACCGGATCACTCACGATTGTAATTTTCAGGGGCGTCACTAGAGATGAAGCTTTACTGGGGCACAGGCCTCCACCCTCAACAACCCCCCAGATGACTCATTCAATGCATTACAAACCTAGCAGCATTGACACCCAGAATTGTACCTCTCCTCATCCATCAGAGGCCCTGCCTCTGTCTTGGTTTCCTGTAATGTTTTATATCAATAGAAATGCACAGCATGTACAGCTACTTTTCTTACAGGAACTTTGTGTAACTTCACCTTAAAGTAGCCTACATCGCCGTTTGGCACACCAAGCCAGATGCGCAGATGTACATATGACTGTGGAAAGAGTGTCTCAGACCAGAGATAAGATACACGTATAACATTTGGAATTACAAACCCATTCTCTTTCACTCGATCTCAATTCGCATATTATGTACTGTGCACGCCGAAAACGGGTTGTTATTAAATAAAATCATATACTTTTTTCTTTCTCTCTTTTTTTTTACTGGGGCACAGCTGATTTTTACTTGGGCACGTGCCCTAGTAAAAAAGGCCTAGCTACGCCCCTGGTGCGCAATAATAATTAAAAAAAAACTTCGGAGTGCCCGTGATGCCGCCCTCACGACGATGCCGCCCTGGGAGACCGCCCATATCGCCCATGCCAGAAACCGCTCCTGATAGTTCATGACAGTGTAACCAAGTCTTTTTAAAAACATCAACAATCTTCCTGAGCCCTTAAATGTGGTGTCAATTTAGAATATACTGCCAATCTCTGCCAGTCAAATGTGGTATCAGTTTTAGATTATACAGCCAATCGCTTAATGTCAATGCTCTCTGTGAAAATTTGGTGCACTCCCTCAAAAAAAAAAAAAAAAGATGGATTAGGTCCATAAATAAAATTTTGTTAAGGCCTGTATGTAGCCTATCTGCCAGCAGTCAAATCTAATAATCAACTCAACTTTTTGACTATAAAGTAGACCTGCTTCAAATGTTTACAAAACTGGAAATATTTTAAAAGTTTAAAACTTTAGAGAAAAATGAAATATTAGGCCTAGTGATAACCAGTTTCCACAAATAGTTTGAGTTCATTTTTTTGAGTATTTTGATTAGTTTGGGTTTACAGTGTTGCCTTGTCTTTGGACACAAAGTTTAGCAAGACATTGAAGCATAATGTTACCAGTAGGCTACATAATTATGCTGCACTACATCCATGTCCATGCTGTAACAGCACGCTCATACAGAATAGCCTATGGGCCCTACATTCGTGTAACTTTTAATATAGCCTCCAACCAATCAGTTAAATTAAACGGTGAGTAGCCTACCGCAGCAACCTTTCCAACTGAGACAGGATAGAGGTAAAT
The DNA here is from genome assembly GCA_027497455.2 of Sardinella longiceps. Classification (NCBI taxonomy): domain Eukaryota; kingdom Metazoa; phylum Chordata; class Actinopteri; order Clupeiformes; family Clupeidae; genus Sardinella; species Sardinella longiceps. The sequence goes on from JAODXP020000025.1 coordinate 5,771,488, forward strand.
TGACCACGAGAGCCGTGTGGGACGTGCCTCTACAGATCAAAGAGCGAGAACACAAGTTTAGACAGTTTCTGTGGGAGGAAGAGGAAAGTGGCTCTCTTGCCGATCTGGATAGCCGCGGTGGGTTCATCATCAGTTTCCAATGCAAACTCGGAAACAACACACATGCAGTTGGGAACTGCAACATTTTAATTTATTTTCCTCGGCGTTTGGATTTATGTTTTTCGTTCTGTAATACTTCAGTATAATGTTTGTATTGGCCTTTCTAGGCGCTTTCTTTTTTTCAACAGTTCGTCTTACCTTTTCCCAAGAGACTGGATACAGACATTCCACCGTTTTGGATGCGAATGGAAAATACCGACTGAAATGGAAATTCGACGATACAACTGTAACTTTTGAAATTGAGGTTCAAACTACGGGATATGTAGGATTTGGTTTGTCTTCTAATGGCGCAATGGCGTTATCGGACATAGTGATAGGTGGCGTGCTCAATGGAAGACCTTACCTCCAGGTACGATAACTTAACTTGTCCTTAAGGGACCCGCCTCTATGTTAGGGATCACTGCATCAATAGCCTATAGTTGGAGGCTTTGCGCTACATGTCCAACTGATGTAAGCTAAATTTGCCATCTGTGTCACATAAATGGAATTATAACACAGGTTTCACAAATGCAGTAGAGATTTAAATCTGCTAAGACAGTGTGAAAATGTATAACAGTGTAGTCGTGTTTCTGGCACTAAATGCTGCCAGTCACAATATACAGTAGATATCAGACAGGTGGGCATATGGCAGGCTACTAGACCAAGAGACAACACTAACTTTCTCAGGCCAACAGAGGATTTCACATAGAGCTGGAGATATGTACTCTTGGCTGCATGAAGAGTGTTCAGATGGTAGAAAGCCAGATGGTACAGTTGATTCATAGACAGTGCCATTTCAGGAGCAGTTTTTCCTCATGATGCATGTCACCTTTTCCCCCCAGTGAACCTTTCTTTTTTCACTGCACTTGAAAACTAATAGTCTTTAGTAGGGCTAAAATGCCTGTGGTCCCAGTGTAATGAAGAACTGAAGATATTGGAGCCCTTGTTGGAAAAATTATCTGAATGATCTTTGTTTGATCTTGGCTAAATATATTACACGTCTTAAACCAACACATACCAAGAAAAGGTTTCAGGCCGTTGGCATGGAGAAAGACTCAGATTACATTCATAAGAGAAGTTATTACTGCATTATTTAGCAGGAAACTCCCTGTGGTAGACCTGGACATAGATCTGAGCATCCCTAATGCTGTCTTGTGCATCAAAGATTTAAGGGAGAAGTAATATGCTTTTCATCTCTGCTCTATATTTAGCGCATTAAATTTGTGCACTTCCGCAGATGAAAACCACCTTTATCCTTGTGCAAATACGGTGCTCACTCTAAAAAAAAAGAAAATTCATCTGAACAGAAAAAACAGTTAACCTGTTACCACCTATTACAAATAGCTGATACTGTATTTTCTTGTATCTTTAACTGCACAGCAAGAAAAATTTCTAGTTGTAAAAAATTGTAAAGGTAAGAGTGTGTCTTTTATGAAAAGAGGGCTTGGCACATGTCCCTTGTCCAGTGTTTTAATGCCATGCTTTCAACAGGATTATTTTGCTGACCCCAGCAGAAAAGTTCATAGAGATGTGGAGCAGAGCTACAGGCTGGAGTATGGGAGGGAAAACGCCACACACACAGTGCTGGCATTCAGCAGAGACCTTAACACATGTGATCCGAATGACAAAGAAATAACGGTACGTTTGGTAATGTTGGGTGGGGGGCTCCGGACATGGTGTGTGTGTGTGCGTGCAAAAATATACATACCTTTTCAAAAGGAAAAAAAAAAGTTCATCTTGATTAGCCCCTAACATTGTATTGTACTGTATTCTAATGTATTGCTGCCATTTGGAATGTTTTTTTAATTGTAATAATCAATTTTAGCTTGGTGAACCAGACTTTTTGCTATGTCATTCTACTTGACATTGTGTAAGGGCTCGGACATCCTCAATAGCCATATGTTTACTTCATGTTTTTCCATCAAATTTCATCAATGTTTTACATTGGTATCAAACCTTGACTTGTGACAGTGATAACCTAACCTACAAAAACTTATTTGAACTATTGCCAGAGTGTGTAACACTAGACTGTCTGTCCCAATGTACAGCAAAAGAACTTTTGGACCAAGTGACCAAGTGCAAGTGCTGCTCTGATCTGACAGATCTCTCTCTCTCAGTTCAGCTACTCCAGCTTTGTAAAATAAAAATAACAAACACACTCTCACACGTAATACACTTTTCTGTCCATCCTGTTCTTTTAGGCCAGCACAGTGCGGGTGATCTGGGCTTACCACGAGGAGGACGTTGGGCCCTCAGGGCCCATGTACCACGGAGTGAACCGGGGGAGGAAGAGTCTCCGACTGCTAAATCCAGGAAGCAGTGCCGCCGCTCCCCCTGGCGCTGACTTTTTTGACCTACAAAATACTAACGTGAGTTAATGAAAACATACAATATCCCATGTGCTGTACGTTTCATATGATGCACTGAACTTTGTCCAGAGTTTTACTGCAGCTCTATTTTAGAGGGAATTAGTTACATGAACACATTTGAGTTTGAATTGTTTGTGCTGTTTCTTCAAGACAGGTGCCTGTGCCTTCCAAGGACACAACTTACTGGTGTCAGTTATTCAAAATCCCAGAGGTTCAGAAGAAGCATCACATTATCAGGGTGAGTCTGTCAGCAACCCTAAGCTGTACTTAATCTTGATGGGAAAAAAAGGATAAACACATTAACTAGACAGAGCGCATGTATTCTTGCTGTATCCTGAAAATGATCCAAACCACTAGCCTACAATTTTGTTTGTTGTTTAGCCTTAACATTTTCCTTTCACCACGGAAGCAGGTGTTTTTGACATATTAAACGGCACCTCCCTTGTTGCATTAGTCACATGCAAGAAGGCTTTTCATGTTCTCTTAGGCTACCTTTCGAGTCCCTAGACTGTCTACCAGTAGCCTTTGTTGGCTCAAGTGATTTATTTGTCTCTGTGTGTGTGTTCTTGCCCCAACCTGTCATTGTACAGGAGCCCCTGAACTGAGAGCTCAATCCCACCATTTTCCCAGTCATCTGATCCCCACCTATAAATTACACATCCCCACAGCATAATTAAGGTCGCTTCTAAGGAAAAAAACAACCAGACACTTTCAAATATGGTTTAATTAGGTGAGTGAAAGATGTTGTCTACACTGTCAGAAGAAATGGTAGACCTGTGAAGTGATGACTTGCTCCTCCTCTTGTTTTTATCTTTGTATGATGTGATTTCATCTGAGTATGAACCATGCAATCCCAGTGCAGATACACAAAGCTAGAATTCGAGTATAATCTGTTGGCCACTATTTGGATTTTATTGGTGGTTGGCACTAGCTTAGCTTTGCTGTAGTACAGCAAGGCTTGTCAAACAATGCCCCCAAAGCAATGCCCCCACCCTCCCACTTCACATTGGCAAACCCAGTAGATTTACTGCACGTTTAACACTACTAGGACGCTTTTGTGGGTCCCCTCAATCATGAATCTCTCTTTCTCTCTCTCTCTCTCTCTCTCTCTCTCTCTCTCTCTCTCTCTCTCTCTCTCTCTCTCTTTCTCACAGTACCTCTCTACCTTTCTCTCTGTTTTAGACACACACACGCGTGCACACACACACACACACACACACACACACACACACACACACACACACACACACACACACACACACACACACACACACACACACACACACACACACACATTACCAACCCCACGCTCCACTGCACCCTTACCCCTAGCCTGAAAACAAAGGCTCTCTCAAGTGACAAACTGTCATTGAGCCAATCCGAAGGCAATTATAAAGGGCCTTTCTTCCTTTTTTCCAGTAGGTTCGCTGCTTGCTCTCTCTCTCTCTCTCTCTCTCTCTCTCTCTCTCTCTCTCTCTCTCTCTCTCTCTCTCTCTCTCACTCTTTCTCTTGCGCTCAGTCGGACCTCTATTTTTTATGTGTCTGTCCATGTGTCTGCTGTCCTGGTTGCACAATGTCTCAAATTGTCTCTACCACAGAAAGTTATGCATGACATCATAACAGCAGGAAATAACTTTAGATTCAGCCCATGACAAGCATTTGTCTGACCATATGTTTTATGGTCACTTAATTGGGACAGGAAAATATGTGTGTAGTCGTCTAGTGTCATACCGTCATTTTCTATATATGGTTGAGATTGTAGCCCATCTTAAAATATATAAATGTTGTTATTATAATTCAAAGACCATGTGTTAGTTTTTTTTATTATTATTATTTTAAAAATCTGTTCATATTTTTTTACAGTAATATTCTCAAACCAGCTAAGTATTGTCATATCATTAAAGTAGAAAACATGAACAGCCAGATGCCTTGTGGCCCTGGCATGTATGCATTTTCTAACCAGATGTGTGTGTGTGTGTGTGTGTGTGTGTGTGTGTGTGTGTGTGTGTGTGTGTGTGTGTGTGTGTGTGTGTGTTTATGAAAGAGGAAGACTGGAACCAGACAAGAGAGAGAGAAAAGAAAAAGGGAAAAAGAGAAAGGGATACTGTGTGTTTGGCAGCTGTTCTGTGTAACATCTCTGAATGGCCCATTTACAGAATTTATGTTTTCCACCAGCCATCTGCATTGCTGAACTAGAGTCTGCTTTTAACAATACGCCTATTTACACTACGTTGTTTATTTTACTTATATACAGGCCTCTCCGGTTAAATGCAACTATAGTTGTACAAAACCATTTAACGCATAGACTCCATACTCACCCATTTAAAGTTTTTTGGATATCAATAACACAAACAACAACGTGGGTTTAACTATAAAATAAAGTATTATCAAATGTGGACTAAAAAAACATTGCCCTCAATCAAAACAAGATCATAAAGAGGGTGAAATTGAGGAATGTTTAAATATTTATCTCCTGGTTAGAGGTCATATTGTTGTCCTATTTCCTGATGTTTGGGAAGAGAGCCTCCAACTGTGAGGTCATAGTTCACTCAGTGGGATGTGGCTTTATTTGGGACATCACTTCAAGCTGGAAACCCACAGAGTAGGAAAATAAAATGAAAAAATAAATAGAGAAAAAAGTATGACAGAAATGAATCGCCTCTTTAGTCTTAGGTTAGGTAATAAAATGGTGTTTTTTTATTTCCTTTATCAGTGTTTTTCTCTTTTGGTTGGCTTCTGTAACTCATCTCACTTTTGTTTCCGAGTTTCTGGGGCTTGTTGTTAGTGTGTGTGTGTGTGTGTGTGTGTGTGTGTGTGTGTGTGTGTGTGTGTGTGTTGAATTGGATTCTGTTGGGGGGTGTTGGAGATGATCAGAACAACAGCTTTGTGTATTTTCCCATTAGCATTCATGCTTGTCTTCTGCCAGATTGAACCTTTGATCCAGAGAGGACATGAAAACCTGGTGCACCATATTCTTCTGTACCAGTGCGATAGCAGCCTGGATGAGTCTGACCTAGGCGTGGGACACGAGTGTTTCCATCCAAACATGCCAGATTCCTTCATGACGTGTGAGACTGTTGTCTTGGCATGGGCAATAGGTGGTGAGGTTTGTAATATTTCATCCCTCACTCTCTACAGATGGCCAGTGAAGAAACAAGGCTGGTATAGGCTGCATTATGAGGTGACAAAATGACTCTTTTTTTCTGAAATTGGTGTCTGTGGTTTTGCTTTTTCTCTGCAGGGATTTTCTTATCCATCTCATGTTGGCTTTTCCATTGGAACTCTGATAGACCCTATTTACGTTCTGATGGAGGTTCACTATGATAATCCAACACAGCAGCAAGGTAATGTGAAGATTACTTTAAGATAAATCCATTTTCAGAGATTCATATTTATATACATTTAAAGGACAAGTCTGGTGTGATTCAATCCAATCCATAGCCCTGTTGTTCCAGGTCCCAGTGTGCTGTCTGGAGAAATACAGTCATTTCCCGCATATAAGCCGCATTGTGTGTAAGCCGCAGGACAGTGTTTTATGCAAGTTAAAAAAAACAAAACCGTATAAACACAATGTTAACTGCCCCCCTGTTTTAACCTCTTAGCGGAGGAAATTTTGCAAAATCACTGTATAAGCCGCGGCTAATAGTCGGGAAATTACGGTACAGTAATATAGAATAAAGAAAAACATAGACCAATAACTAACCGGCAGCAAATATTGACTATGGGGCATAGGAGAATTCATCTAAAACTGCGGCAACCACGGCTTTCCCCATGAGATCAGAAGGAGCTTATATATACCATACCAATCTATTCTGTACTGCACTTCATTATACTTTGAAACTTTGATTTTTCCATTTCTGCATTTTGAGTGTATTTGGCAAATACCGTACCAGTAACTTTCATCTACAGGTAATTGTGAAAAACAATGCATGCACATGGTATTGCTTAATAATCTTGTTGCATGTGTATACAACATACATTTTCCTTTTTAAATCTCAGGATTAATGGACAGCTCTGGTCTGCGTCTTTTCTACACCCCTAAGCTGAGGCAATATGACGCGGGGGTAATCGAGACAGGGGTGTGGGTTAGCTTGTACCACATGCTGCCCCCAGGGATGCAGGAGTACTCGTCAGAGGGGCACTGCACCAGAGAATGCTTGCAAGAGGTATAAACAAACACTCAAAACAGATGGCCTCCCTCTTCTAGGAAAAAAACTGATCCCAGTTCTGTTGCAAAAGTTGTCCTGTTTACTAGTGTCTATTGTAATAGTGGACACCTCGAACCTGACTCTCGTCCAATGAATGTTGTTCCACTAGCTCCGCATACTGTATCTCAACACATCCATCTGGGATTACTCAAAAGGAGAGGTTTGTCAGAAGAGTAGGCCATATCAAAAATCTTTGCATATGACATCTATTCTGTTATATCATATTCATTGAAATCCTTTGGTTCTGATTGGATATATCACTTTATCTGGCCCTGAAACCCCTCCCAATTGTAGCGATCCCAGATGGATGTGTGGAGATGGCAGAACAACATTCATAGGGTTAGGTTAGGACACACACCGTGTTCCCCAGAGGCTGTCTCTTATTCAACACACACACACACACACACACACACACAAACTCATAAACACACACACACGCACACACACACCACCATTATGCTGGCACTTTTAGCACCACCACCATTAGTATAAACCCAGAGAAAAAAAATACCTGTCTCATCTTCATTGTTTCACATATCTTACTGAGTTCTGATCTGCCTCTGAATTGTCTCTTCTAAAGCCCCTTCACTGAAGAATAAAAATATAAACAAAATATAAATATATATATTAAAAAAATCATGTTAAAAAATTAACGTTTCTTCACGCTCTGTCACATCCAGAACACTGGAAATGCCCAGTAGTTGTTATTTGTTATTGTCGTAGTAATGAATAAGTACTGTATGTCCATTTTCCCTTCTTCCCTTTAGTCTCTGGAGGAAGAGATGCCTAGTGGCGTCCAGGTGTTCGCTGTCCTTCTCCACGCTCACCTGGCTGGCCGGGCCATTCGGACGCGTCACTTCCGTGACCACAAGGAGCTGAAGCCTCTGGCGTACGACGACGCGTTTGACTTCAACTTCCAGGAATTCCTTTACCTGAGCAAGGAGAGGCTGCTTCTCCCCGTGGGTACAAACCAGCTGTCATTTGCCATTCCACCTCACCGATTTTGCCAAGACAAATATTGAAATGTTTTGCATCTCGCACGCGAGAGGAACCTCCTTGTAAGGGTGGTGGTGGTAGTGGTAGTTTCTTTTCTTTTTTTTTATTGCAAACAAATAGGAAGTTACAAACTAAAAAGCAAAACAGTTCACACATACTAAACAATACAACAAACACCAGTGGTGTTGATGTGTCAAAACAGCCTATAAATTACTATAAAAAGACTTCTGAAAACAAAATGGCAGTAATCTTCCTATGATTTACATGGAGCACAGATAATTCTTCTTTTTTCTTTCGGTCTTAGTGGTTTAGAATTTTTGAAGGGCAGCCTTCAAAAGGAAAGGCTTTAGGGCAACAATCAAAACAGAGAGGGGGGAGAGGGGGGTAGGTGGGTGGCAGAAGAGTTGACAGGAAAGACATGACTAAAGGTTTACTCACAAGCCACAGCTTGTTGCCTCTCCCTTTGAAATACCCCTAAAAAAATGACAGTGGCACACAACTATAAAGGTTCTGAATACGACTGCTCATTTTGAGACCTCTGTGACTCAGCTTTTCATCCGGAAACTCTGTAACATGTCTGAGACACAAATAGTTTTTAGGATCACTGTGAATTTTGAACTGCTGGTGAGATACCGTATCAGTATAGAGTAGGCCTATCCTTTTTTGTAAAAACTTGGACCTTAGACTGGTCCAAATGATCATTCAAAGAGATCTTAACTAAACTGATCTAAACTGACTACTGTACTGTAGTTCTTATTTTTGTGAAATTCTCTTTTACTGTTTAGGTCCAGATAAAATATTGGGTCTGAGTTACTGCCATGGTTTGTAACAGGTAGCCAAATAATATCCATATCAGTTGGTGCTAGTGATGGGTGCCATGAAAAGGCTTTGAAAAGATTAAAAAATAACATCTTGTTTGGCAAACTAAACAATTGTGTCTTGTTCAGCTCCTCCGTTTAGTTTGATCAATCATTCAGCTTTATGTTCAGACACTGGGAGTACCATCATACACTTACCATCAGAGTACCATCATACATAACCTCCAGTGGCTGTGAATGTGAACAGTATTCCCTCTATTTTGGTTATAAAAGTTACATTTTTCAGTGTGTAAATATGATGATTAGTATTTGTTCTGTTGATCTTTAGTAGGTTGCAAAGGGCTTACGTACATTAACAGCAACAGTAATAACATTAACTGTTACCTTTACTGAACTGTTCTCATTTTTTTTTTTCAAAACTCCAAAACTTCGGCACCACAGATGAAGTTGTGATTTATGTGTGGTAGAGCAGCGGTAACTTCATCAACTGACAATTGCTTTGCCCTTGTCTGAGTTCCTAAGCCCACAATGCGAGTCTGTATTGCTTTGGATAAAAGTGTTTGGTAAATACCAGTCAATTTTACTATACTTTGAAATTGTCAAATGCAATTTCTCCAGATCTGGAGATGGTAAACTAATTATGGCAAAAACCAAATTCATATTAGGTTCTGGGCCCACCACAGCTCAAGTACTGTAATGAGAGGAAGATGAAACACCATCTTGAGCCAAATAGCCAAATAGTTTATTTACCACTTTGCCCTTTCACTGCTTCGACAATAAAATTCAAGGGCAGACCCTTGAGAAAAAAATGTCTGAGCTATATTAGAGTTCTAGTTTACATTTTCTTTTTAAGACTCAAAAGAACATTTTAATGATGAATGTCTGTGTACCCTCTGTGTTTTGTCTTTAAAAATAATGATTGTTTTAATCATTTTCATTTCAAAAACGTTGGTGTATAAATAGTGCTTTTGTTTTTTTTTTCTTTAATCCATTTCCCCCCTTTATTTTTGCAGGGTGATAACTTAATTACAGAGTGCATATACAACACAAAGGGCAGAGCTAACATGACATGGGTGAGTGAAATCTGGCTGCCTTTCACATAAACATCAAGTGTCTTCGTGAAGTCTAGGCCTCTACAAGTGTTTGTATCATAATTTAATACATTAGCAACTATACAGTATGAATACAATTGCATAGCTGTTTAGTAGCATACAGCACAGTAGTTAATTTAGATGTACTGTACATAGAGGTACAATAGATAGGCTATACAGAGATCTCAGATACAGTACGTGTCTACAACAACCTGCTAGATGCTATCAGGTACCATTTACTGCCAGGAAAGGCCAAACTTGGCAAAGACTGTAATCTAGGCTACACAGTGAACAGTGCACACATCAGAAGCCTGTACACATCCCAAATCAAAAGTCAGACTTTTTACAGTGCCTCACAAAAATCTCTGCTCATTAAAACATTGCAATATCGAGAGTATGCACATCTTTCATTATGTACATTAATGTACAGTATCATGGGATTAGGCTACTTGTACAATCAGGTTATCTTTAATCATAGCCTTAAAACCCTTACCCAGCTATTGCCTGTGGGGGCGCTAACGGGCAGCATGTGGCTGACATGAAGTATGACCCGGTTGCCCAGCGGCACTCAGAAAGGCGGGCAGTGTGTCTTTGGCCAATCCTTTCAGACATATGTGTTAAGAAGCCTGTCAGTTCTTGGCTGAACAATTTGTCTGCAAACACTGCAAGCCCGGGAAACCCAGATGGAGCCCTGCTTATAAGTCCTGCAGTTTGCAGCTACTGGCACTCGGTTCTGACAGACACTTCAAAAGAACAAATTACCAGACCCTGTCGCCATGAAAAAATAAAATAAAATAAATAATAATAATAATAAATTCCTTTTTCTGCAGTTGAGTTTTTTTTTTTTTTGTTAAGCTTCATAAAGAGTAATGCCAGTTTAATAAATGCTATTCTGGAAATGCAGACAGAAAAACAGACAGAAAAAATGCTATTGCTCTGAGAGCTGAGAAAAGCAGGTCAACATTAGTTCAAGGCATCCATACAGGCAGCTGTAGCATATGGTAAGCCTGTTGGATATGAAGGAGAATGATAATGCTTTCCACAAGCACTAACAGCATTTGACCAAAATGAATAAATAAATAAAACCTCATGATTCATAACTTGACTGTGGATAAATGAGGCTTTGATTTACGCCACAGATTCAAAGCTGATTCCAATCTTATGGTGACTCACAAAAAGTCAGGCCACACTTACAGTAGATGCAAATGTTTGGTGTGTTTGTGCTTGACAGCAGATAAGCCCAGGCTTGTGTCAGTGTATGTAATGTTCTTAGTTTGTTTCCAGTGGTTATGGAAGACACTCGCCTGTCATCAGACAAGGCTGATTGCCTGCACTCTGATTTGGGTTTACGCTTCAGATCTCCCAGCTGTCTGCGTTGGGAGGACTCCAGAGTGTCGTATTAGCAGAGGCTTACCAAGAAGCTACAGATGTCTTACTGAATAATATGAGACAGAACCCATTTGAATTCAGTTTTAAAATAAGCTTTGAATAAATCCTGAAAGTAAGGGAGTTGATGTGAATACACTCTTTGAAGACAAATGTATTCGTTTATATCTATCTTTATGTAATTTTCAAAAACTTTTCAGAAGCTAATGACCAATTACAGTTACAGTGCCTGCAGTGCCTACATATGATCAGTCATCTCAGTATTAGCCTTCACAATTTTTTTTCTGTGTGCCAACATGGTTGAAATTAAGATTTTATTTTATTTTGTTATTTTCAATAAAGAAACAGAAATATGGTAGAGTATACTGAAACCAGTGTGCTAAGACGTGTGCTTCTGATTGTCTACATTGTACAGTTAAGGTTGAAGATTGTGCACATCCCAAAAAGGTGCAAGACAAGACTACATTGCACAAACACATTTTCAGCAATACATATAGATAAATCCAATAGATAGATAGTTAATAAAATAATTTAATTGAATCAATTAGGCCTGATTAAATTGTGTCTCACTGTCTGTGTGTGCAGGGAGGCTTGAGCACCAGAGATGAGATGTGCCTGTCCTATCTGCTCTACTACCCCAGGATTAACCTGGCCAGGTGTGAGAGTCTCCCAGAAATCAATGGGCAGCTCAAATTCATTGGCGTCAAGGAGATCCAGCTGCCTGTCACGTAAGTAACTCAGCTTTGCACGGATGGAGTTACAGTATTCGTTAGTTGTCACGAGTGGCAAATTCAGGCTTGTTTATCATACTTTCAAAGACAACAATTCAATTCAATTTTATTAGTGTCAATACAATTGCCTCGTGGCACTTTACAGACATTGAGAGGAACACCCATGAGTAACAGGGGAAAGGAAAAACTCCATTATAGTAATTCCTTGTAGGAAGAAGACTGACTGAACACTGTCATGCAGGATTAAATTCTATATAAATATCATATCAGCACTTTATTGCAATGTCAACATCTTATTATTACAGTATCAGGCTAGCATGTCTACCTAACAGCGAAACTCAGCATCTGACAAGCCAGGTCTTGAATTAAAAGTGAAACATGTCGTGCATATGAGTCAATGAACGTGTCAGTGCAGCGTTGCCCTGTGCATCTAAATCACTAAGTTCTAAAAAAGCTTGTGTCCCTTCACATGGAATCAAGCATTGGCACGCTCATTGAAACCCATTGCATATATGTAATTTTCATTTTGAACAAAAGTATA
>JAODXP020000025.1:5786265-5806265 GCA_027497455.2 Sardinella longiceps
ACATGGCCATTTGTCATCAAGAGTCCAAAGAGATACAGCAATCTCTCGTTCACCGAGGCCATGGACAAGTTCAGGTGGTCAAAGAAAAGAGGCAAAGCCTTCAATGATGTTGTGCGAAAGCTGCCCATGAACGTACGCTGCTCTAAGTGGGGTCAGGATGAGTGGTCGGTGAGTAGACACTAATGTCCTAAGCCCTGAGTCCTAATGGACTTAATGAACTAATGCTGTTTGGTGAATGAGTTGTGAGTTCTCATGTTGCAACCACAGTGTGGTAATCACACAATCATTTCCATGTCTTTGTAGCCTAATTATAAATTGTTTTCAGCTGTTTTTTCATTTTTTTTATTTTATTTTTTTATTTTTGATGATTTCATCAAAGATGGTGGATAGCAGCCCCTTTTTATCATTTTTTCTTCCGCGATCGTCATCCGATTGTCTTGGAACTTCCGTTAGCCACTGCCTCTCATTCAAATCAACGTAATTTTCATGAAATACCACGATCACAAAACTCCTTATTGTAGCCATGCAAACACTGTTTTTACTGCTGAAAACATCATTTTCTATCTGGCAACGAACTGTACTAACTTCATTGATGGATATAGTGACCACAATTTCATAGTAAGACCACTTATATCAGACATTATGCGTTGCCAGACCAGATGTTGAAAGACAACCGTCATGGCAGCCCCCATGCTTACCCGCGGAATAAGGTGGATAGAGTGTCCTGTCATTTAATTTCAAAAACTGTTGACAGTTGGTCACACAGTCTGGAATACCAACAACAACTAACTAATTAAAGATTGCTGGCTAGCTAGTCAGCTAGCTAGGGTTTCCTTCAGATCCTCAGATTGCATGACATTTAGGGAGGCTCTATTATCTTTGTTTTTGATACTAACAATCAGTTAGCTTTCCTACACATTTATTTTAAGTGTTTATTAAGTCATGGATATCTGTTTGTTTATGGCTTAACAACAGAATATTTACTCTTTGTTGTCATGTAAAGACATTTATTGATCATTTGACGAATAGAACAGAATGGGACATGAATGGGGCCACTGCAGGTGTTTCATAAGTAAACATGTTAGTGGCTTCATGTCCTGAATCAGGTTACAATGAATAGTATGAGAATTGGTGTAGAAGGATAAACTCACCAACACAATTTCCTGTGTGTGTGTGTGTGTGTGTGTGTGTGTGTGTGTGTGTGTGTGCGTGCGTGCGTGCGTGCGTGTGTGTGTTTGTGGTCAGATGTGCTTACAATCATAGAGAGGATTATGCTTCCTTTGGTGTAACCTTCCCCTGTTTGAAGAGAGCATAAAACAAATTCAACAAATAATGAACAGATCTAGTCCCATCTGCATAGTCGACACATGTACACACACACACACACACACACACACACACACACACACACACACACATTTCCCATTGCTTGTTTTGGGAGAATTTCACTCAAGAGAATTGTGTGCACATTGTAAATCATGTTTTGAGTACAAAGAACAATTTAGAGGGTGTGTTTCTGAGGGTGAAAACATTATAACATGTAACCACTGTTAACCAATCTGGCAACACATTTGTCAAATATTTGTTGTGGGATTGTCAGTATGGCTTTCATGCCCTGTATTGATGTGAATTTTACAATGCAAAGCTGGATTCCCCCTACTATCCATCTTCTCTTTGCACATTAGAATGATTACTCTTTGACGTCAGTATATATTTGGATCAGTCTTGATTCATTCCTGATAAAACCATGAACATGTAGACACTGTGAAACAACTTTAAACTCTAAAATTGTGTTTTCCCCTTTTCCCCTCCCCTCCTTCTTTCGCCCTCTTTATTCCCTTCTCCATCTGTCTTTTCCTCACAGATTCAGGGTATGCTTGTGTCTCCACCTGAAGTACCGCGTGACTCCAAGCCCACCACTTCCGTCTGTAGCACCAGGAGACAATCCTCCTCCTCCTCCTCCTCCTCCTCCTCTTCCTCCTCCTCATCTTCCTCCTCTTCCTATTTCTCCTCTTCCTCTCCCCTCCCTGTGCTTTTAGCACTTCTTTGCTGCTACTGTCTATTATCCCCAGTACATCTCTGTTCCAATCTTTAACCATAGCTTTGACTTTAGTTTATTAACATTGCAGATTACAGTAAATGTATTCAGTTGTTTTCCTGCACATTCATTAACCGTCGTCCTTGACTAAAAGTTTTTTTGTTTTGCTTTGTTTTTTTTTTTGTTTTTTTTTCTCTCAATGAAGTCAGCCATTGAAGTCTTTTTGTAGTCCAGGACAAGGGTTAAACCAATGTAGGGGAAATTTTTGCTGAGAAAAATTGGGACATCAGAAAACCACAAAGTCAAACCTAGGTATGAATCTCTGCAGTCAGTTTAGTCAAATGAAATGTTTTCTGACCTCTTTTATAGACAAGTGGATTAATAGGGGTCATAGAGGTGAATTGTTGACCATACAAAAGAAAAACATAATTCAAGGTTCATAATTCAGTTTTTTTTTTTTTTTAATTCACGTACAGTATACTGTAATCCGATGGTCATTGATACATCTGGTACATTTTCTTTTAACTTGGAAATTGGCAAAAGCCAAATTGTTTAGAACAAACTTTTAGCATTATTATTGTGTCCCATATCATCTTGGTCCTTACTCTCATAATACAGCAATAGTCTGGAGTCTATCAGCCAAAAGCCCTTTTCTTTGAGCTTACTGAGTGCCATCAGTAGGAATAAGAATTAGAACATTTGGTACTGTATGATGACCAAAAATGAAATGGAAGCCAACTTTTCTTGTTGAGGAGAAAGAAAATTCTGCTTCAGATTAGCTATCCTTCTGTTTCCCATTCAGTTAGCTTTACCTGGTGTTTTTCTGTGTTGTACCAAATGGTTTCATTCTTATGTGGTCGAATCTGTGGGTTGAATGAGGTCATTTAGGTCATGAACTATAAGTCAAAGGGAAAAATAGATCGCCTATATATTTTCACATTTGCTAAGCAAAATGTTATAACAAATTAGTTGCAGATGACAACATAATCAATTTTGTATGTTAGAAAACAATAAATGTATTTTTCAACAATGTCTGATTATTGTCACGTTTTGTGGTCATAATCTTTTGACTAATTCTCTAGTGGGCCTGTCTCACAGGCACAGTGAAACGATGGATGACATTAATCGTTCAACTGTGTGTGTGTGTGTGTGTGTGTGTGTGTGTGTGCGTGCGAGTGTGTGTGTTGTTGTTGTGCATACATGTATGTAAGTAAGAAAGAAAAAGAAACAGTTCAGGTTGCTGTTAGTGAAAGGTGACTGAGTCCACACTGTAAGCGAGGTGCAAACCGCTGCCTGACTAGATTATCCTATTCTGCTGAGGGCTCAAGGTGCTTTTATATAACGCCACTGTTACGGCCAGGGACTCCCTGGTACCGCACGGAACATCTCTTCCTAAGGCCCCCAGGGCCACTTATTCCGACTTACCACGATTACACTGACGAGAGCCGAGTCGCGCCAATGTGCATTGGGCAGAAAACATAGACTGTGAAAGCATGTTCTCTTGCAATCTCTTGGAATCTCTGCTGGAGAAGAGAATGGGAGATGGGGAATTTTATATTATAACATCCCTGATGGAAATGCGTACTGGGTAAGTGTTGCTTTTCTGCTTCCTGTTATCCTGTGTCATGTGACATGAGCCATGAGGCTGCGAGCTCATGGGTTGTTTCGTGCATGTACAAGCTTGTCTCTGAATCGGGTTGAGTTGTTTGCAGACAATTATTGAATTAAAGATACTGACAGATTAATGAGGACTAATGATAGTATAATGCTGTGGTATGACTAATTTCCCAGAACTTTTATTAATGTCACTTTTTGGTCAAGACAATGGAATTATATGGGAAAAGAACTCTTTTGGGATGTAGGCTACTACACTGTAAATATGCGTGTAGTGCATAGTCATGTCAAACAAAAGTCATACATCAACTGAAGATTAAGTCAATATTTTATTCTTACAAACCAAGGAGCTGGAGAACTGTTTATTTGACCTGTTGTGAAGATGTGTTGAGATTTTACTCCTATCTGATCATGCTGCTGATGGAGTGGTCGATGTTTCGTATTCTCTGCTGTAAATGTGATGGCATTTTAATAGGCTGATAAAAGTACCACATGAAAAGGTTGGAGAATTTGTCACAACATCAAGGGAAATTCCACTGTATTTGGTCTTTGGGTCATTCCATTTCAATGTTCCAGTCTCGTTAATTATGCTGTAGGCCTACTTAAAGTGAATAAAAACATTCTAAGTTGCCAAATGCTGGCTTTTAATTTAGCTCTCTCTAGTCTGTGCATGTTGCCAAGTGTTAGGAGGGTTTGTTGATTTATTTATTTCTCTATCTTAGGAAACTTTTTTTAAAAAATATTTATAAAGCTTTTGCCTTTAATTCGATAGGATAGTGACAGGAGAGTGGGAGAGAGAGAAGGGTAGGGATTGGGGAATGACCTCGGGTCGGACTCAAACCCAGGTCCCCGGATTTGTGGTATGACACACTAGCCCGGTGAGCCACGGCGCCCCCCATCTTAGGAATCTTACTCTAAATGTGATGAGGGTGTCTTAGGAGCTCAACTTTTAGAGGGTTTCTAATCACAGCATAACATCAGAGTTACATGACATGATATCAGAAATTGTGGTCTTTGGTCTGCTTTGAAAGAAAGTGGTCTATGCATTGATGGTTATGTAATAATGTAGTTTATTGTGGAAATCACTACTGTTTATTTATCTGTGAACCTAAAGTTTCTATCTTGATGAGAATGATGGTGTGTGGCTCAGGCAATTGGACAACCCTACTCTAAGCAGTTTTGTTGCCTTGTGTGACGATGCTTCCTCAATATATGACTGACACTCTGGGTCAATTAGTTAAGCATATACTGTATGATGTCCTGTTTGCAGAATTGAGTATCAGTACTGCAAGACTACAGTTGGTCAAAAATGTGGTGGTGTGTCTGGTTTTCAAATTCTAAATCACAAATACTGGCCTGGAAAATGATTGCTGGCTGTGCTCCCTCCTGGTCAAATGGCCCCATTAAGCCCTTTGCTGTGCCTCAGCCACTTCAGTCTTCAAAGGAACACTGTCTGGCACTACCAACCCTACACACACACACACACACACACACACACACACACTGCCATCCAGACTTTTCTCGTCTGGTTCCCTATTGGTGGAATGGCCTAGGCCTACCATGTGTTGGCAGAGTAGGGGCACTCTGAATCCCTGTCTTATTTTCAAGACGCTCTCGACAAAGACCTGATTTTCTGAGAGTACTTTGTCTTTGACACATTAAACAACCCGGTAAGGCTTAAATCTCTGCCACCACATCTAAGAGCCCAAAACCTACAATGCTCTTCCCATGTACCTCCTCCTCTTCTTTCTTCTTTTCCGTTTCTACTCTCTCCAATTCCTGAACTGCAGTATTCGCGTGTCATCTTCATGTTGTTTAGTAATATCAATGTTGTTTGAATGTTAATCCTTCTTATTAGTTTTATTAGTTTTTTTAAATTATTTTATTATCTTCTTAGATTTGATAAATGTGCCGGTAACACTTTGCGATAATGGTACATGAATTATCATGAATTCATGCATTATTTCATTCATGATTCATTCATGATTCATGCATTACTTCATCTCTGAATATCTAATGACTCATCAGGTATTAGCATGAATTCATTGTTTATCATTAATGACCTCCTGCTGAAATAGCAGATGATCTTAAGCATTAATTGCTCTGGGTACATCATCATGAATCATGACTAATTACACATGATCATGATGTTTTTGTTCAAAAGAATTTGATATAATTTGATATAATAAAAGTACTTATTTAGCCTACTTTGGCCTAGTTCCTCATATAGATCCCCTACGTCAACTAAATTTTACCAATTTAACCATGTCAACACTTTAGTTGAGGGGGCACAAACATGATGAACTCATCATGATCATGCTACTTAATCATGACTCATGCTAATTAATCATGACTCATGATGATGTACCCAGAGTAACTAATACTTAAGATCATGTGCTATTTCAGCAGGAGGTCATTAATGACAAACAATCAATTCATGTTAATTCCTGATAACTCATTAGACTTTCAGAGATGAAGTAATCATGAATCATGAATTGATCATGAATGATTTCATGCATGAATTCATGATAATTCATGTACCCTTACCGCAAAGTGTTACCTATTCTGTACTGTTAGTGTTATCTGGGCATAATAAATCAAACATATAACACACACACACACATACACACACACACACACACACACACACACACACACACACACACACACACACACACACACACACACACACACACATATACATAGTGTGTCAGCACAAAGCAGGAGCACAGGCATTTATTTTTTTTATAGTGTTCTTACAGAGCCATTTATTGCTGTTGACCAGCAGAGAGCGCTGTGGGATCACAGAATGATGAGGAGTTTGTAGTTTGCAACCACAAGACTCCCCCATTGAATCACACAGGGGCAGTGAGCTGGTACAGCAGTAGTACTCATGGCCTGTTACTAAAAGAAAGTATATTCAACTCATGAAATATGTCTTTTATTTTAAAAAACACACAGTGGGTCTTAATCATGGAAATGATCGAGGACATTTAGGCTTCTTATTCTTTTCATTTACAGTAAATCTTGTCTGAGAACCTGGGACATGAACCTGGCTTGTTATTGTTGAGCATTCCCCAGACATCACATCAGACAGACACGCTTGTTTTCACTTGGTGACTAACCTCCAAAACATGACATCCAAATGTCTGTCAGTCCTGCCAACCTGTATTTTCAGACTTGGCATGGCCTCGAGGCAGGCGGGCAAGGAAAGCGAGCACGGTGACTAGTCTCTGTTTTCTCACTCTCTGTGGTTTTTATCATTAAATTAATCTCAGTCTGAATTACTCTATCAAGTCACCGATGGCAGAGGTCCCCCCTAGAAGAGTGAGTCACCTCAGCAGGGCACCACCATGTTGTCTTTCATGTCTGGGACTGAACATGCTCCGTTCTTCCTGTAACAGTGAGATAATTGATGCGGAGAGGAAGTCGGTGCCGAGAAACCCAGACTCGGCCAGTCGCCGGCGCTTCTCCGCTGGGCTTAGCAGACGGGGCTTTTTAACAGCAGGGGGAGCGTAAACACGCGTCTGGCCAAACCACCATGGAACGATCCTTCCTCCCCCCTTCCACCCCCACCCCCGGCCTCCTCCTCTTCCTCCTCCTCAGCCTTTCTTCTCCCCCCACCACCCCCACCCCCCCATCACTCCCGTCTCCCTCCACAGTCTCGTGTGTTTTACAGTGGCAGACTCACGGTCAACAGTTGGAACACCCTGCTTGTGTGCAGTGGAAGTGATTCTCCAGGTTGCTTATACTGTGTAAGAGTGTCGGAGAGTGGGATTGTCTGGGAGAAGATGCAGCTGCAGTCTGCTGCCTTTTAAGCCTCTCTTGTGCAGAGACTCTTGGGAATGATCACATTGACAGCTCTATTTAGTACCCAATGCTACTGAGGTCAAAGACAGCATTTAAAGAACCCATTCAAACTGATTTTGAGGACACACCAAAAGACAGAGCTCTAGGGCAGACGAATGCTTTCAATTTGCAGATGATTGACTGTTAAAGTTGGCCTTTTTAGAATTAGGCTGTTATATTTATCCCTAAGGTAGAAACTGTGATTCAGTCCTTCAGACCAGAAACATGACACAGGATCTTGACTGTTTCCAGATATTTCCTCTCTGGTATCAAAGACAGTGGGTGCACTTGTTTTACAAATCAGCACCTAACCCATTGGGGTCCTCATATTCTCCCCTCTGGGCCAGTAAAAGGGGAGATTCGTGCCGGAGCTCAGGGCCTCGATGTTTTCCCCAGAACAGACTAACTCTCCACAGGGAGACAGATGTTAATCTGGCCCAAACGGTTTCCTCATTATTGGCCGTCCTCCACCCCTGGAGTACACAGTACCTGTATAATTGGTCTGAAGGCCTAGTACACATTGACCTACATTTGATGGGTTATGGCAGCACAAGTAAACCCCTCTGGCCATGCTTATGCAGTTGCCATTACTGTGCGGGAAGCCAGTTGCTTTGGCCAGAACAACACATACTGTACACTCAGTTCTACCCACCAGGTCTAATAGCCTTTCAAGAATGTCATGACACATCTAAATAGATTAGCAGTTGTGGTAGGGTAGTATTTGGATTAAAAACAGTTGGTGATCAATATGACCAAAACTATTCATAAGAGCTGTCAATGCTGAATGACCAATGCTGAGTGTCATAGAGATGAATGAATTACACTTTGGGTAAAGCGACCAAAGAGGCCATATAGCTTCTGCAGTGTTTGAATCACGTTTTGTTTCGCCAATGTTTTCTTGGCCATTTTGTTTCTCGGCTTTCCAGTCCTCATGTATATTGGCCTCACGTTGAAGACAGACTCAAAGTGCCAGGCCAGATGCCGCAATAATGTTATGCTGACAGTATTTTTAGGTCTAGCTCCGGCCCACGGGAAATATATATCTTTATTTATCTTTCAGTGAGTGAGGGGAAATAGCTGGAAACCAAAAGCTACAACTGTGTTAGAAAATGTACATTCCTGTACCGCCCAATAAAGCAAGCCCCCCTACTCTCAACACACACACACACACACACACACACACACACACACACACACACACACACACACACACACACACACACACACAGAGGGACCTGGCCTTAAAAACACTGGGCCCTTGCACAACACATTCCAGCAAATTTCATGTCAAACCCTCCGTGGATGTGCAAACTTTACTTTGGAGCCGGACCGTTGTTCATGGCTGTTCCCAGACCTGTGTACAAAAGGAATTTCGTATTTGCAGGCAGAGTGTGGAGGGTGGTGAGCATTTCTTTTTAAAATAATAATAATAAAAGCAAGGGCTGTGTATTTGTAAGCGTAATAAATTATGATGGAATGCTTCACACACACACACACACACACACACACACACACACACACACACACACACACACACACACACACACACACATGTACATACACACACAGCACATGTGCATACACACACACACACACACACACACACACACACACACACACACACACACACACACACACACACACACACACACATACACACCCTCCTTTCTCTAGCTGCTTTGACATAGGAGGACTTTCATGGCTGGGAACCCTTTTTTTCAGCGCAAATATTGATGTTTTTGCAGCATCACCTGCTATAGATGTATGAGGGCCTTCTACCAAAGCTGCTGTTTCTCAGCAAATGTCACTCTGCCTTATAGCTGTTTGATGTTGTTGGGGCGACTCCCAGAAGTGTTTTATCTGGCCTTAGGGACTAATGTGTGTGTGTGTGTGTGTGTGTGTGTGTGTGTGTGTGTGTGTGTGTGTGTGTGTGTGTGTGTGTGTGTGTGTGTTTGCACAACACTGATCCACCATACCCATGCCACAGTCAGGCCCAAATTCAAAGTGATGAAACAGTTTCTATTTATTGGCACTCTGACTGGTTCAGGATGTGCTTTACTTGTCAGCGCATAGATTGACACAGAGTAGCTATAGGGGAATGCTGAGAACCTCACACACTCCTCCATCCCCACCAACACTCCATTCCTATACTCAGTGTTCATAAAGGACACAAAGAAACCCATGCAACACAACACCATCTTGTGTAGGGTTGATGGAATTCATTATTCCATCGAGGTTACGTTGGTTGCACCAGTACAGTACATCAGCTCATTGTCATTGGTGTGTCTTGAGCCAGAGAATCTTAATATCCATAATTGTCACCTCAGTGCACTGCAACCCCTAACACATAAAAAAGTAAGTTTCGCATCACCCATTAAAATAAGTCTATTCAATTCAATTCAATTCAATTTTATTTGTAGAGTGCACAAATACAGTACATTGTCTCGCGGCGCTTTACAGACAGTACGGGAAGCATCCATGAGAATCAGGGGCAAGGATAAACTCCCTCGCTTTGTAAATAATTTGTTATGTAGGAAGAAACCTTGGGCAGATCCACGCCTCATGGACTCAGCCTACCTGCCTGGGGCCTAATAAAGTATCCGTGAAGTCTGATGCATAGATTGACCATGGTTAACACAAAACAGTATGAGTAATGAATGTAGTCAGAGATGATATACACATAGTTTGTGTGACAGTCAGGGCCAAGGGATGGAGTCAGTAGTTGGAGTGTGAGATTAGTCAGTAATTGGAGTGGGATCAGAGTTCATTGGGTGTTGGTCGCCATCTAAGTAGTGGTCATCAGGGGGCCATCAGGCCAGTTCCATCACGGGCCTCAGAGAAAAGGGGAGGATGGTCATGGTGTGTGGCTCCGGGGAGGTTGGTCAGCATCCGTAGTGGGGTAGGGTTGGTGGCAGGGAGGTACGGGAGGTTCATCACTCAGCCAGTGCATTGGGGCAGATGAGGCAAGAGAAACAAAAAGAAGAGGATTAGGCTAATCTAGGAGGATATCACTTCATGATATGTGTCATATAATCTAGCTAGAGTGAGGAGAGGGAGAGAGAGAGAGGAGAAAGAGGGTTGTACAGGATGGCAAGTGTGCTGAAGGTGGCAGCACTAGGCTATCGCAGCATAACTAAGGTATGGTACATGGCATCTCACCAACCCAGAAAGGGGTGGTCAGTGGCCGCCTTGGAAAAACAGCAGAGGTAGCCCTCCCAGGAAAGCCCAAGAGGAGTGGTGATATGCCATGGCCCACTCCTAATTATAGGAAATGTCAAAAAGGAAGGTTTTAAGTCTAGACTTAAAGGTATTGAGAGTGTCTGCTTCGCGAATGTAGGGAGGAATAGAATTCCATAGAAGAGGTGCTCGATAGGCAAAAGCTCTTCCCCCAATTGTAGTTTTAGATATGGTCACTTTTTCAAGGAGGCCAGCATTTTGAGATCTCAAAGGTCTTGCTGGATGGTATGGAACAAGTAAATCTGTAATATATGCAGGAGCTAAGCCATTAAGTGCCTTATACGTCATGAGAAGGATTTTGAAGTCAATTCGACTTTTGACAGGAAGCCAGTGTAGAGATGCTAGAATGGGAGAAATATGTTCATATTTCTTAGTTCTAGTGAGTGTTCTAGCTGCTGCATTTTGGATTAGCTGTAGACCTTTAATGTAGGTGTTACTGCACCCTGAGAACAGAGCATTGCAGTAGTCGAGTCTGGAGGTAACAAATGCATGTATAAGTTTTTCAGCATCCTCAAAGGACAGGAACTTCCTAACCTTAGCAATGTTTCTAAGGTGAAAAAATGATGTTTTAGAAATGTGCTTTACATGGCTATTCAGGGAGAGGTCTTGATCAATAATTACCCCCAGATTTTTCACTTGTGAGCTAAATGAGAGTGTAGGACTGCTAAGTGAGCTATGATGGTGAAGCGAGGTGTCCTTCAGTTGTTTAGAGGCAATCATCATAACTTCAGTTTTATCTGAGTTCAAGCATAAGAAATTTTTTGACATCCAAACTTTAATGTCTTCAAGACAGGCATTGAGTTTGGTTGTCGGAGTGCAGTCGCTAGGCTTCATAGAGAGATAAAGCTGTGTATCATCTGCGTATGAGTGAAATGCAATGCCATGTTTCCTAATGATTTCTACAAGCTACAAGGTTACTGGCATTCTTTCAGTACCTGTGAAAAATCTCAAGAATTTGATCGACAACTGCGAGTGACGCAAAGGCCTTGAGCAAACCACCTGTAACACTGTCTAGAAACAGGAGCGCTATCTCACCTCATTTCTAGGTAGTGTGTGTGTGTGTGTGTGTGTGTGTGTCTGTACAGTATGGCAAAACAGTCTTCTCCTCACTGACTGGTTTGTTTTGGTTCTTTGCTTTTCCATCCTCCTATTCGCTCCTTTTCCCAGCTTTTCCATTACGAGGAGCTGCCAGCCGCTGTGGGATTGCTGAGCTACGGTAGATTATCACAGTCTCTGTGAAAAATGAGTACCTCCACAATTCAGGGTTTTAGAAATGCAGCGCCCTTTTCCAATGACCTTCACAATGAGTGGATGTGGTCATAGCCACACATTAGTGGGGTAAAGAAAGAAAGAAAGAAAGAAAGAGAGAAAGAAGAAATCGCAAGTGGGGGGTGGAGGGTGGAGGGGCTCCAGTGAACAGCCGCTGTATATCCGCTCACTGCCGTCAGAGATTCATACCACCTCTTTTTGGCCAAACAAAATGGAGTAAAAACCGCCACAAGCTCCCAGGGCTGTTACCCGGACGACAGACAGTGTTTGTTGTTGAAATTACATAGTGCATTAGGGAAGCATGCTGCATGGGCCTCCACTCTTGATTTGAGACACACAAGAAATGGTCCACAACCCCAACCCCCCCACCCCTTCCAGAAAGTTCTGTGACAGCCGCTTTTGAGTGACCACAGAAGGGGGATCTTTCATTTCATTCTCATTGCCTTCAACTGGAATCACATGGAAGAACCCAAGCTGATGGTGGTTGTGGTTTTTGCAAGTAGGATTTTAATGAGATATAACAATTGCTCTCCTCTCATCTCAATCCATCGTGCTTATGGCGTAAGACAAAAGAACGGCAACTAGTTCTCTGTTTGTCTTCCCAATCAATGAGAGCATTCCAGAGAGGAAAAGACGGAATCATCTAGAATTAAACAAATTCTTTATTCCCATGTCTAAGGGAAGGCCAGACCCTGTTAAAGGGGTCATGGCATTTTAGGTCCGTTCCCGTATTTTCAACCAGTAAAGAAAAAAGAAAAATAACAGCCTGCCTCCAGACTGTTAAATAGTGTATGGGTGGGTGCGTGTGTGGGTAGGTGGTGGGATTACTCTTTGTTTTTGGCAGGAAGGTGACGGGTGGCGTAACTGGTGATGTGAAAGGTTAAGGCGTGGTGGACGGCTGGACAAGACAGCGGAAAATAAAAAATAAAAAAACGAGAGAGAGAGAGAGAGAGAGAAGGAGGGAAGCTCCGAGGTGTCTGCGCCCAATGAGTATCCGTAGCACCTAACCGACTGCAAACACGGCTCCTGCAGCTGGCCAAGTGACACCTGCAAAACATTCCCCGGGTTTGAATGGCTGCTGTTTGCTCACACATTGCCGTTACTTTACGCATGTAGCACTCACTGTCGAGAGCAGACGACCCTGTTTCCGTTTCGCCATGTATACGTCTTTATATGTGTATGCGTGTGTGTATGTGTGTGTGTTTGCATGTGTGTGTGCCCATGTTTGTGTGTGTGTGTGTATGGTGGTCGGGCACTGCACGCACACCTGTCTGTCTCTTGTTTCCCCTCTGTCAGACAGCAGCTGCACACAAAAGTAGTCTATGGGAACTTTAAACAGTAGGCCCACCTGTGTTGAAAAGATGCCCAAGCATTGAAGCATCTTTTGTTATATGTCTAAAAGAAAAATGGTATTTATATAAAGGCATATTATCATGACTCTCTCTCTCTTTCTCTCTCTATTTCTCGGCATTAGCTTATAGTCATTGCCTGAAAGAAGGGAATCATGACGCTTGTTTGTTTACTTCCCATCCTTGAAAAAAAAAGAAAAAAAAAATGTTTCTCTTCTCAAACCAGTTGAAGCCGGCCCTCTGCAAGACACACAGCCTTCTGCTAGCTGCATCAAAAGATATTTTTAATGAAGTGGTCAAAAGGGGTTGCACAAACATTCTAAAGTAGCTTACGAAAACACATCCACGACAGAGGCATGAGAGGGGCCTTATGCTCCTCAGAGGAATGTATGCTGGGCCCTCTTTCCACGTTCGCCCCTAACACAGGATCTCTTTGTGACCGCTCATCAACCGCACGGCATACAGTGCACCTCTCTGGAATTCTGAAGTTTGGTCTGTTTTTTTTTTTTTTTTTTTTTGCGCTCTCTCTCTCTCTCTCTCTCTCTCTCTCTCTCTCTGAGCCTCTCTCTCTCTGGATCATATATATGTTTATTTTAGTTTCAGATATTTTCATGTACGTGTGTGTGTGTGTGTGTATGTGTATGTACATGTATGTGAGAGACTGTGTATTTGTGACCCCTGACTGTGAAGGTATGTGGTAGCGTGTGTGTGTGTGTCTTTAAGCAGTAGTATTCCCAGTATACCTCTGCATGGCAGTCTTAAGTCAAGTTGATGAGGTATAAATAGAAAGATATTTAATTAAAGTCTCAAAATAACCTGGCCCTGTTTATTTTCTCTGCTTGACCTTTCAATTAAGCATCACTGCACATGATGAACTTCCTTCCAAATCGGCATCTTATGTGTGAATAGAAACAAATATTCCTGCAACACGTGCAAAATTGAAGGACAACTTTGGCCAATTTCAACAAGAGCTCTATTGCTCAAGCTACTCCAGACTTGCCAGTACTGAAGACACAAGACATTTTGGTGCAACTCATAGTAGCCTGATAGCTAAGCTTACCCATGAGGGCAGAACTTTACATGCTCCAAATGTCACCCCAAAGCTATCCAACGTCAGCAGACAATATACAACACAGCACTGTAGTGTGTATTACTACAAATGACTAAAGAAGAAGCAGTTTAAACAGCGTGTTTATGCAAGGAGACACATAAAAATGTTTAACAAACAATATTATGTGGCTGCCTGTATGCAGTATAGGTACCATTTTGTTATGGTCTCTGTATGGTCTATGGTCTACCACGAGGCAGACTATTAGGCCAACTTGTCGGTAGTAGTTCCTTATAATGGATGACATAAGTGATTGTCACTTATGCCAAAAACTGTTATGGTGGCTCTAGAGTAAAGTTGCAAAGATTTATGAGGCAACATCATGAAATTGTCTGACTGCAATTATAACTAATTATTTTTGAAAGGTCCAGACTCCTGCACAGTTTTGGGTACCAATGGGTATCCAAGAGGTGACCTTAGGGTGGCCATATGTCCGGATTTTGTCTGCAAAGTCCAGTTTTCCAGTCCTCTATCCGGACCAAACAAAAAAATCCTAATTTTTAAGCGTTTGTCCTGATTTAAGACACAGTCGACAACATATATGAGAAGCAGTATTGAAAACAATGTGTTTGTTGTTGTGTCTGCAGCAACTGCTGCTGCATTTCAAGTGTAACAGTGAACATCAGAGGCATACACTTTTATGTGCGCATTTTAACAATGTTGCGGACACTATGGATGCATTGTTTTTAAATGCTGGAGTCTGTTTTCTATGGAAGACTGAAATGTGAAAGAATAGTCTGCATCGAAGCAAAAAAAATCTGACAGGAATGCTGGCATTTTTGCAAAGTGCACTATATATAGGCTAAACATAGGCCTATCCAAAATCTCCAAAATAGTCTGTTGGCTATTCATGCAATCTGTAAAGCACCCACATTGTAATGTGACCCCCACATTGTAATTAAACAGGTGAAAAATGCTCTACTATACCAGACACTGGTTTGGGACGGGTCAACCACAGGGTGAACTATCCTTTATGAAAACGTCATGTCATGCAAACACATACTTGTGTAGCTTATATCTTAGACACATCCAAGAAGATATGCTTGCATTTCAAGGTGGTGACTGTGGCATTTAAAATCCTACCAGTGTATCCATGCACCCTTATTAACTCTGGCTCCACTTTCAGTTTTGCTCTTACCTGCTTTCTGTGCTGCATGGGAGGTAGATTTATTTTGTGCTGAATAGGCCCATTTTAATTCAGGGGCAAAGGTGTAGATCAGGAGTTCTCAAAGTTTTGATGCGTGTGGGCCAATTTAGGGACCCAATATTGAACTGAGCGACGCAAAAGGGTGTGGAGAAAACGTGTGATATTTAGTCTGGAGACCTACCTATTGCATCTCTCGTAGCGGAAGCATCGTTTACGTTTGTCCAGAGCCGTTTATTGGGTGCTACGAATGTCTATCATAGCGTCTATCATAATGTCTATCATAGCTCAGAGCCAATACCAGAGCCACCATGTGATGTAAAATGCAATCGAGAACCGTACTACTCCTTTTTGTTCTGTGATTGGATACTGAAAGCAGGCGAGAAAATCGGCCATGGTCACCATGCTGCTTTGCAGAGTGAAATGAAATAAGCGTGCAAAGGAGCATGGGAACTCCCAGGCTAACCAAAAGGTGTATTTTACCCACCATTCAAATTCACCACAGTAGAAGCACTAGGAAGATAATAATCTGTGTCATCACAGTGAAAGAGGTAGGCTAAAATTACTTTATTCAATCAAAGAGAAGTTGACAGTGCATGTCTTAGCTAATTCTATTGACATTGTGTGCACTATAAAAAAATGTTGGTGGTATAGCCTTGTCAACTTCAACTGAACTTAAAATTGAACTTGCAATGTTAATGGTTGTTGGTGTGGTTACTATGGTTACTAAGTGAGATGAACACATAATCACATACATAACACATAATTGCTATGAAAATCAATAAGGTACCATTACAGAAGATAAGTAAATGAAAGTGGAATGGCTAATGTCATCTTGTTCCCAAGAAGCCCAAAGGCTTATCTCACTTTGAAGATGAATGGAAAGTTCATCTCAATGGAAAATGTGGAATGATAATGTCCATAGATAATCCCTTTTCTGTTGTACATGGAATGTCTCTTGTCCAATTAAATCACTTGGTAAGAACTATAGTCATAACCAAAGGCCTAGTATAGTCCTGACCAAGTAATTGTACATTCACACACACACACACACACACACACACGCACACACACACGCACACACACACACACACACACACACACACACAGTATAATATTTTTAAAAATAGGCTCAGTTACTGTGATTCCTTGTTTTTGTTTTGCAAAGCACAGGGGAGTGTGTTGTTTCCTTTCACAGTCAATCTCCTTTAGCAGACCCACCAATCCCAGTCCCAATCCTCTCTCGTCTGTGCACCTTATGGATGAAGCTTAAGAAATCATATGGAATGTTCCGGCAAAACAATGATGCCACTTCAATCAGCACAGATTAACGAGCAGACCTACTCCGGTTCACCTCCGCCTCCGCTAAAGATTTGGCCCCTAATGCTCCTCGGCTCCACGTGTTAAGCGTTTGTCCTGATTTAAGACACAGTCGACAACATATATGAGAAGCAGTATTGAAAACAATGTGTTTGTTGTTGTGTCTGCAGCAACTGCTGCTGCATTTCAAGTGTAACAGTGAACATCAGAGGCATACACTTTTATGTGCGCATTTTAACAATGTTGCGGACACTATGGATGCATTGTTTTTAAATGCTGGAGTCTGTTTTCTATGGAAGACTGAAATGTGAAAGAATAGTCTGCATCGAAGCAAAAAAAATCTGACAGGAATGCTGGCATTTTTGCAAAGTGCACTATATATAGGCTAAACATAGGCCTATCCAAAATCTCCAAAATAGTCTGTTGGCTATTCATGCAATCTGTAAAGCACCCACATTGTAATGTGACCCCCACATTGTAATTAAACAGGTGAAAAATGCTCTACTATACCAGACACTGGTTTGGGACGGGTCAACCACAGGGTGAACTATCCTTTATGAAAACGTCATGTCATGCAAACACATACTTGTGTAGCTTATATCTTAGACACATCCAAGAAGATATGCTTGCATTTCAAGGTGGTGACTGTGGCATTTAAAATCCTACCAGTGTATCCATGCACCCTTATTAACTCTGGCTCCACTTTCAGTTTTGCTCTTACCTGCTTTCTGTGCTGCATGGGAGGTAGATTTATTTTGTGCTGAATAGGCCCATTTTAATTCAGGGGCAAAGGTGTAGATCAGGAGTTCTCAAAGTTTTGATGCGTGTGGGCCAATTTAGGGACCCAATATTGAACTGAGCGACGCAAAAGGGTGTGGAGAAAACGTGTGATATTTAGTCTGGAGACCTACCTATTGCATCTCTCGTAGCGGAAGCATCGTTTACGTTTGTCCAGAGCCGTTTATTGGGTGCTACGAATGTCTATCATAGCGTCTATCATAATGTCTATCATAGCTCAGAGCCAATACCAGAGCCACCATGTGATGTAAAATGCAATCGAGAACCGTACTACTCCTTTTTGTTCTGTGATTGGATACTGAAAGCAGGCGAGAAAATCGGCCATGGTCACCATGCTGCTTTGCAGAGTGAAATGAAATAAGCGTGCAAAGGAGCATTGGAACTCCCAGGCTAACCAAAAGGTGTATTTTACCCACCATTCAAATTCACCACAGTAGAAGCACTAGGAAGATAATAATCTGTGTCATCACAGTGAAAGAGGTAGGCTAAAATTACTTTATTCAATCAAAGAGAAGTTGACAGTGCATGTCTTAGCTAATTCTATTGACATTGTGTGCACTATAAAAAAATGTTGGTGGTATAGCCTTGTCAACTTCAACTGAACTTAAAATTGAACTTGCAATGTTAATGGTTGTTGGTGTGGTTACTATGGTTACTAAGTGAGATGAACACATAATCACATACATAACACATAA
This sequence comes from Sardinella longiceps, assembly GCA_027497455.2. Classification (NCBI taxonomy): domain Eukaryota; kingdom Metazoa; phylum Chordata; class Actinopteri; order Clupeiformes; family Clupeidae; genus Sardinella; species Sardinella longiceps. The sequence continues at coordinate 5,804,687 of JAODXP020000025.1, forward strand.
TTGCTATGAAAATCAATAAGGTACCATTACAGAAGATAAGTAAATGAAAGTGGAATGGCTAATGTCATCTTGTTCCCAAGAAGCCCAAAGGCTTATCTCACTTTGAAGATGAATGGAAAGTTCATCTCAATGGAAAATGTGGAATGATAATGTCCATAGATAATCCCTTTTCTGTTGTACATGGAATGTCTCTTGTCCAATTAAATCACTTGGTAAGAACTATAGTCATAACCAAAGGCCTAGTATAGTCCTGACCAAGTAATTATACATTCACACACACACACACACACACACGCACACACACACACACACACACACACACACACACACACACACACACACAGTATAATACTTTTAAAAATAGGCTCAGTTACTGTGATTCCTTGTTTTTGTTTTGCAAAGCACAGGGGAGTGTGTTGTTTCCTTTCACAGTCAATCTCCTTTAGCAGACCCACCAATCCCAGTCCCAATCCTCTCTCGTCTGTGCACCTTATGGATGAAGCTTAAGAAATCATATGGAATGTTCCGGCAAAACAATGATGCCACTTCAATCAGCACAGATTAACGAGCAGACCTACTCCGGTTCACCTCCGCCTCCGCTAAAGATTTGGCCCCTAATGCTCCTCGGCCTCCCCGCGTTTAGGAATGCATAAACGGAACTCGCCCATCACAAATCTTGGACACGAGAACATGATTATCGGCTCCTGACGAGGCTAATGCGGATCACTCGATACCAGCAGGGTGTTTAAGCTCAAAGCAACCACCACACACACACACACACACACACACACACACACACACACACACACACACACACACACACACACACACTCACACACATGCACAGCACCTCCATTAACTTCCCTCCAAAGGACACAAGCCATCCGGCTTCTGCCATGCAGAATGAGATATGATACAAATTATATGCCACTTCACCAATCACACATGATTAAAACCATGCTAATTGTGTTTGCTGCTACTTGTTTCACTTTGAATTTCTCAATTCACTGATGCAAAGGAGAAACTAGATCATGTCAGATATTACATCACAGTGGACATATATCTGTACTCAGGGCTGGCACTAGCCTTTTTGCTGCCCTAGGCAAGATTTGAGTTTTGCCCCCTTTACCTAAAATACAAGCGAAAAACTAAAGAAAATAAAGTAATACATGTTTTATGATGCCCCCCTGACATTTGGTGCCCTAGGCAATTGCCTAGTGCGTCCATGCCAGGAGCTGGTCCTATCTGTACAAGCATGCACTACAAATCTCACTAACAACCAAACCCTAACTGTTTTCAGTGGGTTTTGTGCATTCAGACACGTCTCAAATGGCGTCTCCTCATTTTCCTCTTTCTCGTCTCAAACAACTTAGCTTCCACTGTGCTCCTGCTAAGCTCATCTTTGGCAACCATCGCTGCGAGTATTAACAATGAGCTCATTCCTTCTCGTTACATGTAAGCAATGAGACAACGATGAGGCCTGTGAGCCAGAACGCCGGCGCACTGTGTTTAGAATACCTCAACCCAAAGATAACGCAGAGGTAATGCTTGGCAATGAGATGCAGTGATGTCAAATGCA
>JAODXP020000025.1:5808765-5868765 GCA_027497455.2 Sardinella longiceps
CACACACACACACACACACACACACACACACACACATACACACACAAATCCACATGTATACAGAGAGAGAGAGAGAGAGAGAGAGAAGAGGGCTTAATCCTTTCCACCTTTTGTGGCAGAAGTAAAAACAAAACAAACAAAAAAAAAAGGTTCTGTTAGCAGATTTAGCAACTGATTAAGGGCAGCTCGCCACCCAGTGTGACAGAAGGTCAGCTTTCAGATAGAGCTAGGGCAGTCCGTTTCATTTCCTTCTGACTCACCCTTTCCACTCTTCCTTTTTTTCTACTTCTCCCTTCTGTCTTCCTTGTTTTTTTTGTTTGTTTTTTTCTCCTGGTCTTGGCAAATGATGATGTGATTTTGTCTCAGGGTGGTTGCATTCTCATGGTGTGAATTAACCATTTGTTGGCCTGTCATCTAAAAAATATTCACAGGCTGGGCTAAAATTCTGGATATGAAGCGTTTTCTCCTCATACTCTTCAAAGGGCATTTTTGGGAGGCACATTGTTACATATACCCCCTGTAGATTATATTATGGTTCAGATGTTAATGCAAATTAATGACATACCTACTGTAGTCTACGAGGTCACAATACTGTATAAAATCAGCTTTCAGGCAATAGACTGACACTGGAAAGTGTTGATATTTTTACTCATTGGCAATAAATTAATCAACACGAAAGTTATCATTATAAGCCTCCCAATACTGAACTGCAGTGGAATACAGTTCTTACACAGTTTTATTTGCCTTTTTGTTATGCTAGTTTGTATTACTATACCAACTGAAAAAAAAGCTCCAGAATGTTCAAAATACCATGTAAAACGTGACAGAAACTATATTTCACTGTAAGTTTTGGAACAACAACAGACATTCTGAAACCATCAGGGGGCGGGCATTCTAAATGAGCCAAATAACAGGACGTATCATCAAAATTTGGGGTGTCGATAATTCTATTTCATCCTAGACACTCCAAAAAAGGGGTTAAACATGCTAAAACCCGAACTTCCCGAAACTACTATAAATGTAGAGTTCCACTTTAGGGTCTTTTAAACACGTCCTCAGAAGACCTTTTTCTGCTGCCAAGTAGAAGGACTTTTTAAAAGGGTTGCGGAGTTTTGTTTAAAACCATTCTTAATGGATCACAAAAACAGTCTTCGCTGCTTATAAACAAGCGAGACCCAAATGTGTCAGAAATAGTGTATACCTTGGACGGGATCATGGCCGCATGCTGTATCTGGTGCAAACCGGGCCCATAACCTCATTGTTCTGAAAACAGAATCGCGGGTCACTCTCCATCCTCCCACTTGACACAGAGTGAGAGCGAGAGAGAGAGAGAGAGAGAGAGAGAGAGAGAGAGAGAGAGAGAGAGAGAGAGAGAGAGAGCACTTTAAGTGATCTCACTTCAATTCCTGGCCCATTGCATCATGGTTATCAGAATCTACAGAATGTGACCCCTGTGCCACCATTTGAACTTTGACTGCTCCAGTGCAACTGAGCATGCATGCAGTGAGCATGCCTATAGTTATGCGTCACAAAGATGAGAAGGGCCTTTGTCATGTCAAGGCCAAGGGGTGAGCAGCAGGGGGGTATTTTTAACAAAGTGTGGTAACTAAGGGCAGTCCAGACTGGACATCTGGCTTGTGGTGTGTCTCTCTCTCTCTCTCTCTCTCTCTCTCTCTCTCTCTCTCTCTCTCTCTCTCTCTCTCTCTGTGTGTGTGTGTGTGTGTTTGGGGGGTGGGGGGTGGTATCTGCCGTAGGTTTACTTTGGTTATCATCTTTGCCAGTTCCCACATTCGTGTGTGGCTAAGACTGAGGCTGTGTCTAAGGCTGAGGCGGAGGGCTGTGCCGGACGGACCTCCGCGATTCCTCTCACCTGCAGCTGCTACTGCTTGCCTTGGCTGGGCTGTCCAGTCCAGTCCAGTCTTGTCCAGCGAGCGGCTCCCTCTGAAGAACAATGCCATGCCGGACTGTTTAAAGAGTAGCCAAGCAAAAAGAAATCATCTCATGGCCGTTGATTCGTAAGAGCTATGAAGTTGTGTATGTGTATGCGTGTGTGTGTGTGTGTGTGTGTGTGTGTGTGTGTGTGTGAGAGAGAGAGGAGAGAGAGAGAGAGAGAGAGAGAGAGAGAGAGAGAGAGAGAGAGAGAGAGAGAGAGAGATTGTTTTGTCCTAAGATATTTTTGCCTCAAGTTTTTTTTTTTTTGGTGAATTATCTGTGTTATGAGCCAAACTCCTGGTTGGTCCTTAGGCCTCATTTCCCACAAGCCACAGAAAGACCTACGCGAAGCGAACAACATGCGGCTACAGTACACTCACAAGGCGACCACACGCATGCACACATACACACGTTTTCTCCTGCACATGTGCCGCTTCCCCCTGCGTCATCACACCTCCCACAGTGTGACCAAAAATGGTGGCCCTATCAAGCATGGCAACCAACACTAACATGGATACTCAGTGGAGGTCCTCCTGTTAGGTCACCGTATCCTGAGTCTGCATCTGCTACAGTGGAAGACCAAGGTGATCAAGGTCACTTGTACTGGTGTGCTGTATGCTGGCACACAGCTATTGTCAAAAGTGGTGCATGTTGTGTAACACCATAGATTAAGAACGGTTTGTTCTTCGAGCACAGGGCCCCTTTTACCTTTCTTAGAATTCACTCAATCTTCACATAAAACCATGCAGGCTTACTCCAGTCCTTAGCTACATCGTGTAGAAACAAATAGTCTTCCAAAGATTTGGGTATTTCCTAATATGAAGAAATATTCTCAATCGGCTCTTTATTGCTCTGTCATTTGCACAGGGGCATCGTAGCGGGAAAAAAAGGGTGACTGAGTTACCCGGCCGGGCCCCAAGTGGGGGCCCTAGAAGAGTTTGGAATTGTATTCCAGGCAGTGAGGGGGGCCCATGGCCACTGCTTGTGCACAGGGCCCAGAATTTGGTGCTACACCCTTGCATTTGCATACTAGTGATCTCTGCATGGGCTGAATGGGCTGACCTTTCAAGAACAAGCAGTTCACATCCCAGTTATGTGTATGGTTAGCGCACAGTATGTCTTTGTTAGTCTTTCTTTTTGGCAGGAATTGTTTGGGTTTGTCCAAAGGTTCACTCTTTTCAATTACAGTCTGGGACATGGTTTTCTCAACCTTCTTAGAGCTGCAAATATCAGGTGCCAATTACTGAATGTTGGGAGCTTGTTAATCTTTTGTTGGAGCAGTGTGCGTGCACATTTCACACTTCCATTTATTTATTCGCCATCTAAATCAACCTATCAATCTTTGGGCCTACACTGGCTGTGTAATCATTTTTTCCTCAATACTACTGCATGTTCCTGCTTTCTCTGTGTGAGCTGCATATTCATCTCTCTCTTTTTTTAAATAGGTGCATTGGATTTTGACAGTGACAAACAGACAGAAGCATGCAGCATTTGATGCATGTGGCTTCTAAAAAGCATGACTGCAAGATGAACAGGCTACCCCTTGTTCTTGTCAAACCCTTTCTATGTCCTCATATCTTACAGTTGGGCCTGAAGCCAGCTGTGTGAATTTTTTCCATTGAGAACATATGGCAGTAGACTGTTCCTGTTGGCCTAAACCCAGGGAGTAGGGTTAGTATATTTTCGAAAATGGCTAAGTTTAGATCCACATTAACCTACAAGGCAGGAATATTTGGGGTCTGGGTATGTTTTTCCTTCTTGGTCAGCTATCACTTTCAATAAATGGGTAATCACCTGATGCCAAGGTGTGCTATTGAAGGTAGTTGAGAATAATTTGTCACAATATTATTTCAAGACATCTTTCAGTGGCTATGCTTTGAAGAATTTTAGGCCATTCCCATGGATTATGGAACTGCACTGGAGATACAGTATCTTCGAAAATGATACCCAGCGTAGTGAAAATAGTAAATTTCCAATACAGAATTTCTCAGGTTGTGTTACATAGGTCATTTTTCTCACATTTTTATCCAAGTCTGGCAGCCTCTTGAAACCAGTGCACAACAGCAAGAGTTTTTTTCTGGTTCTCTGGTTCTCTGGACTCTTTTATGTCTACTTTTTTGCACCATGCAAATAAGCAATGGCTTGAGGAGTAACCTAATTTTATGTCCAATAGCTCTAGTGTACTGCCATATTTTTTCACAGATTTGCCTTTTTAATTATACAACACATCTGTTTCATCTCACATCTCTCTCATGAAAAGTAAAGCGTGAGGAAAGAGGAATAGGGTGGGCAAGAAGTGTTTGAGCACAGGGGTGTGGACACACACACAAAAAAAGAGCAGGTGTTTTGTAGATGAAAGTGTTGGCTTTGAAAAAAAAGGGGTTCCCGGCACGGGCAAAGGCTTTTTTTCCCCCTTCTTCTTCTTTGTGGGTGTCGTATCTCGACACTGACCCTGTGTTAAACCGCGTGCCAGTGAGCCGAGCAGACGAAAGCTGGGCCCCGGTCTGTCATAATTGCCGTCTGGCGCGAACATGGGTGGACCGTGAACACACAGTTCCCGTAAGAAGAGGAAATGCCACCTATGGGCCGTCCTGCACAAAATGCTCCACACCTGGATAAACACGCAGCCGCTCCACTGCACTGCACTGTGCTGCGCAATCCGTTAAAAACTTCAAAACACGCCCTGCGAGGACTCACAAATCACACAACCGTATCTGCACCGCGTTTGAAGTTTTTTAAGAAATACAGCCCCTCTGCTATTTCCCGCTTTCACGTTTTCCCTCTCTCTCTCTCTCTCTCTCTCTCTCTCTCTCTCTCTCTCTCTCTGGATGCCATGACCTCACCAGGTCTGACAGTTGTTTTATTCATACCTTTAGAAGATAGATGTTTATGGTTATGTGTGACTGTTCATCACATGCTGAAAAATGTGCCAAAGAAAAACAAGCATTAATTTTGCCTGCTGGTGAACAGCAAAAACACAAATTAGTCCTCTTATTAAAGACTCGACGAATGACTGTATGGATTTATAACAAATCTTTAAGCCAGCTGTGTGTGTGTGTGTGTATGTGTGTGTGTGGGTGTGGGTGTGAATACAGTATATATATGTATATAATGTGTGTGTGTGTAAAGAGAGGAAGGGGCGGAGGTCATATTTGAGTGTAAAAAATGTAGAGTGAAATGGGGAGGCTCCATTGGAGAGCAAATACACATGTTTGCAATTAACTTCTCCTGGCCAACCTGTGTTTTTAATGTCTGGAACTTGATGAAATTAAAAGCTTATTACTCTCCCTCTCTCTCTCTCTCTCTCTCTCTCTCTCTCTCTCTCTCTCTCTCTCTCTCTCTCTCTCTCTCTCTCTCTTTCTCTCTCTATTTCTCTCTCTCTCTTTCTTATTGATTAGATCATAACAGAACAGTCTGTTTCCATTTTTTTTCTATTCGTTATGTCTTTCTCCTCTGGGCCTGCTGTGACCAATTAAGGCACTTGGGTCTGTCTGCTTTTATTTCCAAAGTCTCATTTTTCTCTCCGCGCTGCAACTGGAAGGGTCCTGTTGCCTGCCTGCCTGCCTGCCTGCCTGCCCGGCTGCTTGCTTGCCTGCCAGTCAGCCTGCCTGCCTGCCAAGTCCAAGTCCCCTCTCTCTGTTTTCTTACTCCTGGCAGAACAGTGTGTGTAACCTTGGTGGGTGGGGTGGGGACGGATGCAGCACATGTACAGCAGACAGCCAGAGATCAGACTGAAAACAGGTGGGGTCAAAACACAGGTTTGGGGCTTGCAGAGACGGTTGTGTTTTAGGTGGTGGAGGTGGTGGGGGTTGTTTGGGTGTGTGTGTGTGTGTGTGGGGGGGGGTCTAATATGAGTGTAAAGATGGTGGTATTGGATATGTATGGGGGTGTGAGTAGGGTTCATCGGTCTTTGTGTTTGCTGTTGGAGCGTAAGAGAAAAGTGAACTGAACAAACTACATATGATGTAACATAACAATGCAACTCACTCAAGGAAAGCAACCTACAAGCGTCCGTTACTGACTGCAAAAAGCCTCCCATACCACCACCTGTCTATATCCATGCTTGTTGGGGAAAAGCAACCCCCACCCCCTACCCACCCACACACACAGTGTCTACCACACCCCACCCTTCACTACCACCCTACCCCAACCAACAGTCTGCAGAAGGTTCCCATGTCTTTGTGCAGGCCGGCTGGTTTATGGTGAGATAAGTCAACACGGTCTGTGAATAGAGGGTTTGGATGGCAAACATATAAGTGCTGGCGTTTACGTCACTCGAAAGGTCATTAGGCACCCTCTGGGGCCTGAAACAGTCCCTGAGATCCCGCTCTGCAGACCACCGCCTTTACCGGCCCGTTTGCACAAGTCCCCCATAAACGGGTCTGTAGATGGCAATACACCATCTGAAAACTGGACGTGGTTGCCTTGGACCTAGAATATTGTTCCTTTTGTGTTAGAGGATAACTACTTTGTACATTGACTGGAACAAACAGCTCTCAAGATAAGCTTTGTATGCAAACATGCACAAAGTCATTTAATTCAGTTTTTCAATTTGTAATTTTTTTTTCAATTCTGTCTGTGGCAATTTTTGACAGCCAGTACTAGAAGGATATTGATTTATCAAATGTATCAATTTGTGATGGTCACAAATTCATAGCCACACGGACATCACAAAGATTTCTAATGATGAATTCACTGGTATGACATAATCCAACATAAGCAGCACTGCTCCATGTGACTTAAATTCACAGATGAAACCTTCCTCAGTACATATTGAAGAATTTCAAAGGTTCCACAGGGGAGACCTGTGTCTGAAGGTTGATTTCACTGAGAGACAAAGTGAAGGAGAAACCCCAATATGAAGTCCTCTTTGTAATTCTGTAAGAAGGCAAGCAAGCAAGTAAGCAAACAATCCTCCACATTCTGGGGCCTCTGGAGGGGATGAGAGGGGCCACCATGGCCTTGAGCATTCCTGGGAGGGTTAGCCACAGTCAGTCGGGGCTGAAGCTGGGACGTGGAGGGGTGGTGGCCTTGGGACTATTACATTAGATGGGGCTCTCCTGTCTGAGTCTGAGGGAAACACCTTGGGGGTAGTAGCGGGGACACCTGGGGGAGGGGTTGGGGGATTCCAGTTCATAGCTTAGAGTTACTGTAGGGTGGTATCGGTGGGGTGAGGTAGGGGAGTTGGGGTCTTGGGGAGCGGTGAGCTTGGAGGCGATTGATATCCACCAAGTGTGAGGTGTTGGTATGCAAGACATGGCCACTACATTCACTGGTGAGAGTGTGCGGGAGGTGGGACTGGAGGGAGTTAGGAGTAGGTGAGAAGCCAGTGAATAGGCCCCTAGTGTGCCACCCTTTCCCACCGCCACAATCGGCCCAGTATACCTGCAGCTCCAGGCCAACAGAGGCCACGCTCAAGTCACCCCAGCCCAGCCGTGAGCGGTCGGCAGGCCTCGGAAAGTTAGCTAATTAGAGTAATGGCTTAATTGAATGGGGCATTTACAGACGCAAGGGCACTGCTGACTGCTATCAGTCACCTGTGTGTGTGTGTGTGTGTGTGTGTGTGTGTGTGTGTGTGTGTGTGTGTGTGTGTGTGTGTTTTTGTGGGGGGTGGCATGCTGTGGGCTGTCCATGTGAGGGGCGTAAGAAAACAGGCGAATTAGTTTACTTTTCACACCATTTGAGACTTGTCTGAGCTATACGCTGTTAGCACACGGGCAAGATAAGGCAGTTCTGTATGTCTGTGACATAGGCACACACACCTGGGAGGCTGGGAGATGTAAAAGTCAAACTTAGCTCATATTTTGAACTGCAATTTCCCTGGGAAAACATATTTAGAGAAAGGTAGATTGGATATATTTATTACTTATGTCAAGGAGACTGAAATGCAACAAATTGCAAATGTAAATTGTTAGTCTAGTGTGTGTGTGTGTGTGTGTGTGTGTGTGTGTGGTGTTGTGTGTGAGTGTGGGTGTATAAATTGTACATGATCATGTACTTTATTACATACTGTAAGCTTATCATGCATTTTCTTTATGACGTTCACTGTTTTATAGTATTAATTAAATTCAATTAAACTGAATTCAATTTTGAACTGTTTATAATGTATTCATGTTGTCAGTATGATTGTTTCTAAGTCCTTTAGCTGAATAGATGAATAAGAAAAACAAAGGCTCTATATAAGTTCCTCTCCAAACTCCCTGAACTCTGAAGACTTTGTGGGTTCAGGACTTAGGATTTAGGCGGGACATTGGCATTCATCCAGTGACTCTATAAGTGATTATAACCTACTTATTCCATTATAGTTACATCATGTCTTACACCTAGTACTTTTAAGTACAGACTGTGACATTAAAAAAAAATCCTTTGTGAATCCTCGGATCCGAACGGCGTATAATTAGATGTCCTGCTATGTAACAAGCTCCTAGGGCCTTTTCATTGTGCCTCGTTGGCCATCGCTGCTGTTAGTGTACCCATGCTGTCCTCATAACACACTCTATTACATAGCCATTACCTAATCCTGGCCAGAACACCCAGATTACATTAATCAGCAAAACGAGCCTCCTCCTGCGTCCCGATGACCAGCTGTAACTAAGCCCAGTGTTTTGTGCTCAGTAAAGCCAAATGACTGCAGTGGAGGTGGGGCGGGTGTGCAGGGCCGTCGCAACAAGGCAGGCAAACCAGGCAATTGCCTGGGGCCCCAGGCTGAAAGGGGCCCCCAAGATTGACTGTTTAATCATTTTAGTAGTTAAGTTGGTGGTGTTTTTCAACAAAATTGAGTTAGACAACTGTAAAATGCAAATGATTATATTGATTATGTTTGTAAATTATAACAATGTGGTTCATGTAAGTATTTACAGGGAGTGAAGGGCCCCCATGTCCTGTTTGCTTGGGGCCCCCAAGTACCTTGAAACGGCCCTGAGCGGGTGGCTCACTCGTTTGACTGGTCATGAAACCACAGGGGAGACATTGGCTGAATCCCAATCTCTGCACTAGCCTAATCCCTACCCCCCTCAGAGATGTACTGTTACTCTCATGAATTAGTGAATCATAAAGTTGCCTCATGCAAGTATAGGCTTAGAGTGGATATTGGCATTCAGTCACTATTAAGGTTCCTCGATTTGTTGGGTTGAGTTAATGATGTCTGTTGAGGCCTCTCAATAAACTGTTTGCAAAGATGCATGTGTACAGCATGCCTCTTGTCTGATGGCCGAAACTAGACCTGTCCAGCTTTTTTTTTTTTTTTCTGTTTAAGTTTTCTCTCTGAGCTCATGACAGCCAGGTGAGGTCATGACTCGAGAGGACACAGAGTGATAGGGTCTGTCTGAAATGAAGGTGTCTGTCAACTTCACTATGTCCTGTAGGCACTTAATGTTACATGTACTGTAAGGGATAAATTGTATGGTATTATCATGGAAGCCCTAGTTCTTAAGTACATGTTATGGTGCTTGAAACAAAAACAAAATACACCAATGCATACAGAGAGACCTGACCTTCTTAAAAAAAAAAAAAAAAAAAAAAAAACACATTCCACTCAGCGACACGCGAAAGTTACATAACTGTCACTTGAGTCTGAATTTATTTTGCTGAATTTATGACTGTTTGAGAGGAAGTCATCTCCCCCCAACCCCTTTCCTTTGCCTCCACTATAACCCCTCTAAGACACCCCTCCTTACACACACACACATACACACACACACACACACGCACGCACGCACGCACGCATGCACGCACGCACATACGCACACACACACACACACACACACAGATTTTTTAAAAAACTATTATGGGCCATGGGTGTCTGTTTCTCTTGAGAGAAGCTCAGCCACATGCTGAGCAGTCGCTGTTCTCCCGAATATAAAGGAGCCTGTCCACATCCACGCAGTGATAGTCTGGCTCCAGCACAGGCCGAGAAACAGGGCTCCCATTGTTGAGCAGCCCAGCAGACAGATGGAATGAAAGACACAGGGAGAGGAAGAGAGAGAGAGAGAGAGAGAGAGAGAGAGAGAGAGAGCAACAGACAGGTGACAGACGTTCACCATTTGTTTTCCTTCTTTTAAAATGCAGATTCCACGAGTGAATCACTCACAGACAGACATTTCTCAGTGGGCCATTCACAACAATGAGGAATTGGATCCAGATCATAGTCTGTGAAAGTCATCAGCCCCCCTCAAATCCAACACACACACACACACACACACACTCGCTCTACAGCGTCCAGAATATTTTAAGCTCAACATTTATGTAACCTTTACAGTAATTCAATCCACACGTCACATTCAATCATGGAGAAATACTTTTCACAATTCATTATGAAAAGCAGATAAATACATCGTCTGGATTTTTTTTCTGGAACACCATGGACTTGAGTCGGGGTCAGCAACAACACACAGCCATTTTCTGCATGGATATTACAGAGCCACTGTGGACTTAAAATAGCCCGTAAGAGTGTCATGCTCATCATTTTTCACACAATCACTCGCAGGGTGGCAACCACTGCTGTTGGCGCCAGTATATTTCCACAACTGCAACAAGCCACATCCTGTTAAGGATCATTTTATAACTGGTCGCTAACCACACCGGCCACCTGTTTATTTTCGGACACGATATGCAGGAGATTCACCTACATGGATTTGAGGGGGCGGGTGGGGTGGGGGGGCGAAGAGGTTGGGGGGTGGGGGTGGGGGGTGTATGAGGGAGGAAGACAGTTCCTTTTTTTAACAGACCAACAGATGGAAACAAGGCCCGGAATAACTGGGTATTTTATGGTGCGTGTCAGTGCAGGTGTGGTCTTCATTATAGAATCCTTCCTGCCAACAGCGAGGGGTCATGAGGGGGAAAAAGAGAACGAGAGAAAGAGAGAGAGAGAGAGAGAGAGAGGGATAGGGCAGCGAGTTCTCAACCCTGCTGATGACATGAAACAGAAGTCTTTCTGGCTATCATTACGATCTGTTTACAACAACAACCCCACAGAATGTCATCCTAGCACTCTTCAGGCTTTCAGTGCGGTCTGCCCAGAGCTGCTTGGCATTGTGTCAGTCTAGAAGAGTCCCTGTCAGGAGGAGCATTAGACCTCGTCTAATGACATACAGTACAGTGCCCTCAGGCTCCGAGACTCTGACACTCCATGCGTGAGACGAGCTTGAACTATACAGTCATCAACATATGGCCGCAATTAGCTCCTTTCATCTGCATGAGAAATGAATCATGGGAGTCAGGTGACTTTTGATAATCGGACAGTGCTAGAAAGAACAAAAAAAAAAAAAAAGAGAGAGAGAAAAAAAGTAACAAAACCTCCTTCCACTTGTTGGAAGAACCTCACTGTTCTTTTTGTGTTTCCTTGGCTCGGGCCATGAGAAAGTCAGACGGTCTCTGATACCCCTCCAGACAGATTTAAAAATAAAACATCTCATTCATGATCCCCCTCTTTCAAGTACTGCCTGGAGAATGTAACCAATGCTGCTGTAATCCAAGCAAAAAATGTTGGGGAATGTGTGTTTTTTCTTCTCTGTTCCCAAATAAAATTAGACAATCCTCGAAGCCAATTTTTTGAGTTTGACAATCAATCTAAAATCTTGAGCAAATAACAGAAACCAGATTGGAATTTGCATCAAAGGGTAATTTGACCTAAAATATTTAAATTGTAACAATTACAGAAAGAACAGTCAGTGAGAACCCAAGCTACATTTGAGGATTTTTTCCCCTGAAAAAGTAAATTTGGATAGCTTTGTTATAACTAAACAACCAACATAATTAGGTGGATCTTTTTCCGATCATGTGGTTGCACCATCTCTCTTCAGCTATGTGAATCCCAGGAATTTGAAGATAGTCCATCACTTGTGTTTGACCTCTGCAGGCATGTGTGTGTGTGGCTGAACGTGCCCTTTGGAAACTAGGTCAAATGTAACTCTTTTGACAGATAATTTGCTCCTTTTTTTTTCTCTTTCTCCCTTCGCCATTCTGACGACACTTGCCCCCTGGTCCTGTCAAAAAGGTGGGAGTTGGAAAATTTCCTGAATTTTTCCTGAGGGCCACTGTTGACATCATGAAATTTTCCACTGCTTTTCAAACTGTTCCCCTTTGCTGGTGTTGTGTACGTCCTGACTGACATTTGACATTCACGCAGCATTGTTTTGCTTATTTATTATCTGCAGCATTCATCTGATGTGGGCGTACTTTATTTCTTGCCATCTAATTTTATAGTTACAGCCTACTGTATGTTAATATAAATAGCAATAATAATATGCTCATGTGGTGAGACAGAGTACTTACCAGTAGCGTGTATGCCTTATTCCGTACTGAGATTGAATGGAAAAAGGGCCTGTGTTATTGCCCTGTGCGTGCATGGACATTTTTATAAAGGTTTTGGCTTTCCATATATATGAATTCTTAGATTATTCCAACAGGCCGGAAAAGTAGTTTGAAAAAGGCTTCAGATCGACTGACTCCACTGTAAATGGCCGAACTGCAAAATGAAAGTCCAAAGTGGAAAACCATAATCGGAGGAGGGCAAATGATCTGATCTTCAAACGGGAGATCATTTAACACATGGTTTCAGGGTCTGGGGATGTTAAGGTGGGAGGGGGCGGGGGTCTAAAAATCCACAAAACAATTCATGCATTGAGAGTTCCCTTTTCACATTTTCACATTGGAATGGTGGAAATCCTTGTCTGGCTCCCAATCTTTCCCTGACCTGCCGGTTTTGTGTTTAGTCTAGTTTCTGGGGTAGACCTCTCATGCATCCATGCAGGCTTTAATAAGCCCCAGTGGTCTGGCCAACACTTGTGTGGAGCGAACACCTTCAGGTCTGGTAACACTTTGCACTTAGCAAATGCACTCTTGAGCATTTAAATGGTAATAAGTAAATGATGGAACCCTACCTATTATACATCTCACTTTCCCACACACCAGCCAGGCACAATGGCCATAAAAGTAGGTGTGCTGATCTCCTGAGTGTTGTGTAGAAGAGTGGAGGTTGGATATTTCATGTATATACACAATCTAAACTGGACAGGTTGGGTGGGGTGTACTCAGGAATGTCTTTTTGGCAGCCATGGGAAAAAATGGATAAAGAACCACCTAAAACCACAAAAGTCATACCCACCAACTACACAGGACCATAAAAATAAACCATGGCCTTGTGGTAACCCAGCTGAGTCTGTGCTGGGTTGTGTGGAGCGTGCTTAATTTATTTGTGCCCATTGATCGGGTTGTTTTCATTGAAATTCGCAAGCATGGTGGAGCCTCGAAATCACCAATACTGGTAAACGAAAGCTTATGTGGAGTCTGATGGTTAAGAAAAAAAATCCCATTGCTCCAGAAACCTCAAACAGCCTCGGTTTCACTCCAGGAGCCAAAGGAATGACTGTAGTGAGTAAGGCTGAGAGTGCACTTCACATAAAAAAAATGATAAAATCAAATAAAATCAAAATGAAATGAATAAGAGAAAAGACACATTCCTTTGAGACTTAAAATCTGCGCTGCTCAGACCTTGGTTTCTAATATACTCATACTGATATCACAATATGAGAAATTAACACCTATTATAGTTTGGGTGGAGCTTATTTTGAGTGAACTTATGACACATGCACAGGAGAAATGTGATTACTTAGAGCAGGGGTGCTCAAAGTTTTGATAGGCGAGGGCCAATTTAGGGCCCCAACATCAAACTGAAGGCCGCCAAAGGGCGGGCAGAGAAAAACAAAAAAATCCTATTTGTAATTATCTTAATGACTATGTTGCATCTCTATAGTTTAGATCATTTGCAGTAAATAAATGCCTAGATGCCGCTAAACACCAACAGACATTCATTCTTTCAAAGCAATGTACAGATTTAACAGTATTAGTCTACAGTTTATCAGATATCAGTTATCAGGGGCCGGCAGAAATGTTTCCGCGGGCCGCCATTGGCCCCCGGGCCGCACTTTGAGAACCTATGACTTAGAGTCTTGCAAGGCCTCAAGGTCAAACTAACAGTATAAATGCTTGCATGTCAATCCCTAGCTGAAGACCAAGACTAGCATGTCTAAATCTTTTTTTTCTTTTAGGGGGGCAACATAATACCTTAGCAAAGCAACGGAATCACAGTGGCTTGAGGGATTTGAGAGAGATCAGTGGTACTTTCCCTCCAAGACTTGATATCTGCTGATTAGTCTTTCATCGCATTAAAAAAGAAACAGGTCCAAAAGCTTCTGTTAATTAACCAAGGCTATGTTACCGTACCGCACTGCAGGTTCACATTAAAAATCCCCGTTAACGCCCTCAAGATACATATACACATGAACACACGTGCACACAGACGCGCACACACACACACACACACACACACACACACACACTTTTTTCCCCAGGTTTCCTAAAGGCCTTGTATGACTCCAATGATCACATCTCTCCTGACTCAGCGCTGACACAAGATTAGTGGCCTACAAATCAAAGACACCCAGATGGCCTGCAAAATAATGAAATCACCTTGCAGATATATCAAAAGAATAATAATAAAACCCCTCTTGCAAGATGTAGGTCTACACGTCTGGGTCTGGGTGTAGTGCGGTCGAGGTGGAAATATACCTTTCTGTCTGCTGCTGATAGGACGAATTTTGAACTCCTTTGCCGCCCAGCAAAAGCAAACAGGGTGTTAAGGGGTTGTGTTATTGGGCCCATGATGTAATTGTGTTGTCACCATGGTAGCTTTGATAAAAAGGTATGGCTCTGTTTAACTTCAGGTCTGCCCTGCGCGGGTAGCCTTGAATAACACCATACTCAGCAGTGTAGGCCTAAATCTTAGGGAAACTCCAGAGCCCATGAGAAAGATCATGGGGATGGCAGCAGGCTTTTCATTCTCTTGAATGACTATCTGGAAATGACTGTAAAGGCTCTATTGTCAATGTCAAATCAACCTCATCAATCTAGACAAACGTAGAGGGTAAATTTGACATTTGTTTGTTTACTTGTTTTGTTTGTTTGTTTGTTTTTCACCAAAGATGGGATTTGTTTATCCAAATATAAATGTGGTATTAAGTGAATCATGAAACTTGAACACACTGAATATTTATAACAACTCCAAATATGAGACACAGCCTTGATAATAGGGTTAATAAAACACACAGTAACACACTCCAGGGGCACTGTCAGTGTGTCTCGGAAGATAAGAAGTCTGGGAGACACCAGCACAAACAAAACAAGTGGTCTGACCTGATAAGACTACATTTTGGGAGAGTAAGGCGCAGTGTTCTAGTAAGGGATTGTAGGCCAAGCAAGTTTGTTTATGGAGTGCATTTTAAATATGCTGTAGTTTACTGTAATGTGTTTTACAAAATATAAAAAGAAAAGTACAGCATAAAGGAACATTTAGGTTGTTTACTGTATGTGCACATTTCTTAGTAATGGCTTCCATGTATAAAACAGTACAGATATTTGTTTCTGTTATTGTTGTTTGTTTGTTTTCTTTTACGGAAAACCAAAAGTTGGTGCAAGTTTGCCACACATTTGGGAGGATTCTGCGTCAATGTGTGAAATTATTTCACAACTTCTTCCGCAAACTGGACCTTCCTCCTCTCCTCTGGTTGTACTGGCCCACAGAAATCCTGACCTCACATATGGATGAATGGTGGCTTGACTTTTTCCTTTCCGTCTTGTTCTTCTTCTTTTTCTCTTGGGGTTGGCTCACACCAAAGACCAAAATCATCTGCTTGCCCACCCTTGAACAGACTCACCCCTTTTGTGAAGATGATCCGTGTCTTCCTGGGCACTCACCTTGCCGACGTGGGCGATGTTAGGTCAGCGCTGCCACCCGTGCCAGGAAAGGTAGGTGGGTGGGTGTCGTCACGGAGCGTCAGCCACCTGAAGGCTCTTCCCGTGGCGCCGCCTCAGTTGAATCGAACACAGTGTGCCCGTCTCCTCAGGTGTTAACAGTGTGTGAGGTGAACTGTATGCCTTTTGTGGGTGGAATGAGTGAGAGAGAGGGAGAGCATGTGGCCTAGTTTGTGAATCCCTTCTGCAGCAGTGGCCATTACTGTCCTTAATTTAGGCAAAGGAATTTTGTACCCATTTAGGCCAACTCCGAAGAGCCAACATGAGAAACCCTTTGGTGAATTTTTGAGGTACATTTTTGGTGGCTTTGAAAGTGTTTTTTATTTAGTCTTAAAATAGTCAAAAATTTTGGTGGGTTCTATCAATAACCTGCTGGGTTGTAAAATGTGTAGTTGTCAGATTCACTGGAAGACAGCAACGGAGTCATTCTACGGTGTAAAGCATCCTTTGAAGGTTCTCTACTGCAGGAATGAAGTGGTCCAACTGACCAATCAAAAAAAATCCATGAAATAAAAATGTCTTTGACATACTCCTCTGTTCAAACACTAATAACCATCTAAGAGGCGAAGGAATGCCTGCCAAGGCCAGTTGGTGACCACTTTTCAAATAAAATGGCACACCTGAAAATCCTTTGGTCCAGTTGGAAAACCTGGAGACTTTCACAGAGAAGGGCAAAACCACATATTTACTAGACGTATACTAAGTTTGGCTTTTTAATATTCAAATTAAAAAACCAACACATGCGGTTGGTTTGAAATGTGAGGAGAAAACTGGCATAGGACTTCGGACTAAACATTCGCCTATCACGCTGAGCAACACCTGTGTGTATGGAGAACGTGAAAAGAAGTGAGCGAGCGTAAGAAAAACAGTGAAGTCACATCTCAGTGGTCGTTCTATGAGTTTAGGTAACATTTTTGTTGGCATCGTATGAAACAAACAAAAGTCCGTTTGACCAACACCATTCCTGATCGTTCAAAGTGTTTCTCAGGAAACCAATTAAGGGAGGAATGCAACCACTCGCCAAAGCATGGAGAGAGGCTGACATTCCTGTTTAATCGGCTCAGTAATGCCTGTCAGAGGCGGCCAATGAAAGATGGATAATTGCTGTTTAGGTACATGCCTTCCTCTCCTTTCAAGAATGGGGCAAATTAGCCAAATAAATGCAAGGAAATGAGGTTTCCGCCTCACTCCAATCCTGCTCACACTCTCCCTCCATGGGCCACCATAACATTAAGGCTTACACCTGGTCAAACATGAAGGACTTGAAGGGGATGAATGTTTACCCCCGCGCAAAGGATTGTGGGATTTGATCCTGTTTCTGAGTCCGGCATTGAGGATACCCAATGGGGTGGTCACGAATTAAGAGTGTCAAGAGGAGGAGGGGGTCTGGAACTGATTCGTGGCCTTATAGGATGGTGTGCCAAGTTGGACTTGTTGCTACTGGGTCAGGTCACCGCAGTCGTCTGGCAAACATCTCCTCCTTTTGTCAGGCACTGTTTGCTAAGCCAGTGACTGATTTCTCTCAGGAAGCAATTTTTCATGGACACCGTTCACAAACAGTGTCAGTAAAATCTTAATAATCCACTGAAATGTATCAAGGGTCTTAAGGCAGCCCAATCCACCTCTGGGCAGCTGTCAGATTTCTAGACTTTTCTGGGCTGTTCTGTCAGGTTGGTTGGTTCTGTGTACACTAACAAAGTATGAAGTCAAATGGTGCAATATAGCTGTCAGGGCAGTTAATCATTGTGGAAATTTTACCTTTTAAAGATGACTAAGCAATGGGCCATTATATTTGATTATTCGCATTCCATGTGGACTCTTTTGATCAGGCCATTTGGCTCTGAGAGTAACATTTTCTTCAGCGAATTCATGGTTTTCTGCAGCATTACCAAATAAAGTTCAAGTAAACTGAAAGAGAGTAATTGTGAAACATGTTTCTATTAGTGTGGCAATCCCATCCTAGCTTATCCCAGTATTAGCATTGCTGTAAGCTTATTGCATCTCAAAACTTAGTCTGTCATCAAGTTTGTTTGTCTTTTGCCAGGTAGGTGAAAAATTTTCCTGAGGGGCAGGCTAGCACTTTAGCACTTAATCTTTGGCATTCGAAATATAAAGTTTTGTAAAGACAGAAATAAACAGAGACCCTTTCTCTGATCATATGTCGACATAATGTATTAAGAGTGGTATAGCTGCCTAGAAAACCACAACATATTAGATTTGTGCATAATAAAAGAAATTGGTGAAAAAAGACTGTATAATGCACATACAAGTACATTAACACTACCACCACCATGAAATAGCCAATAAAATGTGATGTCGTTGGAAGAAATTGCCATTCCCACACCATAAACACAACTGCTGTTTTGTGAGGTTATTAGGTAATAACCTTTCTTTTCTAATTGAATTTTCTGTCACCCCCTATAGTGTACCAATGAGTCATCCATGGAAGATTCCTTGCTGTATCCACAAACTGCAGCCTGACCTCACCCACGCATTTAACGGCCACTGTGGTTAGTGTTTATATGTTGTTATTGACTAATTGGAAAAAGGGTTGCGTCTTTACTCTATTTTAGACTTATGAGAACATTCTGTCAGAATGGCTATGCCCAAATGGAAAAAGGAAGTCAAGGAATAAAAATAATGTCACCTCTTTGAAACTCCGCAAATAATATAATCTAATATTGTACTACAAACACAACAAAACACCACCTATAACTGTTGGAAAGACGGTTTGGGGCATATGTGTGCTTAGAACATGTTTGTCATACAAATTCTGTTTAACTTTTTTTTAAAGATTCCACCCCATCAGAACATGTTTTTCCCAACTCTCTACTGGTTGTTTGTTGTTGTTAATTTCTGTCAGTGCCCAGAGCTCTGTTTGTCTTTTTGACTCGTTGCTCGCTCGCTTGCTCGCTCGGCCGCTGGCTCGGACATGAGGGCATTCCTGTGCTGCTTGTCTTGGCACTGCCACGGACGACCATGGCACTCGGAGCCCATGAATGAGTTCCTTTCAAGGGCCTTCCTTCGTTCCCTGCCCACAGAATGTGCTGGTATTCCACCACTATGTTCTGGGAAGAGCGAGGAGAGCGACTGTCCATCATTAGCAAAACCCAGTGTTTTATAATAAGGGGGATTATGCAACTGTCAGTGATCGCAAGAGGTAGAAGGCCAGAGCATGCAGGCGGCGTGTATCTGTCACCACAGCCATTATGTAAAGATGCTATTAATGTGAGCTCCAACAACAGGAATGTGGTTAAAACTCAGCTTTCACCAGCTGTACAGTATTATTTCTGACTTTTCTCAGTTTCTTTTTTTTACTCTTGAAGACTCTGAAACAGTAAAACTGTACTTTTTAATAATGATTGACTACATGTATAAATATGTTCTCCTTTGACTGGCCATGCTTGCGTACGTATGTACTCATTAAAAAACAGACTTATTAGATGAATTTCAAGTGTTCCGTGTCAAAGGCAAACAGCCCAGTCCCCTTCCAAACAGACTTCAAAGGAGAAGCAATTAAAGTCCTCGCCCAAAAAAATACTTTATTTTTGGGGGGGAACACAAAGATGGCATTACTCGGGACGGGGGAAGAGTAAACAGGTACTGAAGGCCTTTTGGCCTATCCTATCCGCACTCATCCTGTGACCGTCCTTGTGTGCAGCAGCCACCGATTTAGTTCCTGTGGTTTAAGAAGACCAGCAAGGAGGAAGCTCAAAGAGGAGATTTACAGGACAAAGCTGTCTGACTTCCCGCCCAGTCCCTGGCCACATTCTCCCTAACAGTCACCTTTTGGCTAGACATGCAATTTGAAAAAAGAGAGGGAGAGAGGGAGAAAGAGAATGAGAGAGAGAGAGAGAGAGAGAGAGAGAGAGAGAGAGAGAGAGAGAGAGAGAGAGAGAGAGAGTCACGTTAGTCATCTGAGCATTTCACTGTCTCTGCAGATAGACTGAGGAAAAAACAACTCCTAGAACCCTTGGGTGTCTGGCAAAGTTATAACATTGTCAGTGGAGAGAGGGTTTGGGGGTTTGGAGGACAAGGTTGGTGTGTGTGTGTGTGTGTGTGTGTGTGTGTGTGTGTGTGTGTGTGTGTGTGTGTGTGTGTGTGTGTGTCTGTCTGTGTGTCTGTCTGTGTGTTTGGGAGGGGGGTGGGGTGGGGGTTTGTCTATATTTGAATGTCTGAACTCTTTGCTTAGACACTGTTCAAACCCATTAGTTTGGTTTCCAAAAAGAACAGGGGGCTCAGTAAATTGTCCACAGACCACCATATGGGATTCCAATCAGGAGGATGCTAGGGCTGTTCCAGCCAGACCTCATTCTGAACGATTACCATGGAGCTTTCCAGTAATGGCCTGGTGTGTGTGTGTGTGTGTGTGTGTGTGTGTGTGTGTGTGTGTGTGTGTGTGTGTGTGCATGTTTGCTTTTTTTGTTGAATGGAACAGAACCATGGCACCTCCTTCTCATTGTCTCCCCATGTATGCTCTTCACTGGCCAAAGGCCTCGTATCTATCGACCAATCAGACCCCAACTTTACTTGCGGTCAGTCGTCCTTGGTCCCACTTAATGTTGCTTAATTCACCAACATTCCATTAAAAGGCATTAACTTTTTCTTTTTAATGCATCTATTATAAATTATAGTCTGTGGGCTTGCTCCTTGACACAAATTATGCTGCTACAGTATAGTGTTGGATGTCTGGGCAATGAATTACTTCAGTGAGGAATGACATTTCAAAGGCTGGGAGCTGCGGCTCATCGTAGTTTGCTAATTTTGCTCAGTATGCTTTTTTTTCTCCGTTTAAACAGTGGTGGAGGGAGAGAAGAGAGGCCGTTTGAAATTTCAAAGCATGTCGCGGCCAGCCAAGTCCAAATTATAGAAGTTAGCTATAGATGGTGCACTGGATACGACTTCAGGGTGAAATGAATCCCCCTACTCGTGTTTGCTTTCTGGTTCGTGGAGTTTATCTTATAGGCTCTTCGTGCCTTTGATGAGAAGTCTCTTTCAAGTGAAATTGCATGTAAAAATGCTTACCAAACTTAGACGACTTTAGACTGACCCACATTAAAATTGCCTCTCCTAACACCTAGATGCGATAAGCTATGATTCAAAGGAACACATTTTCAGCTATTTTTTTTTTTCATCCAGAAATATAACTTGTTTTAAGTGGCTAGTTTTAGACTGTTATTCCTTTCCTAAGGCTATGAACTGCAACATAAGTAGCCTATTACCTTTAAACTCTACCTGCACATGCCAAATGCAGTTTTTCTATTGCAAACTAGCAGAACAAAATGCAACAAACAAAATGCAACAAAACCCAAGACAAATGAAAACTAACACCAAACAATAGATGTACTCAGTACAGCACACAGATACTGTATCTATGACATAACATAAACAAGGGGAGGTGGGGAAGGGGTGTGAGGTAGGTTAGGGATTTGCGAGTTGAGTTAGGGATGGTGGTTCCAGGATTGTGGGGAAGGCCGGGGGTGTATTTAGTTGCTTAAAGGAATAGTCCACCTCTTTATGAAAATTGGTTATCCACTTCCTTACTCTGAGTTACATATGTGGGTAAAAGCATGTTGGTCTCAGTGCCTGTGTTTTCCTAGTATGGCATCACCAATTTCCCTCATTTTTTAGCTTTAGCTTAGCATAGGCGCTGGAAAGCAAAGTTGCCAGATAGCAATGATTTGGCAACTATACTTTCAAGTGTCTATGCTAAGCTAAAGGTAAAGTTTGAGTTGCCAGACTAGGACAACGCATGCACTGAGACCAAAATGCTTTTACCCCCATATGTAACTCCAGGTAAGGGAGTGAATAACCAATTTTCATAAAGAGGTGGACTATTCCTTTAACAGTATCTGATGCCAGTGGACAGGAACCAGTGATGAGAATTGATGTGATGAGAATGTTGACTAATAAACAGTTTCATACAAGGACTGGTGCATGGCCTATAGTTACTTAGGTAGCGCGTTCATGGGACACTGGGAAGTAAGGTGTTGCTGAAGTTTTAACGGTCCTGGCCAATCAAGAGTAATGAGGCCCCTCTGACATCAGAAACTTCCCTCTTCTCATTATTCCATGAATGTGCTACAGCAGAGACTTTATTATAGGAGGAGACACAGCACTCACTCTATTGCCTTATTGAAATGCATGGGGAAAGTTTGTTATGCGAAGATGGCTGACTTCAGAAACGGGAAGTCCTGCCTTGCAGTGAAAAGAGCTAATCGTTTTGTTCGAAGCAGCATGATGGACGATTACCTTTTGTTTATTCCTTCCGTCATAGCCATGTGGCGGACGTTTGCACAAACGCAGTGAGTAACTCGTGTTTAGAATAAAATCTTTTTAAGTGCTATTTGGGCAGCATCCTTGACGATATTGGCACCGTTCAATTCTGATTTAAACAAGGATTCAAACAGTGTGCTTGTTAATTGCATGCAACCTGATCATCTGGAGATATGAATATCTCCCCAAGTTTAGATAGGGCCTTGCACTTACTAAATCAAAATAACTCCCCAAAGGCGTATCCAAGATGGCTGCCGAGTGAACGGACTTGCCTTAGAAGGACTTTGGCTACAGTAACAATGCCGGGCCATCAGCAGGCCACCAGGGTGTTTGGTAAGAGAGGTTAGTTATGGGTACGAGTATCATGCCATCCAATTGCAAGATGCCACCCAATTACAAGTCAGTTTTCACTTAGATACTTGAATGGTGTAATCTTTATAGTAAGAATGTAGCATGTTAAAGTAAAGCCTAAAGAGAGGCCTTGATTCTTTTTCTCCCCTCTCGCGTCAAGCCAGTTCAGTAATGGTAGTTCATTAATGAGTTGATCTGACTTCAAGCCGGTGGCCTCTAATAAGTTAACACGGATGAAGAGAAGTTGATGTACTTGGCTGTCTACCGTACACTCATAAAACTGCTGTCGTGTGGAATACGAAGGTCTAGTTGTTCGCTGGCAAATGAAGACCTATCCTCCCCAAAACATCAGACAAGGCTTGCATATAAAATACTCGCAATCAGACGGGAACGTACAGTACAAGTCTATTCTTTCCTATGCCGTCAGCATCTTCAAACTCCAAACCGCCCCAAACCCCATGCTCCTGGGGTCAGACAGGTAGTAAAAAAACAACTGAACAAATGGCTGCACAATTCCTGTGTTGTTCATACTTTTTTCTCTCCTCTTTTGGTATTGGGAGACAGATGAGATCACCCACCGCCCCCGGAGGGGGACGAGCATGAGAGGAGACGTCAGGAAAATCTCATGAGGAATGCACCGCAACAGCCCCGCAGGAATGTTGTGGGGAATGAGGGATGAGAGCAGGAAAGACGGAAGAAAAAGGAAAGGAGAAAGAAAGGAGGAAAAAAAAGACAGAAAAATATGCCTTTTGGGAAAAACAGCAAGGGCATCCCTTTTCGATGCAGACACACCCTCTCGTGACATAAGG
The DNA here is from genome assembly GCA_027497455.2 of Sardinella longiceps. NCBI lineage: Eukaryota > Metazoa > Chordata > Actinopteri > Clupeiformes > Clupeidae > Sardinella > Sardinella longiceps. The sequence continues at coordinate 5,831,943 of JAODXP020000025.1, forward strand.
GGAGAACCCTTTTGCGGCGAGGCAACCATTGCAAAAGGGGTTTCCTCAAATGTGTGTAGGCTTGTGTGGTAATGTGCGAATGTTTACTGGAATGCTGTAGAAAAGAAAGCGAAAAAGCGCTCAACCATAATTTTTATGTTTGTTTTATTTTGTATTTTTGTAATTGTTTGTCCATTCTGAGGCTGATGATACTATAATACACAAGGCCTGGGCAACTATTGGTTGCACTAGTTAAAGAAGATCCAAATGTGTAGTTCTGGTAGGAATATAAACTTTATGGCCTAAACTGATGAGAGCTAGCTAGGGTGTGTCTTCAATCACCAGCTCCAAGAACAGCTGTTTGAGGTTAAAGCCAAATCATATCACTTTACTAAACAAAAACACCAAAAAAAGTTTCCAAAAGCTTAAAACAGAACACAATAAAGTACGCTTGCATTTATTATTGTGTTCTCATTTGCTTTGCGCTTGTTTGTGCCTAAGCATTTCCATATGTTTGTATAATTACTTCAGTCCCTGTGATCCACAAAAGCTACACAGACACATGGCCAAGAATCAAGGTAGCACAATTACATTGTATTTTGTGGGTCTATTGCTACTGACAGAATTTGTCAAAGAGTGAATTTCTGACTGTTATCAACTCAAGTCAGGTTTGTAAGGTCATTTTCTGTTCTGTGGGTCCATCATTGGTTGCACAAAAAGTCATTGTTTTCATAAACGATATGGCTGATCTCCCAAGGAACATATCTGCAAATAATCAGCTATTCCTGTTCTTACTTTAAGCAGCCATTATCTTCCCAAAAGAATTCCAATTAGACCATAGAAAACAGCAGCCCCTTGCCCTTCGAAAACATAGTTCCTTTCTAACCGAAGATTAGATCTTTGGTTTGGCTAAAATCGCTATCATCACATAGACAGCATTTTTCGGTGGAACATTTGCAATTCAACCAGTCACGTAAACTGCCGACAGACAGACAGAGCCCTGGAAATGCGAACGTGCGCCAAGGAACAGTCTAGGGGGGTGGGGGTAGAGGGACAGAAAATTGCCCTCTGGCAGTCACACTCAGCCACACTGTGTGTGTGTGTGTGTGTGTGTGTGTGTGTGTGTGTGTGTGTGTGTGTGTGTGTGTGTGTGTGTGTGTATGTATGTGTTTGTGTGTGCATGTGTGTGTGTGTATTTGTTATTTTTATACAGAGGACAATAAACCACCACAAGGGTTGTGGCCATTTAAAAAAACATCTGAGGGGGGAGAAAAAAAAAAGAAAATCTGCCCACAAATGAGTGGGAAACTTGGTACCAAAGTGTACTTCTGTGAGTGAATTATATATACCCAGTGTTTATTTGGGCTGTGGATGGAATCTGTTCCATTACATCATCGGCTATGACCCCTGACCTCTCCTCTAGAGTGTGGATGGGGTCACTATTAGCTAAAAATGGCCCCTCCTGCATTTGGAATTAACCCCCTCCCCCCTTTCTTGTTGTGGATTAGGCATTGTTTGAAAGTACCCAGAGTCCTCTAGCCTTTTTATGGGCTGGAAATAGTGTGAAGCTTAGCAGTGTCACATACATTATAGTTATTATAATGACTTAGAGCAGGGAGAGCCACACTAAGGCACAGGGGCCAATTCAATTGAATTCCTCTTTTAAGTAGCGTGTCTTGAAGTGTAAATACAAAGTGTAATTTGGCCCATTGTTTAATCTAATTATTAGATCACATATCACAGTATCAGCAAAGTAACAGAGATTTTGAACGACATTGCCAAGGATACAAGCCCATTTTCAAAAAAGATCATGTGATAAAAAAGATGCCCATCTAAGTTAGTGTGGCATATTTGTTAATAGTATCATTATATAAGCACTATAGTCTATACAATGTTTAGGTTTTCTGATCTTAATCGTAGCCAGTCCAAAGTTGCTTCACTTCTACAGTAACTGGTTGAAATTTTATATTGACCCTCAGCAAATTAGATTTTTCAGTATGTGGCCCAAAACTGAAAAGTTTGGCCTCTGCATCAAAAATTGTTAAAAAGAGACAGTATTCAGAAATAGTGTGGTTAATGATTAAAATTTCCATTCACCTTAGCTATTGTTATGGGGATTAGACACTCAAGGTTAAGAATTCTCAGGGGAAAGGCATTAAGACTATTATTGGGCATGCTGCCAGTCTTATGTAAAACATCCAGCTGTAAAGTGACTGATGCAAGGGACTTATGTTTTAGACGTTTTATTGTAGCTGCTATGGAAAAACCAGAGAGCATGACATTAAAGGTTAACAGACCTGAAAGTATTTACCTATGCTCCATTGGCAAAGGAATTTTGCCTCGTGCTAAGGGTGGACCCCAGCAACACTACAGTACATAGAGTAAGAGGCAGAGAGAGAGGGGGGGGGGGGGGGGGAGATGGGTCGGTGACAAGCCGCTTTCACTTTTTTCCCTTTTTTTTCCTTTTCCAGGGAACAGGGAGTCCGTCCGACATTAATACACTCCCTCACCACACGAAAGTGAGTCACTTATTAAATCCAGACTGTGTGTGCTTGGAGTTCTCCTTCTCCGCAGACTCTCGCCAGGGTGCGAAAGCCTCACAGGGCCGTCATCTGCTTGGCGCACAGCTGAGTAGTCGCACATGCCCGATTCAGTGGCATCACGGCAAGCATTGGTTATTTGACATCACGGAACAGCACTGGAGCTGAGTCGGGAAGGGGCCGGGGTTGGCATAGGGTATCATGTCTGGCTGGTGGTGACGATTTGCGTGGGAGGACAGGGTGGCTGTTGAAGAAAAATAAAAGTGTATGGTTGTGCTTGTGGATTTGTGTTTGTGTGTGTGTGTGTGATGGTGGGTGTTATGGTGTATAATTATCTGTGGAGGCTGAGGTGATGGTGTGATGGTTGTGCTTGTGTGTGTGTGTGTGTGTGTGTTATGGTGTGTGTGTGTATGTGTTATGGTGTGTGATTGTCTGCGTGTGGGGTAGCTAGGGCTGTGACTGGGGCTGCTGAGTGGTGGGGTGCTGGTGGTGGCATGCACAGGGTGACTTGCAGGATGAAAACCTTGTCTGCCTGCCTCTGTACACCCGGAATGAATCGCTGTTGACAGACAAGCTCCATTAGCACTCCAGCACAGCCGCCTGCCTGGTGAAGCCCTGTCTCCAGATGCCCACTGAGCCTTCAGGGAGCTAACCCCCCCCCCTCCCCCCTCCTTCACCTCCACTCCCACCATCCCCAGCCACCCACCATTCCAGCCCCCTCCAGCTGTGCCAAACCCGGGCACCCAGACCCAGACCGCAGAGCCATAGCAGAACTCCAGAAAGTGGAGCAACAACAACCTATGACAGCAGGCAGCAGCAGTAGTAACAGCCACAAAAACAGCGGCAGCAGCAGCAACCACTGCTGTAGAGGCAATGGCAGAGGTGGTAGAGCTAGTGAAGATTCCCTTATAAGGATACGCTTCCTCCTCTCCGGGTTCTGGGCGCATGTAGTAATAGTATGTCTGCTGGCGCAAGGGCCGCATTCCTGCAGCTCCCAAGTTTTCTCTGGGAGTTTTTCATTTCCGACTCGGAGGTGCTGGTGAGCAGAAACCTTGTGCCTTTCATAAGAGCTGAGGTGGAGAAAGAGGGAGAGGGAGAGAGAGAGAGAGAGAGAGTGTGTGTATGTGTGTGTAAGAGGGAAGCTTGTGTGATCCTTCTTTTTTTTTCTTTTTTTTTGAAAATATACAAACCCCAGCGTCTAGCCACTTTCCTGCAATCCTAAAGGTCTGCTCTCTGTCTGAGGCCTGATGGAGCAAAATAGGATAGCGCCCCAGGAATGTAGCACACCTGGCCTTTAAAGCACATAGACTAAACCTTATTAGCAAGGTGAAAGCACACGTCTATAAAAAGAATGTGAATTTGCGAAGTGGCTAACCAAACGTGTGAGACCAAAGCCATGAGAACTCTTTTATGGGTTTTTTCGGTACCACTGGGGCAGTTGTGTAACCTCCAGACGGGAACAGTATGAGAACAGTTCAAGGAAAGTAAAGTTACTGTATGAATACTCCAAATTAATCCATTATTACTGTCTTCACGACTATTTTATAACTTCTTTATAACAACATCTTAATAATTATTGACATTGTTATAGACTTTGTCTTCTTCCATAAAAAAAGAAGAAAATGAGACATACTGTATATAAAAACAGTATGAAATAAACTATTCTGTGAAATAAACTATTTTATTGAGACAAACTTTTTTGTTTTCCCTAGAAACGACTACCGACACAAGAGCAACAGTCCCAAGAACAACAACAACAAACAAGCAACCAGCACTGCTTGACAAATGCAGACAGAATTTTTATACACAGCGAATGCAAGCCTGATGAGGTCAGCATGAACACTGTCTGGCAAGTGCACAAAACCCAGACCAGAGGAGGATGTGTTGGTCCCTCCATGACAAGTCGGCAAAAACCACCGATAAACACATTTAGAGTTAAAAAAGAAAAAAGGTTAAAAGAAGAAGAAGAAAAAAATCCGCCCCAAAAAAGAAAAGAAACAGGCAAGAAAGTTTAGTCAAACTCGCCAAACGTTCACTTTATATTTTGATATGTGACAGCAGTTTGGTTTCAGACAGGAGGAATGTGGACTAACACGGGGAGGGGGGTCTAGTGGAGAGGGCAAGATGAGGAGGGAAAGAGAGAGAGAGAGAGAGAGACCGAGAGGGAGGGTGGAAGGGAGGGAGGGAAAGAGGGATGGTGGGGAAAAGAGGGGGGGCAGGAAACTAGGAAAGAATGCCAAGAATGTCCATGTTTGTCCAGGTCTCCATTCAGCCACTGGCACGTCACTGTGCTCGGGCGTGTATAAAGGGAGGCTGAGCTCCCCACTCCAGTCAGATCACTCCTCCTCAACCTGAGAGAGAAGCAACAGGAGCTCTGCTCTGCTCGACTACTTCTACTACTGAAGCTAAACTCTAGCTTTTACCCGAGACGCCAGACAGAACAGAACTGAAGAACATCGAACAGGACTGAACTGAGCTTTTACGCTGAGCAGAACCGACAAAGAACACAAGACCCGAGAACTTACGAAGGAAGGAAAAGAACAAACGAGATCGACTTGATCAGAAGACAGACTTTTCAAAGACACTGCTCTCAAGAGAATAAGGAAGACTTTGAAGATCTGAAATTATTGAATTGTTGCTGACATTAACAGACAAAGAGAGAATCAACATGTCTACTGGAATGACCGTCCTAGCATCCCTCCTTTGCCTCACTCTCCTGCACGTGGTAAGTCAACAATCTGAGCCACAGGTTGTCCTTTCGTACCCTGAAAGTATGTAGTGTATAGACAGCATGTAGGATCCATGTGGTAGTCCTGCTTGTCCTCATGTTTGCAAGATCAGCAGCAGCCACACGTCTGGATGTTTGTCATCACTGACATGAGACAGGGCGGACAGATTGATAGATGCATGTGTGAATGCTCTACTTTGGTGGGCTTTCGAACTAAAGAGTATCTGTATGTGTGTTGCCTAGGCTATTGCCCAAGAGTGCAGTGGGACATGCAGCTGCCCTGATGTGCCCCCCCAATGTGCCCCCGGTGTGAGCTTGGTTTTGGACGCCTGCAGCTGCTGCCGAGTGTGTGCAAAGCAACTCGGCGAGCTGTGCACAGAAAGGGACATCTGCGATCCCCACAAAGGTCTCTACTGCGACTATGGATCCCCAAGCAACCGCCGCATCGGAGTCTGTACAGGTAAGATGCCACTCTCTTCCTGTTTCTCTTCCTGATCTGGGGCACTGGAACCTTGGGTAGCGTAGTCCAGCTTGAAATGCAACTTCTTAGTACTAGCAGTCTTGGTACCTTCTAATGTAGAAGTTGTCATCCTTTGGGCTTTCTAAGAACATGAAGTCTCTGAGGATCATAATGCTTCGCTGTTCATTGACTAGATGTGTAACCGCTGTTTTGTTTGGTCTCTTGACAGCTAGAGACGGTGCCACCTGTGTGTTTGGAGGCATGGTCTACCGAAGTGGCGAGTCCTTCCAGAGCAGCTGCAAGTACCAGTGCACCTGTCTAGATGGTGCTGTGGGCTGCGTGCCACTTTGCGGCATGGATGTCCGCCTGCCAAGCCCTGACTGCCCCATGCCCCGGCGGGTGAAGGTGCCCGGAAAATGCTGTGAGGAGTGGGTGTGCGACTCCCCTCGCCAAAACACCTTTGTTGGACCAGTTCTGGCAGGTAAGCCTCTTAGGATGAATTAGAAGATTCTTGTGCTATATTTTTACATTTGTTGCTATCAGCATTGGGAACAGGGCAAGGAAACTGACCTTTCTCTTGTCTTTGGTGATTGCAGCTTACAGAGAGGAGGAGACCTATGGACCCGATCCCTCCCTGATGAGAGAGAACTGCCTGGTCCAGACCACTGAATGGAGCGCCTGCTCCAAGACCTGCGGCCTTGGTATCTCCACCCGTGTCACCAACGACAACCGCGAGTGCCGCCTGGAGAAACAGTCCCGCCTCTGCATGGTCCGCCCCTGTGAGTCCCACCTGGAGGAGAGAATCAGGGTAAGGATCTTAGCCCAAAACTCATCTGCTAGCTGCTACATGATTAGCTTACAATGCTAGCTGCTAAGCTAGATGACTAGTGTCATTGATAGCCATCTTAGTAAACAACTCTCACTGGACCATATGATTAACTGACACTCAACACTCAAAAGCACACACAACATTAATTTATACCACCTCAATCCAGTGTTAACCCTTTTTTATTTTAATTGCTAGCTAGGTATAGCCTATTTGTTTTTAGCATATCTACTGGCTTACGTTTTTTCTGAATTTTCTAAATGTTCTCTTCCCTTCCTTGTTTCTGTCTACAGAAAGGAAAGAAATGCATTCGCACTCCTCGTGTCTCCAAGCCCATGAAGTTCGAGATCTCAGGTTGCACCACCACCAAGTCCTACCGTCCCAAGTTCTGCGGTGTGTGCACTGACGGGCGTTGCTGCACCCCCCACAGAACCACCACCCTCCCCATGGAGTTCAAGTGCCCCGATGGCCAGGTGATGAAGAAGCAGATGATGTTCATCAAGACCTGCGCGTGCCACTACAACTGCCCAAGCGAGAATGACATCTTCGAGTCCACATATTACAAGAAAATGCTTGGTGACATGGCATAAGAGACTTAGATCCCAACATGAAGGATAGGACAAATGCCACAACAAAATTCCTGAAAAGGCAAGAAAGAAAAAAATAACATAAGACAGAAACTCCATCCATTCATTTACTGTTCACTTGAATCCAACAGATATCCATCTCATCTTGCAGCACAATATTTGTTTGTCTTTGTTTTGTTTTGTTTTGTTTTTTTCATTTGCAATTTTTTGTATCTTTTTACAAAGAGACAAAATTTATCTAGGTATATTCATTTTCTATATGTACAATTATATTGATGGATGTCTGGGGCTACTAGCCTGACGAAACAGATGCCCCTAAAGAGGGTTAACAGACAGAGGGTTGCCCTGTAGCCCTAAAAAAACAACAAATACTGCACTATAGTCCTACTATGTGACAATGTTTCTTGTCACTAACTGGCTTCAGGCCAGTGCTTCTCCCCCTAAACTGTGGTGGGTGTCCGACTAACTTGGCAGACCTGTAACCTCTGAGCACTTGTGGTAGCAAGAAGGTGAGATGAGCAAAAAAAAAAAAAAAATGAAGGGTGAAGAAGACCCCCCCCCCCCTTCCTCTGTTGGGAGTTTGCCCACCTGAGTGCAACTTGAATGTGCTCTTTAAAAAAAAAAAAAAACCTTCTCACTGAGTGCAAGAGTGTTGCAGTGTTTATGACAGGCCAAGGTCTCGACTTCGGTTGACTCTAGCCACCCTTGAAGACAAGGAGCCTCGCGAGAATGCTTCCAGGGTTTGCTACAGCACTGAGTATATTGAAGAGAGAAAGATAGAGAGAAAGAAAGAAAGAAAGAGAGAGAGAAAGAGTTATTAGACTTTAACTGATTCAGTGTGTTGAGTCAGTAATTTGTTTTGTCAAAAAAAAAAAGACTGGATGATTTGTAGTTTCATTCCTTTTTATATTTTAATGTTGTACATAATGTACATATTTTGTACAGTTTAAGTTAATTTAATTTGAAAAGCTTTTTTTGTTTGTTGTTTTTCTCTTGCTTTGATATGTTAATGTAATCTTATTGGCTGAGTTGGCTGTTCTTTTGACAGTTGTGTGTACTATTTTATTGAGAAGTGTGACCAAACAGTTACATGTTTTCACGTTTTGTAGTTTAAAATAAATATATTTTTTATATAAAAAAGCACTTGTTGTTGTCATTCCTTTCTCCCATTGGAGGAGGTGGTTTTCACACACCTACGCCCATACCCATAACCATACACACTCACACCCACCCCACCCTTCAAACACACACACATACATGCGCATGCACACACACACACACACATACGCGCACACACGCACACACACACACACACACACACACACAATCCTCCATCTGTTAACTCCCCAGCACAAGGTGTGCTGCAGACATCCTAAGAAAAACAGGAGCCAATGCTATTTTCATGTCTGTAAGTTCCATTCTCTCCCATATTATACACTGTCAGAAAGAGAGAGAGAGGGAAAAAATAAAACTCCAGTACATTGTGTGCGGTCCACAGTTCTGGTAGACCACCCACACACGCACCCACACCCACACACATGCACACACACACACACACACACACACACACACACACACACACACACACACACACACACACACACACACACACACACACAAATTAGGTGTTCTCCCAACTCACCCCCCTCTACCCGTGCTGCAGTTGCAGCCAGCTCCGGACACTCTCCCCGCCTCTGGCCTCCGGTGAGTAGACCAACTCGCGGGATGTTTGTGCACTTTGCCCAGACAGCGGGGCTGGAAAAGACACACACACACACACACACACACACACACACACACACACACACACACACACACACACACACACACACTGAGAGTCCGTGAGAGGAATGGACTGGAGAGCTGCTCAAGACTGAGGCCTATTTGGCACCGGATGGCCTGTCTTCTCCAGGCTCTGAGCTATGCCTCACACCACCATGCCCTGGCCCCTGGGCCAGCTTCAAAGAAAACACAGACAGTACTGAGTCTCTTTACAGAGCAGAGTAGATAAGTAGAAAAAAGGGGGAGAAAAAAAAAAACGACATGGAAAGAAGGAACACAAGACTGATGTTCCTGTTGATCATCCAATATTGTGGCTGAAAGCTATATCTCCTATCTTCCATATCCAGCACATTCCACTGCTTGGGACTCCATTTCTATTCTGCTTCTACTTTAACAGACTGGAAAATACTGTACTATCATAGACATGCAAAAGTGAGACTAAACAACTTCAGCCTCTATTAAAAGTTTAGCTTATCGAAGTGGGTCAAGAGTGATACAATCCAGGCAAGCATTAAGATGTTGATTCATTTTAACAGTATCAACATGTTTTTAGGTGTCATTACTTGGCTAAAACTGCAGTTGCAAATCATTGCACTGTAGCTGCTGTGGTGAGTGAGTAAAATGAGCAGAGACTGCCACCTTGTGGATAGATTGCATGCTATTTTCCTGATCTCTTCCTGGCCCTGATGACTTGACACTGGGACTTCCCGAGACGACAACTTCCTTTGAATTCATATTGTTTTGTTGATAAGAACTTCAATTGTGTTTGAGTGGTTCTTATCAGGCAATGGAGGGCCATGCCCTCTCTCTGTCTTCTACTGATAGCTTTGTTTGGCTCTGTATCCATGACACTGTAGACATGCACCAAAACACACTGTTGTGGTTTTACAGTAAGACCGTTAAGATCTAGGCCTACTTCTGAACATGTCCCCTATTTTTATTTACAAAAGTTTTAGTTTTATTTCTACTGCACATTACTTGAATGTTATGAAAAGTTCCTATTTATCAAATTAAAAGTTACCCGTCTCATCTGCAAAGACCTTTGGGTCACAGTGTAAATGTGCTATACACCATACAGATAAACTAATTACTAAGACAGTATTGAAGTCTTTTTAAGCTGCAGCCCTACCAAAGAACTGTAGGATGAGCAATAGCTATGGTACTGTAGGACTAGGGAACAGGAGTATGCTTCCTTTTGTCTCATCACTTCGTTTACAAAGATACTTTTGTTTTCTGGCAGTGTTATTGCAATAAATTTTCATAATAAATCCAAGAAAATGCTAGTAACCTCATTGGCTACTATGGCTTATGACATACAGTCTGGTGATTGTAACCTAAACACTGATGGGTTTTAAATTCACATTCATGGATTAATTTTAGATGAATAGTGGCAACTATATATATTCATACTCAAGGTGACAATGTATATGATTTCATTTCCAACTTTAATTTCACAGTTTTTAGACGTGAAAACAAATATTATGTACACAAAATCTCATTTGCTTAGCATAACTAAATATGTAGAGGAAATGCACACACATCAATAGTTCATATATAATATAAACAATTGTTTTTTTTTTAAATATAAAATTAAGGTTTAGTGAAAAAAAACATCTACTCTATGGAGATAGATTGGTGTCATGATTGAAACATGCAATGTTATGAGTTGAAGCAACAGAAGAAAAGGGTATTCCAAAATAAAGATTTACAAAGACAAATAAAATACATCACTTAGAAATGCTAAATACAGACAACAGCTTGTCAGTACAGCTTGCCATTTCCAATTCCTCTTGATGAGAATTTAAAAATAACATTGACACAGCGCAACAGATAGTTTGTTCAACAGCTAGGTGCTATTAAGTGTTGACAGAAGCACAAAAATGTGTGTAGTTTTGACTGCGTATTATAACCACTCAAATCTGTACAGATTGTCTATTAAAATGGTTCAGAATGATGCTCTACCTTTCTCTTCAACAATGAGACAAAGCAGAGAATATACAGGTCAGTGGTATATATCATATAATCCACTCAGACAAATCAAGCCAAACAAACAATTGTTTTTTTCAGTGTCTGCAGGTTGTTAAACAGAAAGCTGGAATTTGTTAAAAACACACAACTGCAAGACAATAGAAAGTATGTGATCTAGACATTTAAATAGAGTAGTGATTGGTAAAAAAAAAACTATGGGTGTGTTGATGTGGCCTATGTACAAGCTGCAACACTGTACATGGACACGTCCAATAAAAAGGTGGCAAATTCAAACAAAGCAACTAGATGGCCAAGCCGATGGTTCTCAGATGATGATCTCAGGATTTGTAAACAAAATGGCCATTTCATTCAGCACAGAGAGAAAAACAAAACAAAACAAAAACAAAAAAACAAAACAACAACAACAACAAAAAAAAACCATAATGACTTTATTATCCTACTCTCATTGGGTGTCTATGATCAATTTACTGGAGCATGCAAGAAGATGCCCAAGATGTCTTTGCGGGTCTTCTTCACACTGGCAGCGTAGCATTTATGGCAACGCTTAAAGAAGTACCTTTTTTTTTTTTTTTGCATCTGCCGGACCTCTACTACTGCTAGACCACATTTCCACTTCCTTCACTTATATTCCTGACACTTTCCGTTCAGCACACAAAAGAACTTTTAGAAGACTGGTCTGATTTATTTGAATGTGCACAGCACTTTCACATCCGGCGCAGCCTGTTCCATTGAATATAGTGGGGAGTAATTCCATGATCTATGGTCTTTAAATCTATGATTTCAATCAGATCTCAACAGTGGCAGTGAGCAACATGAATGCTACTGTAGTATACAAATGCCACTTTTGACTGTTTATTTTCTTTTGCCAGTGGCTTCTTGTCCAGTAGCCTACTGTATACACATGAGGTTTGCAGCGAGAAGGTTGTTGATATGCAGGATATCCATCCCTCTGTGTTCAGTAATTAGTATAATAACGCCTCACTCCGGGACCAAAGGGAGGTGCATCTCCCTAGATAAGGTCATAAACACCCTCGGAGATATTATTTGTTTTCTTGGAAAATAAAATTCTTCTTTTAAATATTAATAATAGCAATATATATATATATAAAAAAACATTTAAAAATAGATATTTATTTGTTTCAGCTGGAAAGAGGCATCACTGAAATTGTTGCTGAAAACCCTTAAAAAGAAAAAGAAAAAAAAGAAAGAAAAAAAAATCTTAGTGGTGCTAGATGAGGCTTGCTGCTGGGATGATGGCCTGGCCTCTGTCATACAGTCTCTGTAACAGTTCCTGACAAAGCCCCTAGCTCTGTCTTAAAGGTAACCTCAGCGAGTGCTGGGGACTTTTACAGGGCCTGAGTGACCAATTTTGATAGGGCCTGAGAGACAGGTTTTGGTCGCTTATTCAAACACCAGGTATAAAGTGCAGTGTTGGGCAAAGGGAATACTGCTGGACGATGGGCTTTGTTGTGAGGCTTGTCTTTCCCATTTTCACGATGGCTTCTCCCTGTGTTCCGCAATGGCTTTCCACAGCCTACAGAGAATTCCTCCCCTGGAAATACAAAGACACAGAGTGAACACTGGGTGACCAGTTATTTACAGGGTCGTATATCACACTGTGGATTGGGCTGGTAATTGCTGGATATCTGTGCACAATTTGACCATACTAGTGTTAAGTGGAGATGCTTAGATAATATTTGCAGAAGATTACCGTTAAATCATCTAATATTTGGAAGGAAAGGAAATTCATTATCAATCAACTATATGAATACAGAGAGAATTGTGTGGAGGCTGCCAAGCAACTGAAGTTTGTAACTATGTAATTGAACAGATTTATATATTTATTACAAATTTAACAAATTCACAAAGAATTTGAATAAGAGAAAATTCAAAGGCATTGCAATGACAGGATTGTGGCAGGGTTCCATAAAATCTAATGGATATGGATATGGATCTGGCGTGCATTTTCTAGAGTCAGCAAATTATTTTGTGAGCACTGTTCACAAATTTACAGTTGTGGATTTTATTAAGTCTACTGCTGCAAATGGTCAACTCAGGACTGCATTGTTCTTTAAGCTGCCCATGATACATGAAATTGCAAATACTGAATATACGTACAAATATTCCTAATTCACTAAATAAAGTTAAAAATTCTCTGATACAGCTAGAGAGTAAAAAATAAAACATGACAGCAAAATGCTGTGTGGTGAGCCTTACCTTAATCTCAAAGTCTTCAGGTCATCCCTGGTTACGTAGTAAAGTAGGTCATCCAGAGTGTAGTCCTCTGCCGTTATCTGATCAATTAAAACACGATATCAGTAACATCATGTCATTTTGTCATAGTTGCAAAAATGCATGCCATCTACACCACCTATCTTAAGACGTAAAATGATCATAAAATGATCATGCTGCTACATTGTATGTGTCTACATTATTACTACATCTATTGATACATTATGTATGTATATTGTATATTACCACATCTTTATACTATGTGTTAACATACTGAAGTTAAATGCTGTGTTTATTTAAGTATACTTGGCCCATAAAACCGATTCCTCCATTGTGAATACCATAGCAGAAATACAATTTTAAGCTGTATTGTATTACTCTTTCTTATTATAATGAGAAGCAGATTTCAATAATGTTCTGAATGAATGAATGAATCAATCAATTACTCAATCAATCAGTGAAGCTGGATTAAAGCCTCCTACCCTGTCTATGGCGTCGCTGTCAGCGCCGTGTAGTCTGAGCCACTGGGCCAGGTCTGAGTCTCCGGAGGCGGAAGAGGATAGAGCCCTCTCTCTTCCTGACGAGGTGGGGATGTCTGGCAGAGAGGAACACACAAGAATAGCATTCAGCAATAGCATTCAGGGGCCCATTACCCAAAAGCATAGCTTCTAAGTTAGCTAGTTAGTTAAATTTAAATGTAAATATAAGTTAGAAACATTTTTCCCGATCCTGTACGGTGCAGCATCCATAGTTTTTTTTTTTTTTTTTTTTACATTGAAGTTGTTTCCAGATGGGGAACAAGGTCGACTGTTTCTGGACTTACCGATGGGTTGAGAACGTGAACGAAGGAGCCTGATCTCCTGATCTCTCTCCTCCAACACCTGCTGCAGGATGGACTGATACTCTCTTTCCTTCTCCAGAAGCTCCTCCAGTAACCTGAGACACACACACACACACACACACACACACACACACATTTCCTCACTGGATGAGCTTTCTTTATGTGTATGAGTGTGTGTGTGTGTGTGTGTGTGTGTGTGTGTGTGTGTGTGTGTGTACGTGCGTGCACATGTGTGTGTGTTTTCAATGCTCTTGATCCCTGCTTAAGGTAAAGGTGATCTTTTAATGTTTTGTCTAATTTAATTAATTAGAAACTATCAATTACCACAATTTATAACCATCTGAAATAAAATCTAACTTTCAAATTTAAAAAGAACTTTGAACCAGAACCATTTTTAAAATAGGCTGTTGTTGCATCATTTTTCCACTGGGTGGCAGTATATACAAATCAGCAGAGAAGGTAGTGCGACCTGGTCTTTGATCATAGGGAGAACATGGGGTTGTATCTTTTCGCACCTGAAGGGATCAGGAGCATTGAAACACATACACTGGATACAGACTCAAACATGCACTGTCTGACAAAAAATACACATATACATAGACACTCTCTCTCTCTCTCTCTCTCTCTCTCTCACACACACACACACACACACACACACACACACAGATATGTGACAGAGACGAGGACAAGCATCTATACATTTATGTCACACACACGCGCACACACACACACACACACACACACACACACACACACACACACACACACACACACACACAGATATGTGACACAGACACAAACACACAGGCACAGGCACACAATGACACACACCTGTTGGTCTCTAGTTTCATGCGGCCCAGCTCCATACTGACAGAACGCTGTGCATTGTGCGACTCATGCGACACAGTCGAACTGAGCGTGCTCACACCCGATGTGGCCACCGTGTCGTCGTGATTGGCCCGAGGCTCAGGTCGGTGCTTACGGCTCGGCGTGTCCTCCGGCTCCCCTTCCTCGTCTATGTCGTCCTGATCCATGGGGTCACTCTCTGAGGCCAAACTGAAGTGAGGTCGGAGTTCTGAACACACACACACACACACACACACACACACACACACACACACACACACACAAAAAATAGTTAGCACCCAAAGTCATCAAATTATGAGCTTTCACTCCAGGCCTTTTACCTCAAAACCACATTCATTTTATTTGGCTTAAGGTAAACACTCTAACTGTAAATTAATTTATCTGACAATGCATATTGTAAGCTCAAACAGTAGGTGCGAGGACTCATTCAGAATCCCAATGCTTGCAACCTGCCTAAGCTCTGTGAAAAGTAACCCCAATCTCATTAGCACTGTGACAGCTGAGGGAAGATTTCATAGATAGCACAGCAGCACATCTGTGTGTTGTGTTTAAATAGGGAATCAGCTTAAGTCCTCTGTGAAGAGGCCTTATCCAATCAATAAACACGGCTTTGGAGTAAGACACGTTAACAGCTGCGCTGCCCACCAGATTTCTGGCTACCGTCTGACACGGATTCATTGAGGAGTCCAGTACTAACATAACAGGCATGATTATATCGCCGACTAACAACCAGCTGACCGAAACCCTCATTGCAAGGCCTTATCATTTAAGATAAATGCCTCTTTTTAAGGAATATAACCCTGATGAAAGCATAAGCCATAATATTTGTCAAAATAAATATGACTTTTAATTGGAAGAATGCTACAGTACATCACTGTATGCATCTCAGAAGGTGTGCGTTTACAATTAACAGATACAATTTTGCTAAAAGCATCTTTTGCCACATCATCAAGAACATCAAGCTACATCAGTTACAGTGCATTCATGATACTGTAAATCGTGATAAATACTAAACTACAATACTATACATTATACAACAATTAGGTCCGGTCGAACTATTTCTGAATTTCTGATTGGACGAGATGTTAGACTCGTGGTCCTGATGTTGTTAGTAGGATATCATCACTGTGTGTGGCTGCCTACTGCACTCAGCCTGCGGCTTCGAGCATACGGCCGAACCACACACAGTGATGATATCCTGCCAACAACATCACTCCCACTCGTGTGATATTGCTTAAATACAGTCTGCAAGAGGTAATTTTATCAGTGAAGTGAAGTAAAGATTTTGGAAAATATTTAGAAAGGAAAGCTCTGCACACTTGTATCAATGGCAATTTTTTTTTTGTATTTATCCGATCGTTCAGTCACAGAAAGTTAAATAATTAAGTATAATTTATGTTTTTTCCCACATTCACATTTTTAGCCTCTTGCACGACACTGCTAAATAAATCCACAGCTGGGTGAAGTGAGAAGCATCTTCCCTGAGTGTCCAGGAGGGAGTCATGTTGCCCACCTACTCCTATTTTATGATGAAAGCCTGTACGTGCTGCTGGCAGGCAGCTCTTGCCATCACCCTTCTTTAAGAGTCGTGATAACTGCAGGCTGCACTCCTGCAGAATGGCTTCAGTTTTTGTTTCCCTACGATCTTCTTGTAATTTCTACCACTTTGAAGAGCAAGATATATATATTTTTTAATTATTCTGGCTATTTTTCCCCCAAAAATAGTTTGTTTCACACTGACATGATCAATGTCACATTGTCAATGCATGGAATTTCACTGCAATGACTTTGTAGTTATTTTCACTTTGTTATCTAGCTAGCTGTTTTTTCCCATAATAATACCATTTAGGCTTCTGTATGGGTGCAGCAAGTTGGATTTGCAGCACATAAGAGTGTGAGTGCTCTATGTTGGGAAAGTCTATTTCTGTCAATGGGGGATGGAAATAGGCAGTGGAGAGGTTGGGATGGACTCCAGACATTACCTGGCACCAGAATGGTGATGGCCGTCTGCACGGCTTTGCGGATGATGTTGTCCAGGGCAAACATCCAGTGAGGCTTGATGTTATGGTTGCGCAGGACTTTGTTTACCTGGAGACAAGCAAAGCCACAGGCAAGTCTATTAATCAGCCGGATGGTGCATCCTTACCACATGAACACGTGCATGTACATAGCATACACCCACACATGTTCCTTCACACAGTCAAGTGAGTGGACATATGCATGCATACATGCAAGCACATGCAAGCACGTGCATGCACACACATGCACGCACATGCACAAACACAAAGTAAAAATATTTAACCTTGACTTATTAACCTAATCCATTAAATTTCCACAAGATCAATGCAGAATACATCAGATTCGGCAGAACCTTGTCTAAAGTTTCACAATAAGGAACTAAAGTCCTGTCTGCAATTTCACCGACTAGAACAACCCCCCCCCCTCCAAAAAAAAACCTGACAATTTTAGTACAATTTAATGGGATTGCAAATAAGGAAGTCATTATAATCTTGTGCTTCTATTCTCACCTCCTAATTACCATGGATGACCACTAGAGAGCATCTCTCAAAGTAATGCCTGATCCCTACGAGCCAGCAAGTCTGGGACCGTGCATGACTGAGCTTGTGCGACCGAGAGAAATGACATAAACTTGCCTCTGCTGTCTGGGTAACCTAACAGACTTCCTCATGTTTTGGTCTGTTAAAAAGAGAAAGAGTGTTCCCTGGAAACAATTTAGAATATGCCAGAGGGAAACAGAAGCTAGTCAAAATGAGGAAGAAGGGGTTTCTGCCAAGCAGAAACATGCCAGTCACTTTCGCTGGCAACATTTTTTTTTTCTAGCATGACAGTGCATGTATGCAAATATAGTCTTTTACACAATCCCTCACAGAAAGTATTTTGATTGGTGCTTAAGTTTGAAAGCTGCAGTCCTGAAACCAAACAGGAATTACAGTGAAACTCATTTTATTAGAGTTCTTGTATTGTGACTTACACACTAACAGATAGTTTAATCATTAACTAAATTTACAGAGTAGCAGCTTAGCCAGAGGAAATTTCAAAATAATATGTTCCCATGAATCAGAATGACATTCACATCATAAGCCCATTGGCAACATCCGCTGCTTCCTCCTTTGAGTTCCTGTTAAGGTAGTGGACGATATTCAACACCCATCTCTCCAGAACATTCCTGGGTTTACAACACCCAACGTTCCTAAGTTTACAAATGAGTTTGTGAGATGTGTGACATGCGAAAAACAAAACATGTCAGCAAAAGGTATCTTTAAATTGGACATCAATTATCACCAAATCGGCCATCAGTTATCAGTTTTCAGTGAAATCCGAGGAGGCATGAAGGTCCATAAAGTGATGACTTTGAACCTGATCTTGACACCTAACCCTTTAGTTTTATGATTTAAAGCCATGATGACAGGGCACCACTCAGCACTTTCCACACCCATGACCCTTCATCATCAATCTCTAATTCAGCAGTCTCATTTTCACATTTGATGTGAAGAACAAAATGTAAAGATGTACTGTAAGATGTATGTCAAGAAGAAATGACCGAGCGGATGATTGGGGTATTAGACTGTAGCTTGTACTCTGATGTTGTGTTGAAGTGGAATGTAGTCAAATTTGTTCAAAACAAGCTTAAAAACAATTTTACAATCCTAACTACAACGTTATATTACCAAACCAAATGGTCCATTTTGGTTAAAGGGGTACTCGACATTCATTCAACCCATAGCCTTTCTGGTTGCCAAGTGCTGTTGCTTGGAACACTTGGTACACTTGATACAATGTAGACTATACTGTGAGACGACAGACAAATTGTGCCCCCTTAGGCAACCATCGAACTACACCCGATACGTGATGTGACATCACAAGAGTTTTGTTCAAATACACCCATTTTTAGGAGCTATTTTTAAGTTTAAGCACTATTGTTATTATTATTATTTTTAATATTATCATCATCACTGGGGTTTCGTCTGTGACTGATGATAGTATTTGGTCAGGTGGGGATCACTGACTCACCGCGTCCTGGAAGCCGAAGAGCACCACCTGCAGCTGGCTGATGGCTGTGCTGTCAAAGTCCAGCTCCAGCTTGAGCAGGGACAGTGTTCCAGCGATGATCTTGCGGTCGGCCATGCGGACAAAGTCGCCTAGGCTCAAAACCAGCGTGGATATGTGCTGGTGTTTCAGCTTGGTTTCTTCAGGGCCCTAGACACACACACACACACACACACACACACATACACACATGCACACACACACACGCGCACACACACACACACACACAGAGAGAGAGAGAGTTAGATATTTACGTAATCTACTGCAAGTTTACTACAATTTAATTGATAAAAGTTGCTCTTGACATTGCCATGTGTGAAGCCCATAACCAACACAGCACCTTTGCCCTTGCAAATGAGAGAGGCTTTAGGGCTTACCTGTGTGAGGGTCTCCATGAGGTTGGCCACCACCTTGTCGCGGTCCTCTGTGAGGATGCGGTGCAGCGTGGCTCTCCGCTCACTGTCCTTCCTCAGCATGAAGAAGCCAGAGTCCTTCTCCTCAGGAGATGGAGGAGCGCTGTGGTCCTCAAAGTTCTCCACAGGGATGCTGGGGAGCAGAACTGTCTTGTTAGAAAACATTACACTGCTACACTGCCTCACGCTACTCTCTCTCTCAATCAATGTCACTTTGGCCAAAAAATAACCTCCAGAAACATAAACATTAGCCATTAGCTTAAGCCACAGGCTATACAAAAAACTTTCCAAATGTGAACATGTGAATTTAGAAATTGGAGTGAGTCATTGCTGGCGTCTACTGAATCCTGTTTGTATTTTGCAAACTCTTTTTCTTAACATTCCAGAACAACATATTATTAAAACAGCAACATGGTGTTCAAGTAGCTAACATCTTCTGAAACTGATATGTAACTGAATAGGACCTGTGTGTTGCATTGGTTTTGAGGGGTATTCATTTTACCTTTACACACAAATGTTGCTCATAATGGCAACAGAACATTAGAGCTCACACTTGCTTTGGAGAACTTTCTGGAAGGTGGCCTGTGTGTGCTCACCTGAGGAAGAGTGATCGTGTTCCTTTGACCTCCCGCTCACTGTAGCATTTGAGGCTAGGCTTGAAGCTAAAGGGGTTAGCAGTGAGCTCGTTGTCGGGGGAGACGGAGCCGTACTCGCTGCTGCTGCTGGTGTCCTCCACCACCACTGGGACGGGCAGAGAAATGCTCCGCAGATACTCTAAACAACAACAAACAATAAACAACAAACAGCAACTTCAACACTCATATAACAATAATAAAACCAAGAATCCCTCCCTAAGTGACAATAATAATCATCCAAATGAAATTAAGGATGCCATTACTAATCAACTTCATTCATTAAACTAATCAACTACTATTTTAGCAATACTGCTAACTATGCAAATCTGCTTTAACTGAAAAGGGAGAGAGTAATGAGGAGAAAAAAGAATGGAAGGTACAGATGTACAGTATAGATAGGTCACTACTGTATACATGCTATTATATTAGGCAGCAGACATTACATAGACATTAATGTCTTGGATAATGTATGAATATACAAGGAAAGAAACAAAAGCCGAGTCAAGAGAGGAGAAAGTGTAGCTGAGGCTGAACAAACGACAACTCACCTGTCCCTGGAGTCAGTGCTATGACACCAAAAAAACAAAGACAATGCATGTAGCATAGTTAGTCACAATCACACCAGGCGCAACATGCTTCCAAAACATACTTTCAATGACGGTAGAGGGTTCAAAATTCCAACACGATGACAAATATAAACACAACAAAGTGTAAATAGTTAATGGTGCAACAGCTTATTTAGATGTAGCGGCTTTGTTATTGTCTAGTTTGATTCTCAACCCATCGTTCTATTAGTGTCAATATACAAGCATGTAACTCCTCAATTCCACAAATAAAGTGAGAAAAGGCCTTTTTGTTGAATAAATATGACTGAATGATGGACGACTAGATAGGGCAAGAAGGCACTTTGTTTTCCTGCGGCTAGACACTGAAGATGTTGTGTAATGATGTAAACTCAGCTGCACTGAGCGTGTGTGAGCCCTTATCTAAGGGAACTCATGAACCTAATGGGTGAGTCGCTATCTGGCATTTCACAGGACTTTATCAGTCAAAGTGCCTAAGTTTGTGTGTGTGTGTGTGTGTGTGTGTGTGTGTGTGTGTGTGTGTGTGTGTGTGTGTGTGTGTGTGGCTTCAAGATGTGTTCTAATGTGTGGGTTACAAAGGATGCATGGTGCACAGCATGTCCTTTTTGCCGCATTTGCACTCGCATGCAACTGTGGGCTAGCATGCACAGACGTGCTCCCAGATGTGTGTGTGTGGGTTTGTGTGAGTGTGTATTCCAACCTGTGAAGCCACTCTTGCCACGCTTCTTGCGGCTTGTAACGGTCAGGAACTCGTCGGTGAGCAGGTCCACGGCTGTGGCTCTGCGGTCTGGGTCAGGCTCAAAGCAACGCAGGATGAAGGCCTTAGCCTCCGTTGACATGGACTCAGGAATCTCAGGGTGGATCTTAAACATGCCCACCTGCAGAGAGAGAGAGAGAGAGAGAGAGAGAGAGAGAGAAGCGAGAGAGAGAGAGAGAGAGAGAGAGAGAGAGAGAGAGAGAGAGAGAGAGAGAGAGAGAGAGAGAGAGAGAGAGAGAGAGAGAGAGAGAGAGAGGAAACCCTGTCAAATACATCCTTTTGCTATATCTCTTTGGTCAGGTCTAGCACTCTTAAATTTGACTATTTTTGGAAAGAATGTGTAGCACAAATGGCTGGAAAGTTATGGGAATGAACACATAAACCAGGATACTCCAGCACAGACACACATATTTTCTTTCTGTCTCTCACCCAAACAGACACACGAACAAATAAACAAACACACACACACACTGTCTCAGTTCAGTGTTGGCATTTAAGGAATTTCTTTCATCTCTTCTGGAATGTTCAGTTGGAAGAATGGAATGGAATGTGTCCCCACCTCCGACTGCCCCCACCACCCCCACATCACAATCCACTCAGATCTTGGCATAAGCAAGTTTAGCCGGACAAGTTTAACAAAAAACATTCATAAATAGACGAATCCCCTAGGTTTCATAAATATTAAAATAAAATAAAAACAAAAAAGAAAACTGAGGCTGCGGTATCTCAGAAGCAAAGCCTCACAAAGACATGAAGATCCGCTGAGAGACATTCATCGTGTTGAATTACACGAGGCTTGACCTCACGCCTACTTCATACAGTAGCATGACAGACTCAACAGAGCTGGCAGTCAGCTAGAGCTTCCCTATTAGTCACTGCGGAATAACGCAACCGTACGGAGCAATGAGGACATGGAGAGAATTCCACAGTTGTTTAATTTCCTAATTTCCGTCTGCTTTCTTTGTCTTTTAAGGGGGAAAAAAAGATATCTCCGACAAGAATAACAACCTCCCCAGATAAGGACTTCAAATAGACATTTACCTCACAGTAGACCTCACCTCATTTTTTTTTTTTTCTTGTGCTACTGACTGGGAAAAGGGAAAAAAAAAGGTTTCCGTTGTTTTGCTTTGTTAAATTCCCAGGAGCAGTTTTACATCTAAATATGGCAAATGCTGGGGCGTTCAGACAGTGGTTCCCACTCTAAACCCGGCATTGCATTAGTCTCAGAGGGAGGGAAAAAAACAAAAGCCAAGCCACAGACGCAGATAAATCGTCTGCTGTACAGAACCTTGCTTTCCACATTCCAATTAGAACTAGAGGCCCACCCAGCAACAGACAGGGCTGCAGTGCGGGGTCTTTGAACATTTAAGAGCATTTTCTTCCCTTATAACCCAGAGCATATGGAGACACGTCCACCAGCCCCTGTCCACGTTGTAGTATGTGAGGCCCAGGGCTCCTTCAGTACTTGCTGAGGAAGGGAAAATATTTCCAAATATTCCCGTCTGGTCCCACGACCACCGCCCCCACCCAAGTCTCTTTCACACACACAAAAATTTCCACTTTGGTTGGACGAACTCAGACAGAGCTGTGGTGCTGTGGTTTTGTAATAGATAGACCTAAAGTGCACTTCTCTGATGGTAAGTCATTGCATCAGCATATAGAAGAATTCAGCCAATACATTTGTATAATCTAGGCCTAATTAAGGAGATCAATATTCAAAAAACACTACCGTAATGTGAGATAAACTCTCTCGAATGCTTGAGGCTTGAAGCACAGACAACTATCACATTTCAAAAATCTCTTCCCCGATTTGTGTTCGGTAATATAAGCCACAGAAGATGTTGACCTCTGACCTTGAACATGGCCGCCTGCGGCTCCCCCAGCTCATAAAATGGAGGCTTCCCAGTGGCCATCTCAATAATGGTACAGCCCAGTGACCAGATATCCGCTGGCTTGCCGTAGCCTCTTGGACCCTTATCAATGATCTCAGGGGCCATGTACTGCAAAGTTCCTGCAAAATAAGAGCATTGTTAGTGAAACGTCAATTTTTTTTTTTTTTTTTTTTTGAAAATGTTGCATCACATTTTAAATAGAAAAAACAATAAATACATTTTATTTATACATTTCATTTTTGGCTTCTCACAATTAATGTTGGAAAGCCAATGTCTTTGTGACTAACTGCTGAGCATGAAAATGAAATCATTAAAACTGTAATTAGGTTTTTTCGCAAAGGCTGAATCACAAACAGTGCTAACTTAACACTAAAAAACAAAACAAAACAAATGTCACTCTTTGTCAACACCCTCAAGTGTAACAAAATTTTATTTTAAAAAGTCTTAACTACTTTAGATTGGAAGTGACTTCCAAGAACAGAAAGAAAAAGAAGTGAAACAGAAAAAGAGAGAGAGGAAGACTGGGAGGGAGGGACAGAGGCCAGTATTGCATAATCGGTTCTCTAAAAGCAGACAGCAGGAGAAGAGGCCTCTCTCAGGGGGCACAGAGTTGAGTTGGGTGTGAGCTGGTGGTTGGGCAGCCCTGTGCCAGTTACAGTGTGTCTGTCATGTGGATGCTACTCTACCCCTGCACACGCTCCAGGCTGACTCTGGAAACCATCTCCTTCTCAGGGGGGAGCTGAACACTCACACACACACACACACACACACACACACACACACACACACACACACACACACACACACACACACGCACACACACACACACACACACACACACACACACACACACACCACACCATCAGCTGATCCACGGCAGCTGGGTCAGGACGTGTCGTGATTGGTCGCTCCTTAGTTGGGATTGGCATTACAACATTTTTTCCAATCACCTGACTCTACACATACACACACACACACACACACACACACACACACACACACACACACACACACACACACACACACACACATCTACCCCAGATGCAGACAGACTCTCTCTCTCTCTCTCTCTCTCTCTCTCTCTCTCTCTCTCTCTCTCTCTCTCTCTCTCTCACACACTCACACACTCACACACACACACACACACACACACACACACACACACACACACACACACACACACACACACACACACACACACACACACACACACACACACACACACACACACACAAATAAATATTTCCTGTCTGTTCTGCTGGACGGGCTATTCTGAGAGTCATTCATGTGCTGGCGTCACCTCTGGGGACTGGTTTAATCTGGGTGTGGGGGTCGTGAGAGCACAGCTAGGGCAAAACAGAGCACAGTGCCACTCAAGATGCACACACAACACACACAACATACGCATACACACACACACACACACATGCAGGGAGAGGGAGAGGCGAGCGTAAATAAGGGCATTGAGACACTCCTGCACTGCCCAGGGCTTTATGATGCTGGGTGTGGAGTGGACGCCAAGGGTAAACACAAAAAGAGACTGAGAGTGTGAGAGAGAGAGAGAGAGAGAGAGAGAGAGAGAGAGAGAGAGAGAGAGAGAGAGAGAGAGAGAGAGAGAGAGAGAGAGATGGAGGGGAGAAGAACAAGACAGAAATAAATAAGAAAGAAAAGAAGGGGAACAAGAGAGAGATAGAGACAGAGAAAGGCAGAGAGGAAGCTGCTGTACCGGTGAATGTTTCTGTGCAGGGGTTGATTCCAGCCAGACGCTTGGATGTGCCAAAGTCAGAGATCTTCAGAACACCACTGTATGTGTTTATGAGAACATTGTCACCCTGTAAGGTATATACACACACACACACACACACACACACACACACACACACACACACACACACACACACACACACACACACACACACACACACACACACACACAAATGAGAATGATTAAATCACAATCTAGTCAAATCGAAATACAAGCCTGATTACATTGAGCTATTTGCAGAAATCGCCTTCATTTAACAGGCTCTTGGCCATTTTAAACCTCTGTAAAAAGATGAACCTGGACCAAAAACAAAGTGATTAACATTTACACAAATGGCCTTCAGAGTGGCTTAAACAGTGAAATGAGGTGGAATTTAAAACTCTGGTGGGCGGAGGAGGGGACCAGGAGAGAGAGAGGCACGGACAGGCGCTATCCTCTTTGGTGACGCCTTTAAGGTCTTTAAAAACCGGTTTGAACTGAAAGCACACAGAAGGGAATCCTCCTGAGTTTCGATGAAGGAACTTCCCAGGTAAATCAGCAGGTGGTCCTTTAAAGGCCAGTGTGTACTGAACAAACACAGCCGGGAGGAAGTAAATATGGTGACACAGGGCGTGTTCCCCGTCACAGCTCTGGAGCTGAATTGAACGGACTGATTTGTAAACGCTGTAGATTTGCTTGGTTGTATGTTTTGGCCATTAGTCCAATGATTGTTTTCATTTCAAGTCGAGTGTACCTTGCTAAATATTCATTTCTAAAATAAATGGAACAGTTGTAGCACAGGCTTTTTCCTTGATTAATGTACTATGAAATAGACTACAGATTGACAGTTGTGGTTTCTGTGACCTTGCTACAGGTGTGGTGCTGAATGAAGAAAGTGGCTATTTGTTTTTGACTGAACTGGCATCCATTTCCCAAAAGCATAGTTGCTAACTTAGTTGCAACTTAGTTGGCAATGGGACATTGCATTGCAACCAACATGGTTGCAACTATGCTTTTGAGAAACAGACAGGTCAGTCATTCACATCCATCTAGATATGTACCATCGATCGAAACTTTCACCAGTTCAGGGGAAGTATTTCTCGACTACTTGTCATTTTCAAACATTGCAATAGCTATAGCCAATCATTATGACAGGAATCATCATTTGAAAGAGCAAGAGAGAGAGAGGGGTGTGTGAGAGTGAGTATGCGTGCCCATATGACTAACTCCCTTCCCTTTTGGGAACGGCCTGTCAGATACGGGAAAGTCACCTTGATGTCACGGTGAGCTATCTGGTTATCATGCAGATACTTGAGCCCCTCCAAGATCTGTTTGGTATAGAAGCCGATGGTGGGCTCGTTATTCTTCAGCGGACCCCATTTGGACCTCAGCAGTGCAGAGAGACTACCTGCAACAGCAGACAAACAGGGCAAGATTTCAGTCAACACACCTAACCTGCCTGCAAAGTGTCTGTATGTGCTTTAAAGCAATAGTTCACCTCTTTATGAAAATGGGTTATTCACCCCCTTACCTGGAGACACATATATGGGTAAAAGCTTTTTTGTCTCAGTGCTTGCGTTTTCCTAGTATGGCGTCCCTAATTTTCCCCATTTTTTAGCTTTAGCTTAGCATAGGCGCTGGAATGTAATGTTGCCAGATAGCAACTCTTTGGCAACTTTACTTTCCAGCACCTATGCTAAGCTAAAGGTAAAATTGGGGTTGCCAGACTAGGACAACACATGCACTGAGACCAAAATGCTCTTACCCACAAATGTAACTCCAGGTAAGGAGGTGAATGACCAATTTTCATAAAGAGGTGGACTATTCCTTTAAGCCTCAGCATTGTTTAGTATCTTAAGTCTGATGAGTAAAATCCCTTCCATTGAAGCTGGGTTTTAAATACCGTGGAAATGAGTCGCCAGTTCTGACAGTGTAGGATACTAAACATGATTTATCAAATCGCTAGTCTTTGATCACACATCAAACTCACACAAACACATAATTTGCGTTTCTGTTGAATTTCTTGCCACATTCAGCCCCAGGGATGCAAAAGAATTGGCAATAGCCAATGATAGATTGCAAAATCACGCAATTAAATGAACAAAAGTGCTGCAGTAACAAGAACTGTACCATCATAGCCTGGATTGCATGACCACAATTTCATCGCGAATTTACATGCAGAATATGCCCATAGCTGTAGTGTAGTTAGTGTTTAAAATCTACATAGACTTTGATTGGAATTTGGCCTTGCCAAATTCACTAGATTTTTTACATACTGTATGTACTATAGTATCGTATTTATTTGTAATTTAAATATTTTCAAATAATACTACTACATGCAGATTTGTTATAAAAAACCCTAAATGACAGGTATGAGTTGTGATATTTCTTGAGAAGCTTTGATTCATGAGGTATTACACACAAAGTAAAAACCATGCCTCAAGGGATCTTTAACTAGCCTGGTGGATCTTTTGTTTCAGTATTTCACTCTTCCTAGGCATACTTGTTTACTTCCTGGTAGCAAAATGCATGTAGTGAAAAATAAGCAATGACCCACGCGAGGCAGGTGATTATGCTGGTTTTACCATGGATAAGGTGTGTTGTTAGACACAACATGGAACATAGCAGAGTGGAGTATCGTTAGACCCCTTACCCATTGCAAAACCAGCTTAACTACCAGACTCGAGATTTTTGCTTTTCTAAAATGGTCACCATAACCTTGCATTGTTTCACTGAAGGAAGACACAATAACAAGAAATGCAGCAAAGCGTTCACAATTCCTCTTCTAGCCAAATGGTTGCATGTACAAAGTAACGCACAAGTGCCACTAATCACTTTCCTATGGTACAGCAATATTGAATAAAATAAGTCAGCTCAATTCTCCTAGACGCCACACAACCACTTCAGTTCATGCAGGAGAACTCCACTTGTTTATCGACATTTTGCTAACTATTTAAATTAGGGCCTTTGGGGTATGTTATGCAATCCTATGCTATGCTATGCAGAAAGGGGAAACACCTATGGAGATCTTGGTTTGTCATTCCCAGGACCTGCTTGTGTTCCTTGTTTGCTTACCTCCAGGCACCTGTTCCATAAAGATCTTGATGAACCCGTTCTCGCTGATGGAGCCCAGGTACTGCACAATGTTCTTGTGCTTCAGGTGTTTGTGAAGAGCAATCTCCTCATGCAGGGGTTGGGAGTACCTGAGGAGAAAGAATATGCATCATGAATGCTTCTCAACACCAGTTATGGCATTGGAAATAAGAAATCTATTTGTTGTTTGCATATCATACCACCTAAAGTAATACATAATACTCCATTAGTTAAAACTTTAGTTAAAAAAATTAAACCCATTGAACACAGTTCTATTACATCTGTAAAATAAGGCAAATATTGCCTAACCTTCTGGCTACAGGAAAAATAGATTTGCTTCCTGCGAATGAAAGCCTATTAGTGCTGCCAACTGTCAAAAAGAGTTGCAACCAAGCACACTTGCGTAACACATGTTGTCAGTATAATAAAAGAACAACAAAATGAAAAGCTGCAAAGACATCTCATTTAGCTCAAGGACCCTGCTGAAGCATCAATGCCATTCGTCACACTTCACAACAATAAACAGTCATAAAATGTGAAAGGTCCTTCATATCATCGGCTCGCATTTTTCTGCATCAAATATTCATGGGCGAAGCCTGGCTGGCTACTCAGAAAATCTTCTATGACATCCCTAATGACTTGGGGGCTGAGATTACAGGAAGAGCGGATAGATCCGGAACCTTCTCAGGTTCTGAAGGAGGCTCTTAATTGCAGCCTTGTAGGTGGAACAATGGGCTGTCAAGTATTCCACCCAGACATGGCATCGGGGAGCAGAGGCAGTTGCTAAGCGACCCTCTCTGGCTCTCTCGCTCGCTCTCATAAGTTCTCTCTATTGCCCTTGCTCATAGGGCCTGGTGTGAGAGTGTGTATATGTGCGTGTGTCTGATAGCGTGTGTATATGTGGGTTTGTGTGTGTGCGCTCGCGTGCAAGTGTGAGCGCATGATTAGCTAAGCACCCACACTGACACTGCGCAGTGGGATGCAACCATATCACGCAACTATGCTAACACACAACCTGAAACACACACACACACACACACACACACACAAACACACACACACACAAACACGCAAACACGCAAACCCCACTTGCTGCTCTCTCTCCTGCATTAGAAGAAATGCAATGTATTGTTCGCAATGTTTGCATAACACGAGTCAACGAGTCAAGTGTGCACAATTAAGCTTTAAATGAAGCGGCAGGTGTGTGTGCTCGAGTGATTGGGAGTTGAAGGCTTCCGTTATGCAATAAAATAGCCTCCACTGCCTTAAAATACACTAATCTGGCTGGTTCAAAAACATGGTAGGTGTATTGCATTTCATGCCTACACCCATCTAAGCAGCTATATGAAAGAAGGGTTCATACAGAGTTCACAAGTTAAGTGTAGTGGAAATGGGCTTTGTGAGCTGTCCAGGTGAAGTATTTTTGAGAGAGGGCAAACCAGTGGTCTTTGATATATTTTTTTTTATTTAAAAGAGCTGACAGTCTTTCAAGATGTGCAAAACAAAAGAAGGCAGGTTCATTGTAAGTCTATAGTCAAACACGAAGGCAGATCAAGTGGAAAGGTGCAATGCAGTGGAAACTGAAACTCAGTGCTTGTGAAAAGCACTTCACGTGGAGGGCGCTTTGCCGTAAGGGTACAGTAGATGATGTCGTTCTCACCTGCTGTCTCTTTCGGGGATCTCTTTGATGGCCAGCCGCACCTGGTTACTCAGATCACGACCCGCGTACACCACCCCAAAGGTGCCTTTACCCAGAATCACTCGCTCGCCGTGCTCATCATACTCGTAGTCGTACTGTGAGGTAGATAGAGAGACACAGGGGGATGGGGAGAGAGAGAGAGAGAGAGAGAGAGAGAGAGAGAGAGAGAGAGAGAGAGAGAGAGAGAGAGAAAGAAAGAGAGAGAGAGAGAGAGAGAGAGAGAGAGAGAGAGAGAGAGAGAGAGAGAGAGAGAGAGAGAGAGAGAGAGAGAGAGATATATAAGGAGAAAAGGACCAAACAGAAGGAAATGAGAGAAAGAAGACACAAGGTAAAAGGCAGACATTAGTAGCTAGAGGAGCATCACTAGGGACAAACAATAAACATAAGCCCAAGGCCACAGTCCCTGAGTAAGGCTACAAAAACCTGTTGCATGTGAACAAGCCATGACCAATCACTGTAAACATGAGTACTTCAGAGAGTTTTTAAAAGACCTGTTCAACACCTGAGTCGAAGCGTGCTAGCATTCAGTTCAATATGGGCGTGTTAATATTGTCTGCACACATTCACACCCAGTGAACCGTATCCAAACAAACAAAGGTAAAACACCGTACAGCAGGTGGTCTGACCTGATGGACATAAACTTTTTTCCCCTAAATCCATTTTGGTTTTAGTGGTACAATACAAATAATATAATGTATATGACGGTTGTTTACATGCATGCATTTAGCAGATGCTTTTATCCAAAGTGACTTACATTATCACAACGTTAGCAGCCGGGATTCCAACCCACAATGTCCAGGCTACTAGCATGCTAGCCCGATTTCTTAACCACTATACTACCACTCCCTTGTACAGATATGAAGAACAGATGATGTTGTCACTAAATAGAAAATTATGACTCAATGAAATAAGTTTCTTTGGAAATGAAAATGAGCTTGTTTATGACATCTTGGCACAGCGCTGTGCCTTAGAGTGAATCAGGAATGTACTGTATGCTGGAGTCTAAGGGGGAATTCCATGCAGTGTCTCTGACTGATGGAGGAGCGATAGAGAGGGATAGATGGGCAGAGATGATTGTGAGGGAGTGAGAGAGAAAGACAGAGAGAGAGAGAGAGAGAGAGAGAGAGAGAGAGAGAGAGAGAGAGAGAGAGAGAGAGAGAGAGAGAGAGAGAGAGAGAGAGAGAGAGAGAGAGAGACTTACCTCCAGGGCTTCTGTTTCACAGTCTCCTTCCTCCGGCCCTCTCCAGGCCTCCTCTGCAAGGCTATTGACCAGGTCACAGAACCTGCACCAGGCAGATACAGTACATGTCATTACACACACACGCACGCACGCACGCACGCACGCACGCACGCACACACACACACACACACACACACAAACACACACACAACGCATGTTAAGAGTTGTTAGAACGTTGTACGTTCAGTACCTCTCCTGCTTAGCAAAGCCTCCTTGAGATCTTTGTTGACTTTATTTTACAGCGTAATAGCGTAATAGCTTCTGGCTATCATGGTTACTTTACTTTATTACATAATAGCTACTGGCTAATTTAGCACTTCATAGTGTGTACTTTTTTTTCATTGTTTTGATTGTTTGTTGAGTGTTTCCAACCTTTTATGAGTTCATTTGAATTGAAAAACATATTGGGCTATTGCTGCAGTAGTCTATAAATCACAGTGTATCATCTTGGAATGAAAAAGCTTTTTCTTGAGAAGTCTGCCAGCTACTAGAAGCCAATGCAATGCATTTATGCTTTTCACCCAGTCCAGTCTGTTCACTAATACAAGGAGTCTATTTCCCCTTTTGAGTGGATGGCAGAGGGTGGGTGGGGTGTGTGTGATTTTTCTGCATTCTGTGCAGAAAGGCTTGCGACACACAGCTTGAGATGACATTATGTACTCTGCTCACCGCCTTCCTGCAGGCTCTTTCAAAATTGGATTTAGTAGCAGGTGGTTCCCAGTGTACCAGTTCCACTAAGCACCCCCACCCCTACACACACACACACACACACCGCACCCCTGACTCCTAGCAGGTACAACCACACCAGATTAAGCCAGTCAGCCAGACAAAAGACACTAGTCAGGTTACCTTGTAGAAAAAGCTACTATTACAGAAACTATAATGGGCAACAAACCCATCAACCCCCATAGTAGATCCCAGACACTAGTGACCACTTCTGATAAAAGTCGAAAGGAAGTCAGGTGTGCAATAGAGGGACTGCTTGGGCCAAAAACCAATATCCCGTGGAATGGAGTGTGGAATGGCCCAAACATGCCCAAACTTCCAATACAGCTTAAGACCTTAAAGAAATGGGGAGATACCAGTTGCACATCCAGGGGTGACCACTTAAGATGTCTTGAATATGTACAGTACTAAGGTTGGAGCAAGATCAGATCCAAAGGGTCACTTGAGGATGGCTAAAGAAGACCTAAATGCCCCCCAAATCTGAGTTTGAGTGTGGTGAATGAACTTGAAAAGATAAACATGTCGTGGGGAGGAGAACAACATGATGGTAAGCACCTATGGAATGATAAGCATGCATTGAATGTGCAGAAGGGGACAAAAAGGAATAAGTAAGCAAGTATTTACTGTATAGCCAACCAAGCTGTTTTGAATACACTGTTATGGAGGTGCTAAGGGTATTAACGATGATCCCCTGTGACTTTCAGGACACTAATATCCCTTTCCATGAGTTTGTTTGGTGTACAAACCTGGGGTCTGGTTCCCAAAAACAGGGACAAATTTGTTGGTTGTGATGCATTTTCCTATTGACAACCGATGAAGTTGTTCGCTGGTTAGCAACTGTGCTTTTGGGGGAACAGACACCTGGGACGAATTCAACAGTCGTAACCGTTCCCATTCATCCCTATGGGTGACGTAGTAAACGTTTTGTAACGTTACGTCGTCTTGAAAACGCCAAAGGTGGGAGTACCTGACCTTGTTGAATGATTCTGTTACCATTGGCACTTGAACCATCTTTGACAGAGACCAAGCCAGTGATTTGATCCAAGATTAAAAAGTGGGTCCATTTGTTCATTTCATTCATGAATTCATGTTCATGTTCTCGAATTTTCATTATTTCTACTAATACTCATACTAATATCCTGCAATATTATTTCATCGTGACGGTCACAATATGTGTGATAAAAATTGTCACTTGCATATTTAGTCAAAATGAGTATTTTGGTCACCGTGTCCACATGTACAAGAGTCTGCCATACCGTTTGGAGTGCATCTCTGTGCAGAAGTAGATCTGGAAGTCGTCTGTGTTGTGTAGCACATAGAGGAAAGCACTGCGCTCATCAAATTTGGAGATGCTGTGGGGGAGAGATGAGGAAGAGGGGGAAGAGGTGGGAAACAGGAAGAGAGATGAAGGTTAAACGGAGGAGGAAAAAAAGAGTGCAGAGTGACGTTTTGGAAAACGACAAACAGAAGAATGACCCTGGACAGAACTCTCTCTCTCTCTGTGTGTGTGTGTGTGTGTGTGTGTGTGTGTGTGTGTGTGTGTGTGTGTGTGTGTGTGTCTCACCTGCACTGACCCTGACAACAGCTGCTACACCACATCTGGGCTATCTTGTTCATTTCTTTCATTTTAGTCGACCAACTCAAACTATTTTCTCTCGCATAACAACTCTGTATCAAACTTTTTCTTTCAAGGACACAAGACTGACTCATTCCACATTTTTAATCCATCTGTCCATCCCTCTTTATACGTTTATTTTTTCTTTCTCACCATTTCATCCAAATCCATCCATTCATGGAGTTAAAAATAACAATAACAATTGAAGCTGAGGTGAGAAATTATTGTAAACATTTTCTCTTTAGTGACTGAACTCTATACCCCCCCCCTAAACTCTAAATGAAAGCGTATGCCTCCTCCACAGACAGCTGTGGTACTGTCATTCACTTCCTCTGACACACACACACACACACACACACACACCTTTCATGAGCGAGTGGATTCATACACTCTTAGTAAGTACTGTATATTCATCTAAGTGTGTGTGAATGTGCTAGCGCGTGCAGGCTTGTCTGGGACTACTGTATGCTCTCCATGGCCACAAGGACACTGATGTTTGCCTGTGAAATCTCTCTCTCTCTCTCTCTCTCTCTCTCTCTCTCTCTCTCTCTCTCTCTCTCTCTCTCTCTCTCTCTCTCTCTCTCTCTCTCTCTCTCTCCCCCCCCCCCCCCCCCGCTGGTCAGGAGGCTGTGGGTGATGCCTGCTGCGGCCCCTCTGTAATGTAACAATAGCCCTCATTCAGAGGCACCACATGTCTCATTGTTTCACCCACCACCCTCTCACCAGCCACGGAGACGGAGGGAGAGTGGAAATCAAGGAAGCCGCGTTCCCTAGCAACACCGATAGAGGACCCTGAGGGACTGGCTTGCTTGTATGTGTGTGTGTGTGTATGTGTGTGTGTGTGTGTGTGTGTGTGTGTGTGTGTGGATGAGTATGTGCGTGTGGATGAGTATGTGTATGTGTATGCATATGAACATGAGGGTGTATGTGTGTGCGTGTATGTGTCCGTAAGTGTGTGTGTGTGTGTGTGTGTGTGTGTGTGTGTGTGTGTGTGTGTGTGTGTGAGTGTGAGAGAGAGAGAGAGAGAGAGAGAGAGAGAGAGAGAGAGAGAGAGAGAGAGAGAGAGAGAGAGAGAGAGAGTGTATGTGTAAGTGTGTGTTTACATGTGCAGGCGTGTGTGTGTGGTTGAGCTAGTGAATGCCTGTGTGTGTGTGTGTGTGTGTGTGTGTGTGTGGTTGAGCTAGTGAATGCCTGTGTGGGTGGGTGGGTGGAGGGAGAGGATGAGGGAGAAGTCTAGGCAAACTTTGGAGAGCGCTGACTAATGTCTGTGCACACAAACCAACAAACATACACCAACACACACACTCTCTCTCTACACACACACACACACACACACACACACACACACACACACACACACACACACACACACACACACACACACACACACACACACACACACACACACACACACACACACCCTTTCCTTTCCCGGTTTGGAAAGCCTATCCAATCAGAGTGGAGGGACACTCGGACCATGCAACAGACCGAATGGCATCAGACTGGTCAGAAACAGGTGGTGCCTGCATTCCAACTCACCTGGAAGAGTCTGTTTGAGGTGTGATACGTGTTTGCTTCTTACAGCATGTATATTCACACTCACATAGAGGAGATGCGTTGAGAGTCCTAAACATTATTAGTCTTCAAAGTGAAATTTGATAATTGTGGAATCAAACTTCGGCCTTCTCTCTCTCTCTCTCTCTCTCTCTGTGTGTGTGTGTGTGTGTGTGTGTGTGTGTGTGTGTATGTGTGTGTGCGGGTGTGCGAGTGTGTGTGTGTGTGCCAATGAGCCCCATGGAAATAACTCAGCCACACACATTAAACATACTGTAATCAATGTTGAGAGACAGTGATAGACAAATGTTTGACAGTTGTGGCACGTGACAAGAATGCAATGACTGGGATTCATTTTTAAGCTTCACTGATAGTAGATAGTACTGGACAGATTTGGATAAAATTGTTGGACATCAGCCAATCAGAGAAGAGAATCAGCGTCAGTGACCATATTGCCTTGGCAGAGGTCTACACTCGCCTTAGTCCTTGTTTTTTTCAATCATATCTTATCATCAATGTCAGCTATACAGTATCTTCATTTATCGTTAAATAAACTGATTTAAATTGAAATCATGAATTTATTTACTCAGCCCGAAGAAAGTCTGCCGAATGAGACCTAGCAGATTGATTCAAAACATTTTCTTATTTTTCTTCTATTTCCAATAAATTGCTATCATATCATAAATCACATGCAACGCACAAGATGACTAAAACCACACGCTGTACACAGCAAGGTTAAGGCTGTTGTTGTATGTGGCAACTGTGGTGTTTAGAGGTAGTTGTCTGGCAACTTGAGGAAGAGGAACTTGAGGCTCGGTGATAATATGAGGCTGTAATGAAAGAGTGGCATGCGGTGAGTGGTGGCATGGTGGCACAGCGGTGATGTGATGGTGACATGATGATAGGTGCTGTGAGAGAAAGAGAGAGAGAGAGAGAGAGAGAGAGAGAGAGAGAGAGAGAGAGAGAGAGAGAGAGAGAGAGAGAGAGAGAGAGACTACAGGACTGACCTCACGCCCCGGATGGCTGCGGCACTGAAGTTCCATTCATGGATACCTTTAGTCTGCAAGAGGAAGGTAATAATACACACTAATTAACTGCTTGGAGAGAGAGAGAAAGAGAGAGAGAGAGAGAGAGAGAGAGAGAGAGAGAGAGAGAGAGAGAGAGAGAGAGAAAGAGAAAGAGAAAGAGAAAGAGAAAGAGAAAGAGAAAGAGAAAGAGAGAGAGAGAGAGAGAGAGAGAACAAAACAGAACAGTACATAGGGTGTCTTATCAGACCTTTGACCTAAACCCCCCCCGTCAGGTGGGTGAATGGACTATTCCTAAATCCTCTCCCTGTCAGACCCATTGCATTCAATACTGTATCCCCACCTCCCTCTTCCACCTCAGTGAACTAAGCCATTGAGATAAAAAGCTGTCTGTCTGCCAGCCAGCCATAATGAAGTGGTCAGGGGCGGACTGAGCTGTCAGCTCCCAAAAGCATCTTAAGTGTCTTATCTCCACCAAAGCCCTCCAGGCCCCCTATTCACAGTTACTGTGGGCCATTCAAACAGGCCATTTTTGGGGAAAAAAATAAAAATCTGCAACAGGATAATAGAGCTTAAGAGGTTCTGAGCGAAGGTGTGTGTGTGTGTGTGTGTGTGTGTGTGTGTGTGTGTGTGTGTGTGTGTGTGTGTGTGTGTGTGTCGGGGGGAGGAGGAAGGCGGGGGGGCACTGGTGGTCTGCTGTGAGGTGTGAAGGTGAGTCACGCTCACTTTCACTTTACCTTGTCGTCAGGGGCTACGTGCCATATTGAAACAGTGTTGTCCTCCACGTCGTTGTTGATGGACAAGTACGCAGGCTGGTACACTTTCGTGGGTTCTAGGATCAAGACCTGAGGAGAGAAGTTAAAAAAAAGAATCTGTTTTACTGTGAAAATAAATGATTATCACCATTGCGAGTTTGCTCATAATCACAGTCTTGTTTCTTTTTATGA
>JAODXP020000025.1:5871265-5883765 GCA_027497455.2 Sardinella longiceps
GTGTGTATGTGTGTGTGTGTGTGTGTGTGTGTGTGTGTGTGTGTGTGTGTG
Organism: Sardinella longiceps; assembly: GCA_027497455.2. Classification (NCBI taxonomy): domain Eukaryota; kingdom Metazoa; phylum Chordata; class Actinopteri; order Clupeiformes; family Clupeidae; genus Sardinella; species Sardinella longiceps. Next base: position 5,871,317 of record JAODXP020000025.1, read on the forward strand.
TGTGTGTGTGTGTGTGTGTGTGTGATGTGTGAGAGAGAGAGAGAGAGAGAGAGGGAGGGAGGGAGGGAAAGAGAATAACAAGAGCCCCCATTTAGACACATTAAATCACCTAAATACACCAGGTTATTCTCAGTCCTCAAGCCTCCGGGTTCTAACGGCTCAGGCTACTGGCTACTGTGTTTACGCCTGGCTCGGCTGTGTGTAGTTTTTCCATAGTCGGTTGGCTCTTTGGCTGTTGACACAACATGTGGCAGTGAAACTGTGGTGGAAACGCTCAGGGGGGAAACAGAAGCCAGAGGACCTGCTTATCATCATTATAGCCAGTGACAGAGAGAGAGAGAGAGAGAGAGAGAGAGAGAGAGAGAGAGAGAGAGAGAGAGAGAGAGAGAGAGAGAGAGAGAGAGAGAGGCAGAGGGAAAGAGAGATACAGTAGGAGAAGGAAAGGAAGATAGAGTGAAAGAGAGATAGAGAGAGAGAGAGAGAAAGATAAATAGAGAGAGAGGGAGTAAGAGTGAGCAAAAAAAGAGAGCAGTGGGAACTATGAAAGTGTTGAATCAGATCAAGGAAGTATGATTCATGCAGAGAAGCACTGTGAGTCTTGCTGAGAAGGTAGTAATAATATGTAGACTCAGGACACTGGTACAAATTGCCACAGTAAAAAGAGGCATGCACCTACATATTTTACACCTTTGAGTCATATGGCAGAGCCCCAGGACTGTGTCGTATTGTAAGTGCGTCACACTTTTAAACACTTTACATTATTCCTCTATGAATGAAATCATTCTAAGCTCTTGAGGGAGCCAAGTTGAATTATGGGTAAAAAGGTGTACCAGCCTAATCAACTTTTCTGAAAGAGAGAATGTGAACTCTATGAGAGAGATATTGAAGGCATTGATCTAAAAAAAACTCAAAAGAATGCCAGGCAATTACTAATAGGAAAAATTCTTCCTTCCAAGGACTAAATCGGATGATAATACTGTAAGTGTCATTACACACTGAATACTTGGAAAAATTGGATCGGTTTTTCAATACAATTTAGCCTGAATGGTTGCTGATGCTGAGCAAAGGAAATCAATGCAGTCCCTCCAGAGTGTTGGTGGTAGTGGTGGTAGGGGTCAGCTGAAACTTACCGACTTTGCGCAGCTCAAAGGAGCTGTCAAACTGATATCCAGCTGCCAGGAGCAGTACGGCGTAGTTGATTCCAGAGTGGAGCGTTGGCTCAGACTCAAAACCCCTCTTATACCTGAGAGAGACAGAGAGAGAGAGAGAGAGAGAGAGAGAGAGAGAGAGAGAGAGAGAGAGAGAGAGAGAGAGAGAGAGATAGATAGATAGATAGATAGATAGATAGATAGATAGATAGATAGAGAGAGAGAGAGAGAGAGAGAGAGAGAGAGAGAGAGAGAGAGAGAGAGAGAGAGAGAGAGAGTAAAATAGAGAGCAAAACAAGAAAACATAAACACACACCATTCCATTAGCCCCATTAGAAAGCATGGTCTCATTTCCTCCAAATTACACCTTAATAAAAACACTTGGCCACAGATATCTTCGAATCAATAACCCCCCAGTATGAGGGTATCCTCAATCCCACCGTGACAATTTAAACCTCATTCTCTCAAGAGCCTGGTAACAGTGGGTGAAGCCCAGGGCTCTCTCTCACTAGCGAAATGTCATCTGATTCATCGCTTTGCCCCAGCGAGAGCACAGCCATAAACACAATTAGCTGGCAGCGTTATAGCGCCGCCGACGCTAAGTGAGGAGACGAGGGCTAGCCTGGTGGGAGAGCACCATGTGTGTTCTTGATGAAAGTGACTGGGGCACCCAGACAGGCCCTGGAGATGGTGATATGATGAAGCCATCCTTTGCCGCAGTAAAAAAAAAAGAGTTAAAAACGGATAACAAGACGCAGCAGCGCCTGGCTTGCTATTATCCCTGTGTAAAGGGCTCTTAGCACCCTTGTCTCATCAGCCCTAATGTGCCAGTGGAGAAAGAGGAAGTGTGTGGTAGCCTACCACAGAGAGAGAGAGAGAGAGAGAGAGAGAGAGAGAGAGAGAGAGAGAGAGAGAGAGAGAGAGAGAGAGAGAGAAAGTGAAAAGAACTCCAGAAACAGATGGTCAGATGGATTGTCAGTCCGACCATTCCAGAAAGACAGAGAGATGGATGTTTTTTTTTTTTTAGATACTTTTGTAGTCCGTGTTATTGTCCATGTCTATGTGCTGGTTTGTTACTTCCGCCAAGGAGGCTATGTTTTCACCGGCGTGTGTGTGTCTGTGTGTCTCTGTCTGTGTACAACATAACTCGAGAAGTACTGCACGGATTTCAATGAAATTGAACAATGTGTGTATTGGGACAAGGAAGAACTGATTCGATTTTGGTGGCTATCGGTGATCCAGAACACATTCTGTGACCACATTGTCTTACCGGAGGTCTGCGCTCTCTGAGCGCTTTTCTATTTGTTTGCTCCTAGTTCCCTTTGGGGCAATAAAGGTTTTCATTCATTCATTCATTCATTCATTCATTCATATACTGTGTCAACAAACATTTCTGGGTTGGGAATTGATGGAAGCATTGATGCTGTGTCCGTATCTGCTTATTGGTAGGATTCTTTCTCAATTCTGTTATCACTGTCTCACTGTAAACAGAGCATTGTCTGTAAAATGTTGACTCTTCAGTATTGGTCATATGCCAGAATGTATGTTGCCATAATAGTACAAAACGGTCTCGTCTATTTCAAGTTTGGGATCAGAAAGCCCAGCTGACCACTGAAAAACATGCTGAAACAGAGGCATTCCAAGCAATTCACACTTGTTTTTACTATATTCCAGATTTTCAATTCCCAGCACTAAGACAGATAAAGACAAATGCACAGATATGAAAGGTCATATACCATAGCGTTAAAATGTCATTGAATAAAACATGATTGCTGTGAAAGACTGTTGTGAAATATGAGCCTGCTGTTAGGTTTTAACTTCTGTAAACAATATATAGAAAACAGTGCACGGTTTCCAAGTAGACTGTGGGCAAAGAGCCTATAGAGTTGATATGTGGACAGAGAAGTGTAGTCATCATAGAGCAGAGAAGTTGGGGGCACCATGGCTCAGTGGCTAGAGCGTCAGACCATTACCCCGGGGACCCGGGTTCGATTCTGACCCGAGGTCATTTCCCGATCCCACCCCATCTCTCTCTCCCACTTGTTTCCTGTCCATCTCTATACTGTCCTATCTGATTAAAGGCAAAAAGCCCCAAAAATATCTTTAAAAAAAATATGGGCAATTCCACGAAAAAGTAAACCTCACCTTAAAACTTTAAGGCTAGAATTCTGGGCCCTATCTTGCAGGCAGCGCACCATGCCTTCGCGACTCGCGCAAGCTGTCGTTGCTATTTTGTGCGAGCGCATGGTTCGTTTTACTGTCAAGTAATTCACGTTGTCTAACTAGCAAGTGACTTTGCGTCCTCGGAGGTGTGTCGAAGGTGTGGCTAGGCGCAAAGCGCAAAAGATGCTATTATACAGACGGAGAAAGGGATCCGCCAGTGACTGGAAAAAAACTGGTCATTCGTCAGTCACGCATTCCTGAAATGCTATTTTATGGACGCACAACGCAATAGGTAATGCAGTCCTTGTTCCAGCATAACAATGACGGCCACAACAATAATTATTACAATCGGAAAATCATTATGATGCTCAGGAAGATGTGGTTAACCACAATGTATTAGCCTGCAACAGAAAACGCGTGAGGATATAAGAAGGGGTGACGTTAAATGGAGAATCAAGTTTACTTTCGCTTTCAAATGAATATTCCAAGATATCTATCAGGACAAAATCAGCTTCCTTCGTGTCTTGTGCAGCCTGTAGACATCAATTTAATATTACCATACCCATTACGGCTCTGACTATGACTAGACCCGACGTGTGAGCTTGCTCGCTATTCAATATTTTAATTTCTTTAAATGCACAAGGAGGAGATCAGTTGGTGTGATAGCAATTCACCAGGCGCTTTGCGCTGTTCGTTCTTAAAGGGAATGAGAGATTGATCTGTCATTGGTTATGTCTGTGTTACACCCATAACACACCCATGATTAATTAGGCATCCTAAGTCCAACCTTTTTGGACTTTGCGCCGGCGCAAAGTTCATTTTCTGCGCTGTGAAAATAGCAAAATCCCGCCGGCACGCCCCCAAAACCATATGCGCCATCCGCCAAACAACATTTGACATTGCGTCGTCAAAATAGGGCCCTAAGTCTCACCTACATGGACATACAAATTCTTTCAGAAAACTTCCAATACAAAAAAGTATTGTCTCGATGTAAATATTCAACTGAGCAAGTTTCGAAAGGATATCTGTTTGTTAAAATTTTTACCCTATTCAGCTATAATGTAAGTCTATGGAGGGGCTTATAATGGGCATAAGTGGGTGATAACACACACAAAGCTGCAATGCTATCAGTTATTTTTCATTGTTTATATAAATAAAGCAGAGAAGTTCTCGCCCCTTCCTCACCATTGTGTGCCCCTGTCACGGCTATCTGAGTCAGTGAAGTGGGAGTCCACAAACATGTCCTTGTAGATGCGGCCCACCATGCAGTAGATGTCAGACGCCACCTGCTCCTCGGACTCCACCAGTGGAAGCATAATATCCAGAGCCTTCTGTCTGTCCCCGGGCAGATTCCTCCTGCAAAGAGGAGAGAAAAAGAAAAGGAGAAGAGAGGAGAGATTGGAGAGAAGAAAAGAAAGAGGCATAGATCAATAAATCATGAATCGATTAAATCAAATTTTATTTATGCAGCACCTTCCAAAGAAATGAAATGGGATGTGTTTCCCAGGTAATTTGACAAATGCATGTTATTGATGGATAATTGACTGTCCAGTCCAGTGTTTACATGATCAATAATATTCTGATATTAGTTGTTAATCAGAGTATGCAGTGTTGCATGTAAACCGGAATATGAATGGAAAATTCTATTAGCAACTCATGTAAACACTATGACTGCAATATTAGACTAAATTGGCCATGTAAACACATTCATTCAGATAATGCACAATGAATAATAAAGCTATAAATAATGCAAGCTATAAAAATGCTGCATAAAACATTGATAGCAAAACAGGAAATCTCAAGAGATAATAAGAAGGGATGGGCGGATGAATAGAAGACAGGAAATGAGGGGAAGGAGAAAGAAGAGAGGAAGAAGGAAAAGAGGATGAGTTGAGGAGGTGATTCAACAGGTGAAGAAAGCAAAAAAAGAAAAAAGAAACCATTAAAAGATGAAAGGAAATAAAGAAAGAGGAGAAAAAGGTGCAATTAACAGTAGCACTAAAATAACACAAAAAGTAGTTGCCCGCCATTTTAACACAATCAGCCTCCGAAGAACATCTTGAGCTGCAGAGCCCCTCGCTGAGTCATTAGAGGCCAAAATACATTGTAAACACATGCATCTACAGACTGAAGACAATCTGTCTGATCAACACACACACACACACACACACACACACACACACACACACACACACACACACACACACACACACACACACACACACACAGACATATATATTGACTCCTGGGTAAAGCCTGGGAGTGACTAATGCTCTTGGGACGTGTGAGAATGACCAATCAGTACTGCCAGCACTTGACAGACACCAGAGGGGAAGGGTGTACGTGTGTGTGTGTGTGTGTGTGTGTGTGTGTGTGTGTGTGTGTGTGTGTGTGTGTGTGTGTGTGTGTGTGTGTGTTGTTGTTAAGCTCCTCACTGCATCTATTAGATAGAGTGAGAGAACGTGTGGCGGTCTAATGCCAAAAGAGAGTGCAAAGAGAGTGGAGACAGCCTGAAAGCCGAAAGCCGTGCCTTGAGACTAAAGCCTTGGCCTTTAGCTTGACCAGGAGTCATTACGGGGTCACAGATTAAGTTACTGGAGTTTATTAGGTTCAACTGTCCCAGTTCTACCTCTGCCAAGTGTGTTCAGACACGGAGGACAGGCCCAACCCGACAGCCAGGTGATCTCATCCCACGGTGATGTTAGGAGTGCACTCCACTTGCCCAAAGGTTAAAAGTGCAACAAAGATCTTTTGTTGTGAGATTCGAAATGAAAGCATCTTTAGAAGAAGAGTATTAATTGGGCAGGGGTATAATATACTCTGAAGCCATCTTATGTCTAGTTGCAGTAGCAATTTTCACACTTTGATCACCGTCAATTAACAAAATGTGCTGATATCAAAGTAATCTAACTAAGTACATTGAGGATGGGTTAAGCCCAAAAAAATTGTAATCTAACTATTTTTCCTAAGGCTTTATGTATTTTTCGGCTTTCAATATCAAGCATATGAGCATCTGCTACTGAGCCCAGTCCCCTCTTTGTCTAATGTTTTTCACTTTAATTTTTTGGGAGATGACAAGTCAGGCAATAAACTAAAGATACCCTAAAGATGCATGTGCCCTGTTATCAAAACAATAATAAAACAAATCTGTGGACCTGCAGAAAAAAGGCAGGGCTGGACACCCCAAACATTTCAAATATTTTGCATCAAACAAATGCAATGCAATAGGTCTAGCAAACTCTTCAAAGCTCTCAGAAAAAGCTTTAGCGATGTACTGCACCTTTGAGCAAAATAAAGGGAAAGTGCTAAAATCTGTTTTGTGTCCCACAGGCTTCCCTTGATCTCGTTTACATGCACGCCTCCACTAACAAACACACACACACACACACACACACACACATCCACCCACACACACACACACACACACACACACACACACACACACACATCCACCCACACACAAACACGCACACACACACATACACAAAGGACGGCACAATCAACACCCAGCTGCATAATCAACACCACCGCACGGCAGCATCCTAGCCACAGGAGTGTCATGCTTTAGCTAGTGTGGAAATCAGAAGTGAAACACACAATACAGACTCCCTACAGAGACATTCCACACATGCTCAAAAACTTATTTCTCTACCAAACAAAATTACAGCACAAAATGCAATTACAACCCACACAGAAAAGGCTGAAGACGTGTCCAAAACGCCACCCCAACAAATTGGCGGTTTTGTGTGATGTAGGGTCGACACTGTCGCCTGTCACAACACTGCGTCCGCAAACAGCTGCTAGAGGCTATTGTACGGCCAATAGCTCTGTGACTCCATATTTTAGGATGTGGGATGTGTTGTGAAGGCATTTAAGAGGCGTTGTGGTTATGGGCTTGACTGCAGCCTGTAAATAGTTTGGCTGATCTGCAGCTCCAACTGTGTCTCTAAATACTTTGGACAGAAAGAAGCCTTTTACAATCACATTGTTGCATTACCAATCATCAGAGATGGAAATTTCCGAGTTGTAATTCTAATGCATGGAGCGTTTACAGTGAAGAAGAGCCAAGGGAGTAAACCAGTGGAGTTAGTGCCTGTGCAATACCACAGGATGCCCTGTACTGTATTTATGACCTCATGGGAAATAAGAGAGAATGTCAGAGAGGACTATATGTTTCCTCTTTATACTACTTACTAATCAAATGCTTGGCAATGGCAATCTCATTCAATTACATATCTTCAGAGAGAGATAGGGCCTGGTGATGCATGCACATAGTCTCTCTCTCTCTCTCTCTCTCTCTCTCTCTCTCTCTCTCTCTCTCTCTCTCTCTCTCTCTCTCTCTCTCTCTCTCTCTCTCTCTCTCTCTCTCTCTCTCTCTCTCTCTCTCTCTCTCTCTCTCTCTCTCTCTCTCTCTCTCTCTCTCTCTCATCAGATTAACCCAATTACTGGATAAACACAACTCACCACACTCACCCAACATTAGCAAGCACTTGCTAATCCAGTCTAACTTAATGGGATTAGCACTGCATAGCCATGTTTTTTTTTCTTGTTTTGTTGTTTATTTTAGTCATTTCAGCATTTGAAGAGCAATCAGAGGAAGTTACCCGTCTTTCTCTCTGCATGCATTCTCAGAGGTCCCACAAAATCCTGATGGGCCCACCAACACGCGCGCGCGCAGGCACACACACACACACACACACACACACACACACACACACACACACACACACACACACACACACACACACACACACACACACACACACACACACACACACACACACCTGCCAAAGCCACAAGAAGCTCAGTCAGTGCCACTGAGGAAAGATGCTTCACACTGCATGACTGGTGCAGTTACATGCGGACTCACTTTGATGTCCTTAAAATATGCACGAAACAGGATGTAGATAATTACGCTGGGAAGTTGGCTTCCAAACACACACAAACAAACTGACATATGCATGCATATTAAGAAGGATGACTCAAACAGTCAGACACACACACACATACACACACACACACACACACACACACAAAAGCATACTGCGTGTACATACACAAGGGATAGCCATATGGGTGTACAAATAGTTGAGTTACCGGTTCAGGGCAAAGGCGTAATGGAACTTCACATGGGGGTGTGCCACCGGGTCAAAGGTTGGCAACTTCTCCAGTGTCTCCACTAGTCTCACGATGGACTCATAATCCTATAAAACACACACACACACACACACACACACACACACACACACACACACACACACACACACACACACACACACACACACACATTATTTCACAGTGTCTTAATCTCATAAGCACACACACAGCCACACACATGCATACACATAGAATCACATTATATCATATTATCTAAAGCTCAGCATAAGCATGCACACACACCCGTACACAGGCCCAATTACATTATACCACATTGTCTAAAGCTGAACACAAGCACATCAAACACACACACACACACACACACACACACACACACACACACACACACACACACATCACTCTCTCTCTCTCTCACTCACACACACACACACACACACACACACACACACACACACACACACACACACACACACACACACACACACACACACACACACACACACAAGCAAGGAAGAAACAGGAAATGTACAGTATGCCACCCCTTCTTCAGTGGCTCCCTCAATCCCTGGGCTATTACATAATAGGCCTGTCCTCTAGGATCGGCACAAGTTTCTTCACTTGTTTCTATCAAACACATTTAATAATTCAGTGACACTGGCTACCAAGTTACAGGCTTGGTGTTTTGGTCACTGAGCGCCAGGTTCAGTCTCCCTGCACAGGCTAAATTATTCAGCCTCTTCATCTCTTTGTCTTTCTCTCTCTCTCTCTGTTTGTCTCACTGTTTTTCTCTCTCTCTGTCTCAGGTTGTATATTGTTCTGGCTAAAGTATGCATGACTGAGGTCTGCCAATCTCTCAGCTCTCTTCTGCTTCGTCTCCTCTGTCTCGGGACCTAATGCACCTGTAATATACACAGGTATCCCTCAGGGCTTCTTTCCCACCTGTGTGGAAGTAGTTCTTACTTTGGATGTTGGATGTGCCACTTAGAACTCACTTACCCTCATGACTTGGACCTTTAGGGTCTTAGGGGCAGTGGTAGCATGGCGGTTAAGGAACCTGCCGTCTTTTTCCCCAAAAGGATAACTGCTAACTAAGCTAGCGACTATGTTGGTTGCAATGCAATCTCCCATTGGCAACTAACCAAGTTGCTAACTGGTTAGCAACTATGCTTTTGGGAAACGGATGCACGGTGTCTGGCTAGCATGCAAATGGCCCAAATACTATAGGTTTCGAATTCGTTGTGCCTTTGAATAAGGCATTTAAAACACTAAGTTGCTCTTGGTTAATCAGACAGTAATTTACAAACTTGACAAATTTAAATCGCTTTGGATAAAAGTTTCTGCTAAAAGCAAAAAAGCAAATGCAATGTATGTTATCTGTGAGTGTTGCTTAGTTAAATAAACCTTATTTGTCTTACAAATATACTACTGTACATCCAACTTGTTGCTCTCCTTTTTTGTACTGGCTTCTGCCTAAAGTCTTTTCACACAGTCTTTGGAAAAAAAAAAACGAATGAAGGATGAAGAGAAGGACAAAAGGACATAAACAGTTACAAATACAACAGCCCTGCAGCCTTGACAGATGGAACAGAATTTTTTTTTTTTCAGATTTCAAGTATGGAATCTTTTTTCCCCCCACAAAAAGTCTGGAATGTTCTTCTGGTGGGAAAAGTCATGTTCCAAAAAAAGGGGTGTGTGTGGGTGGGTGGGAGTGAAATGGGTGGTGGAACCCCTTATAAAATCAAAATGTGGAAAAGTTGAGGAGGAAAAAAAAAGGAAAAGAAAAAATAGCTTAGCTTCCATGGGGTCATGGAGAATATGAGAAAATTGAGACCACTGTGTCTAGGGCACTTAACTAGAGCACTTGAGCTAAAGCCGTTACCTGCGTTGGGCATCTGGTGCTAAGTAAGCACTCAAGAGACACGCATAAGCTCAGTTTCAAGTGTCCCTCTAGCACTGCTATGCTGAATCTGGCTGTCATAATGGGAGGAGGCTTAGCCTGACACCCGCGGCGCTGATTCAGTTATAAACCAAACGCAGCAAATCGTCTGACGGAAGCCGTACGGTAGCTTAGCCTAGAGGGAAGGTCCTGGATGACTTGAAAAAAGATGGATGACGCATCTTTTCCAATTCCAAAATGCTTTTAAAAATGTTTTGGCCAGTACTTTCCTAAACATGAATAAATAATGTGTAATGTGTGGATTACAATGTGTAAATCTGCATGGTGTTAATAAATAACAATACTTTTGCAAGACGTTTGTAAGCAGGACTTTAAGAGCTACTTAGGCTTATAATCCTTTTTGGGAAACTAAGATTTTGAGAGCGATGATGAGAGAGAAGCCTGAGGACAGAGCATAGACCTGAGTCTGGGGCCTGGAGCTTGTCACACTGAGACGTGTGAGAGCTACATGGCAACAGTGTCGGAGTCTCAGCCTGGAGGTGATGTCACCGTCCCAGAATTCTCAGTGAGTCAGAGAACAGTTCATCTCGCATGCATAATGAGAACTAGGCACCTCATCAAAAGCAGCTCATTGGTCTGAGGTCTTTTGCATTTGTTTCAAATCACAGATAATTACAAATGTGTGCTGCATGTTGGCAATATTATTATCATCATCATCATCATCATCATCATCATCATCAACATCATCATCACCATTATTATTATTATTATTATTTTTATTATTATCATTTTTATTATTCTCCTCCGTTCTTTTCAGTCCTACTGAGGTCACTGTGCAAAAAAGTCTATCATGGGCTCACATTAATCCATGATTACATGTAAAGGAACACTCAAAAAGTAGGCTATACCTGAATGTCCCGATAGGACAAAAGCAAGTTGATGACGATGTCAGATGACAGGCACTCCATGTTGTCCAATCGCTGTTGGATCCTCCCCAGTTCTGCCGCCAACTCCACCCCCGTGTAGAGCTCTCGCGCTTTGCGGATCTCATTGAGGATAGTTTCACGAAAGTATTGACTGGGGAACAGAAACAGTGACATGAGTTACACATTTCATCTTGTGACATGATTCATTATAACAGACAATAATAACGAGACCACTGTATTCAGTTTGTAGCCTGATGAAGAATTCTGTGACTTTAATCATGTGGATTTGAACTCTGGTTTGACAATAAAAACCCATCTGAAAAATATATCTGGTTTGCTCATGACACAATTATTCAGGCACAGGCATTCATTTAGTAGGATGACACAGAATTCTATTATTTAAAGCATATAGACTTGAACTCTAGTTTGATAGTCACTGTTAATGCATCAATCCCAACAGTTTAAATATAAAACTTGTACTTAAACTCGCACTTAAAAATGATCTACTACTGTATATGATCCTGATCTAATTTTATTGATTCACATCGTGATGGCTTGTACTGTAAGCCTCTGCCTTGCATACGTTAATTCATAACCTTCCTCTTTCCCTCCTGGCCAACTTTGCAATACATTGTTAGATATCTTACCCCGCCTGACCCGGTTACACAAAGCACAATGTCGCCTGATTGATAACATGTCAGGTGGTGGTGAGTGTGTGTGTGTATATCTGTGCATGTGTGTGTGTGCTTGCCACCTCGGGCAGAGATAAGACCAGTAATCTGCTGCGCTTACTCGAATCCTGCATCTAGGGAATGTTTGTGAGGGAACTATACCATACCTTCAGACTTTAAAGATTGCACAGAGTCTGTGTGGATACATCTAGGTTTATCTTTATCGCTTGGTCAGTCTGCACGGTATCAGTTAAATTTTACACAAAATTTCTTGTGATTGAGACATTTACTGCATCGTATCCAATTTTGACAGGTCATACTTCACGACTTACAATTCGTCATCTGCAAAGTTCTACAACACCCTAAAAGACTAGCTTGCCAGAATTTTGTCAGAAGATGCACAATTTCGTTGACAAAATGTGACCAAAACTAAACTGATATGGCCATTCTCCCCACCAAGATGCTCAGAGATTGCTTGGTTCAATTGCATAATGTGACACATGGTCAATAGAAAAAGACTCAACAC
>JAODXP020000025.1:5891265-6011265 GCA_027497455.2 Sardinella longiceps
CCATTTGTTTTAACCATTTGTTTTAACCAGCAGTTGGACACTAAATCAGGCCACGATGATTTCTATTGGCGGAGCCTGTCGATCATTCAGCAAAACCACCAACACACAAAGTGTGTCTCCAAACCAGCCTCTCTCTCTCTCACTTCTGCACCTGCGATCATAAAAGTGGTCAAATTGCACACTGTGTGCTGAGGTGGTGGCGGCGGCGGTGGAATACAGACATGTCTGCTGTGCTGGATGTCAGGCATTCTGCACACGACACAAATAAAACAAATGGGGGTTAGGTGGTGCACACACACTGCTACAGACTAGCAGGCTCGCTTTTCCTTTCAATGGCTTACAGCACACCGCCCCAACAAACACTTACAGACGTCAATATTCTAAAGCTAGGACTTACAATGTTTTAGCGGCTTAAAAGGTTCATATCACTCACACATATACACACACAAACACACACACATGTACACACGTACACGTACACACACAAACACACACACACACACACAACACACACGTACACACACACACACACACAAAATAGACCAGTTGCGACGTGACTTTCCACTTCTGTAAATTACCTGGTGTAACCCTAGCCTCAACTCTTAGCTCCACTCCTCTCAGACAACAATTGAAAAGAATGACTTTTGAGCATGTCAAAACTCAAACAACTCCATCCAGACTGACAGTCCACATGGATCCATCAGTTGGTGTGTGTTGGAGTGGGCTGGTGTTTGTTGGAGAATAGTGCTAGCACTGGCAGTATTGAGCATGATCAAGCTGGAATACAACTGTATTGCCAGGATGCCTAGGAGTTGAGCTGCATGGGCCAGTGGTATGCAGAGCCAGGAGGCCCTGAGAAGCTCACATGTGGAGGGAGGGAGGGAGGGAGAGAGAGAGAGAGAGAGAGAGAGAGAGAGAGAGAGAGAGAGAGAGAGAGAGAGAGAGAGAGAGAGAGAGAGAGAGAGAGAGAGAGAGAGAGAGAGAGAGAGAGAGAGAGAGAGAGAGAGAGAGAGAGGGAGGGAGGGAGGGAGGGAGGGAGGGATGGAGAGAGAGAGAGAGAGTTATAAGACAGGCTGAGCCACGTATAGAGGTTCTCTCTTTCCCCCTTGAGTGCATACACACACAGAAAAAACACACACGCACTCTCTGCCTCTCTCTCGCTCACTCTCTCTCTCTCTCTTCTCTCTCATGCTGGCTTCACATGCTTGTGTAGGGAAATAGGCTGCATGCTTCCTGCAGCACAAAGCCACCTTATTCCGCCCCGCAAAGCCACTTAACACCGTTAAGCCCTCCCAGCACTACCCCTTCCCCATCTGCCCCGGTTTGTGTGTGCATGTGTGTGCATGTAGCGTATGTGTATTTGTGTGCTTGCATGTGTGTGTATGTGTGCGTGTCTGTGTGTGTGTGTGTGCATTTTGCGTATGTGTTTGTGTCTGATGTTGGGATTAGTAATAATAATTATAAACCTATAAATAATAAACCTATAATCAATGTGCGGTATTACTTTCCAATCTAACTTATTTTTTATTAGTTCCCAAGCAGCGAGAGAAAGGGCAGAGCATGCTAAATGAGTCATGGTTCATGAGATAGGTCAGACACAGTGAACAAATGTTCCTCAGTGTGACATAGCACACTTCTTAGCACGCTGCGTGGGGTTTGTCACACACTCTCTGTGTGTGTGTGTGTGTGTGTGTGTGTGTGTGTGTGTGTGTGTGTGTGTGTGTGTGTGTGTGGATATTAAGTGTGACTATGCATACACTGTGTGCTACTTTTGTACCCAAACCACATTTGTCATTTGTCATTTTATTTGTAAGGGACCATGTACAGTTTTTTTTTCACAGACAACATGACTGTGATAGCCTGAGCAGGTGCGATTTTAAGTGTGATTGTGAAATGAATACACACATGTATAGCCTACTGGTATTCTGTACACATGCATGGAATGGATATATTTCACTTCCTGTTCCTTTCAGGGAACTATTATGTCTGCTGGCTCTGGCATTGAGTTATGTGTTACATGAGACATCAGGACACCCAGAACAGTGTTACTGAGAAACAGTGACTATTGATTCATTGATTGAGTGTGTGTGTGTGTGTGTGTGTGTGTGTGTGTGTGTGTGTGTGTGTGTGTGTGTGTGTGTGTGTGTGTGTGTGTGTAGTATGTGCATTATGTGCATTTACAGGTACTGTATATGTAATGGAGATAGATAGCTAACAAGCTAGCAAGCCAGATAGATAGATAGATAGATAGATAGATAGATAGATAGATAGATAGATAGATACTGCAGTAAGAGAGAGAGAAAGAGAAGAGAAAAAGAAAGATCTACAGAAAGAAGCAATTGAACGTTGAGCACTTACAGTGTTCTTCTGGCATATGATGTCCTGGTGGAGAAGAGAAGAGAAGAGAAGAGAAGAGAAGAGAAGAGAGAAGAAGAGAAACACACACCATAAGCCTTATGAAATATGCATGACCAGTCGCTCTGTTCAAATAGCTGTCAGATCACACTCACACTGCACAATCTCATTGCTTTGTGAAGACGAGACAGAAGGATACATTATACATACATGGGCTTTTAAAAAAAATCAAGACTGGTTTTAGAACTGTTAAATCAATTTGTATCTGTATCAAAATAGAATATAAAAAATAAAACACTTGGAACACAGCTGATTATGGTTCATTATGTTTCTAGAGGATTGCAATGCAATACGAACTGATGAGCATCGCTATTATGCTCAATGAAGCACTAGCTTCATATGAAGATGCAGTTCTAACACCTACTGTAACACCTACTGTAAGCATAACACACAATGACCATTTGCATGCTTTATGCTTTCAGAATAGATCATGCCAGCATTACATAATAGCTAAGCTACACTGCTGGTGCTATAGCCTTCACCCACTCCCCACTATTTCAGGTTTCTCTTTTTATCTCACACACACCTTAATCAATGCATGTTTGCATTGGGGTGACAGATGTTTGCATGATGCTCTGGTTCTGTCAGTTTGCATGTGACGTGACAACAGACCTGCTGTTAATGAGTCAAATATATGTCACTTCTATAGGGGAATCCCCGATACATCTCTCACACACACACACACACACACACACGCACACACACACACACACACACACACACACACACACACACACACACACACTTATATACAAACTAGATCCAAAGCCTTGGTTGCTGAGCAGCATAGACAGTGTGGGCAGGTAAAAGCCCCCGTGTTTACAGTTAAAAAGAGACACTAGCCCTGTTTTGAACAAACCCCATGATTCAGAAACAAACACAGTTTTACTGATTCCCCCTCTCGTATTTCATCTGCTCTTGAAGTCCCATTAACCCAAACTGGATATGGAGGAGGGGGGGGGGCTGCCCCATGACTGCATGATCTTTGCTAATGCATTTCCGCCGGCATGTCTGCGCTTTAAGCATTTATTATAAAACAGCTGGGACTGCTGTTATAAACTACCTATGTTGAAAGTGTGCAGGGAAGGCCCCATTAAAACACTTTGTGGGTTATTTTAGAGGACAACCCTGGGCATTTGTCAGAGAAGCACATGGTGTTTTTGGGTACATTAGTACTCATGGGTTACAGAAACCCGCTAAACAGGAAACCATTTTAGAGGCACTGCTTGGCTGTTAGGTGTGTATTTTAAGCTTGGGTGGATAGGAGTTTGAGAGGATAACTCATTTGACAATGTATGAATAGAAGACCAAGGCAATAACAGGTTATTTAAAATTATGTACTTCCCCCGGGGTCTAAACATAGCAGCAGAAATGTTTGCAAGTTGTATTTGCATTTTGCTAGAAGACTTTGATTATGGGTTCCATGCATATGCACACCACATAAAGGGCAATTTATGAGGATATATCAATATTCTTTATGTGTCTAAAGTTAATCATATCATTTTTTTTCTCCATATTCAAGCTGCCCTTCTACAAGGTCACATGTCACAAGGCAACTTGTAAGGGATGGACACTCCATGGAATAATGCAAGTGTGATATCAATGGCTAAGAGGCAGGAACAAGCATTTTACTCCGTAACATTTATTCCGTCATTTATTAATCCCAAAGAGTTTCAGGCAATATATACAACGAGGGGAAATGTCCAAACTTGAGTTAAATGGTGCAAGTGGGGGCTTTAAGTGTACTGTACCTGCAGTGACTGCAGGGAGTCTGAGTTTGAGTCGCAGTAGAGGATGATGTTGTTGGCCATGCTGAAACTCTCCCTCACGCCCAGGTGGTAGAAGAGGGAAGGCTGGCGGAAGGCGTCTGTCATCTCCACAACAGCAAAATCTGCAACACACACGCACACACACACATCATTGGAGTGGGTTACAATGTAACACTACAATGCAAAATAGTGCAATATCTGTGAAGTAGGATACTTTAATAAGCTTTATGTTTGTCTGCAGTCTCAACCACAAGAACATGCATTTTAAGGTGAATTCTGGTGAAAGGTTGTTAATGTGAGCTCAACCAAATTAACTGAATAAACCAATACAATAAAAATGCAGTCATTCCTTCCAAGCTGTACCGATTGGTTGGAATAGCACAACAGTGTTGAAACAGATGAAAATAATATGTAATACAATGTTGATAGTAATTCACAACACCGAGCAAGGACTACATGTGACTGAGATACTCCCTTTCTGTTTTGTACCTGCGAGTATAAAGGCAGCAACAATTACAGCCCTGACAAAGAATTAATAGCTGAGTTTATAGTGAAAGATGCAAATGCATTGCAACAGGTTTTAGCAGCTTAATGGCTAGTAGTGTGTGTGTGTGTGTGTGTGTGTGTGTGTGTGTGTGTGTGTGTGTAAGTGAGACAGAAAGCTTAATGGCTAGTAGTGTGTCTCTGTGTGTCTGTCTCTCTGTGTGTGTGTGTGTGCATGCTTTTGAAATTGTAGCGAATCCTATCCAATTAATTAACCTGAGACTATAATTCGTTTTCATATACTAAGGTCTTGTAATGAATACAGACACCAGAAATGTACCTTGAAATTGAAATTCCAATTTGAAACTAATAAACCATCCGTATTAGTCATCATAAGGCATACACAAACAGAACCATACTGTTCTAACCGAGCAGGATCTGCGGTGGTCATGAAACATACAGTATAAGGCTAATATATAAAAGCTCACCTAAGCTCTTAGGCTTACATTTAACCCCTATTACTCTACATTACAAGTGCCTGTCTTTTTGTTAGCCACAATAGTGAGCCCGTTTCTCTTCCTTTTTTATTTGAGACAGACAGACAGACACACACACACACTGTTTACTTTATTGAGCTCACACAGAGCACAAAAATAACGTAAACTGTACATGTGCAGACATGGGTAGCACAACTTGTAGCCTACTTAAGCAACTCCAACGCAAACGTGTTTGGAACAGTAATTTGCTGACCAGCCATGTCCTGTTTTTCTCGTCTCGCCTCTTTCTGGGCTTCTAAATATCTCTGGGGTAATGGGCCAGTCCCCACTGCGCTGAGTGCAAACGGCCCCCAGCCTCCGCCACATAACAACACCTAAATGCCACCAGGATGTGGTTAGTCAAACAGAACCGCTGTTGATCTCTCTCTCTCTTTCTCTCTCTCCCTCCCCCTTTTTCTCTCTCTCTCCCTCCCTCTCTTTGTGGTATAATTTACCTCTTGCTTTAGCATCAGGACCTCTAACAGACTAAAGCCAAGAAAATGAGAAAGAAAGAAAGAAAGAAAGAAAGAAAGAAAGAAAGAAAGACAGACAGAGAGAGAGAGAGAGAGAGAGAGAGAGAGAGAGAGAGAGAGAGAGAGAGAGAGAGAGAGAGAGAGAGAGAGAATAAACATCAGCCCCATGATATACACTAAATAACATACATGAGTGCATATACAGTATATGCTGTATATGTTTATAGATATATATGTATAAATGAAACAACTGCTTTGCCTAGTAAACAGGGGCTGGTATTGAATTGGCATGTAGCTCTGGGGCTTTGATAAGGGCACAGACAGGCCTATTATAAGCCTTTAATAACAAGCAGCATTGGCATTTGCATGTCTGGATTAGAGAGAGATGATTCATCACTACAAGCATTTGTGCATTCACAGGAAGTACCCAATATGGGGGTCATTTTCACTACTGATTTCTCTCCCAGGCCTGGTCTTGGGAAGCCATACTACTACCTGGTTTTGTTTGTCTCTCCCTGCATTATTGAAGATTCTTCACACACACTCACACACACACACACACACACACACACACACACACACACACACACACACACACACACACACACACACACACACACACACACACACACACACACACACACACACACACACACACACACACACACACTTTGGTTGCCCGTAACTGAGCGATAAAAGCCTTTGAGTGAGAATGGAGTGTGTTTTTCAGGTTTGGAACTCAAAGTACTGGTCTAATAACAAATGCCCTGCGGGGACTGTCCAAGCAAGTTGGGGCACTTGAAGCCTGAATTGGTGCTCTCTCTCTGGGAAACTGCATCTGCCTTCTAGGAATAAGGCTGGTCCACTGCCAGACAGTGAAAGCAGATTTATTTGCAGAGTGAGGAAAAAACATGCTGACAAAGTGGTCTTACTCTGCAGCTTCACACAAATCAAAAGACAGAAAAAATGCCCTTCTGATTTACTCCAGAGCACACTGTCAAATAGGCCTAACAACAATCCACTGGTGATGCTGACTGGCAAAGCAACCCAGGCACTCTGCAGCATGTGTGTGTGTGTGTGTGTGTGTGTGTGTGTGTGTGTGTGTGTGTGTGTGTGTGTGTGGTTTAAAATAAGCCTAACTGTACATTCAGGCCCCAAGCGATGCAGGCAACATGAGACACAAAAATAATTGACTTTGTATGGACACGATCAATAAAAGCAACTAAAGCAATGGAAACGGCGAACGATAAAGTTCAGCGACTTGAGCGATAAAAAGAGTTAAAAACAGGATAACTTTATATCAATTAGCTATCACACATTTCTGCGAAAAATAAGATGTCAATGGACGCTTGAGCAATTTGAGCAACATGAGCAAATACTGATTATGTCCAGAATTGTGTTTTTGGATTCATCAGCAACACTGAGACTTTCATCACTTGCAGTCTGAACATACAGTATCGACAATCCACTGGTGATGCTGACAGTCAAAGCAACCCGGGCAGCATCTGTGTGTGTGTGTGTGTGTGTGTGTGTGTGTGTGTGTGTGTGTGTGTGTGTGTGTGTGGAGATACAGCTTATCCCTGGTTGACCCCCCACACCCTTCATTTCAAATCATTTTAGAGATCATCCTCAATTAGCAGCGAACTCGCCGTTTCCTCTGAGAGTGGCGACAAACACGACACTTCCCGACTGTCAGAGTAGATGAGAGGAGCGTGTGAAAAAGAACGAGAGAAGAACGAGATGTGGCGGAGAAAAGGGACCGAAGAGCCTGGAGCGGGATTGTTGCTAAGAGGAACAGGTGTCACTCACCAGACACTCTTACTCACTTGCTCTTCTCTCTCTCTCTCTCTCTCTCTCTCTCTCTCTCTCTCTCTCTCTCTCTCTCTCTCCCTCTCTCGCTCCATCTCTTTCTCTCCTCCCCCCCACCCCTCTCTCTGGCTCCATTTCTCTTTCTCTTCAGTCTCTGGCTTTTACCTCTCTCTCTTTTCTCCATCTCCCCCCTTATTTTTTGGCTCCATCTCTCTTTCACTCTCTTGCTCTCATCTCTGCAGCTTTTCTGTGTTCTCACGTGTCATTGCTCACAGTGCTCGGAGAAGAGCCGCTTTAATGAGGATCCACCAGTGAGACCTTTACATCTGCTAGACTGTGTGATGGAGGGAGGGAGAAAAAGTGTGTGAGAAGAGCAAAGTGAGTGTGTGTGTGTGTGTGTGTGTGTGTGTGTGTGTGTGTGTGTGTGTGTGTGTGTGTGTGTGTGTGTGTGTGTGTGTGAGAGAGAGAATGAGAGAAAGTGAGTCAGAATGAGAAATGGAGATTGTGATAGAAGGAGTGAAAGCAAGAGAGAGCGGCTCCAGCTGACTTCCTGTGTTGTATAGCCTACTCGAGCGTTGCCGCAACGCTTAAAAGACAGACAGCACATGCCTTGATTAAGACGACTGACTACTAAAGACAATAAGCTATCCAGACATTCACAGCAGCTCTAGCATCCCCGTCGTTATTCACCGCCACAGTTTGTGCTTTTTAATCACTTGCATATGCACATGCACATTCATTTGCCTTTAAATGCTATCTCAGGAAATGACATGAGATTGAACAATAATTATTTTAAAATGTATGTAGGCATTCATTTTCTTAGATACTATGCTAAAACATAGCTAATTGTGAGTGGACTATGCCTTGGCAAATAGACCCATGTCATATCCACATTAAAGATTTAGGCCTAGTCATTGCTGACTGTATCCTTTTTGCCCGGCCTATACAAAATCTGGGAAAGTATGTGTGTTGTGTTTGTGTGTGTGTAAGTACAATATGTGGGCAGCCATGCAAGCATTCCATGAAGTGCATGTCCGTGTCATGTGCCTATGAGGACATTAAGCCAACCTTTACTCCCACACCAAATCCTATTTCAAAGTATCTCGGGGAAAAAAAAAAACATAAAACAGGAGCATTTCTGATTGCTTTTATAATCCAGCTTATCCCTCTTTTCCCCTGTGCTCAGGGATGGCCGGCCTGACTACTACACACGTTTTTATTCACCAAATTTTCAATCATCAACACTAGCTGCCTCTGTCTGGACTGTACTAGCTCAGCATCCGCTTCACGCTCTAAACTTAAAGTCTACAGTGAGGGGCAGACAAAAACAAGAAAGTGAGAGTTAGAAAGAGAGTGCCTGTGTGTGTGTGTGTGTGTGTGTGTGTGTGTGTGTGTGTGTGTGTGTGTGTGTGTGTGCGTGTGCGTGCGTGTATGTGTGTGTGAATGTAAGAGAGAAAAAGATAGATAGATCGAGATAGAGAGAGAGAGGGATGGGGAGAGATAAGCACGCAAAGTACATGGAATAAGGGTGAAAGTGTGTGTGTCTGTATGTGTGTGTGTGTGAGTGAGTGTGTGTGTGTGTGTGTGTGTGTGTGTGTGTATGTGTATGAATGTGTGTGTGTGTGTGTATGAATGTGTGTTTGTGTGTTTGTGTAAGGGGGATTCTGACTTAAAAATCCAAAGAAAACTAGACACAGGCTTGTTTTCTCACAGCATCCCTGAAGTTGTATCACATGTTCCAATGCCAGCATGAAAAATCCGATAAAATCGATAAAAAAACGATAAAATCCTGCATCACTGACAGCAAAAAACAAAAACAAAACATTGTTTTTTTTCACTCTACGCAAGCAAGAGCTGATGACGTACTGCTCAAGGTCTTTAGCCACACTGAGATTTGGCTCCTGTATGTATGACTGAATGACATATCAGACAAGTCAGTGGGGGAAGGAAGGGGGGGGTCACTCCAGAGCAGTTCACACACAGGGAGTGTGCACGGATAGCATGCACTGTGAACGCCTGTCAACATACTCTCCCTCACCCAAGGCTGCCTTCACTGGGTGGGCTAGGTGTGAATACAGACAGTGGGCTAAACCGTCACACAAAAAACTTTGACCTTCCGACCGCAAGGCACTAGGTACAGTACGACTATAGCCCAGGTCACACGTATTCAGCGTGTGGTCAATTTTCAGATGCATCAGGGTGGGGTGCTAAGCGGGGAGTGTTTGGTGGCTTTTTGTCCCCAAAGGTCACAGAATATCCAGGTCAAATTACTGAGCACAAATGAGTTCTGTACCCTATGTTATGGAACAACATGTCTACTAACAAAAACTGTCATTGTCATTACAAATGTTTCAATAATTTTCATACAGGTTGTCAACTGAAGTGATTATAGTTGAGTAAAGAAGGGAACATCCATGTGCACTCAGGACAAACACTAAGTGGTCCAAGTTTTTTAACTTGCACTGGGGAACCCATAAAAACACAGGCATTGCAGAAAGCCAAATAGTGTGAGAGAGAGAGATAGAGAGAGAGAACGTTTCACTTTTATCTGGTGCCTCGACGGATGGCCGGATGATCTGATTTCCTCTTTAAAGCCACAGACCACACACACACACACACACACACACACACACACACACACACACACACAGTACTGTACTCCACTGACTGCCATACATCGGTAGGCCTGGTTGCGCTCACTTTGGTTTCCGCCCACAGAGCTATTTACAGACCAGTGGACATCCAACGCAACGCAGCGCAACAAACGATGTCCATGTGTTTTTATGGGATTCTGACCAGCAAATCATATAACACAAGCTCTTGGTAAACAATATTTCTTCTTGTACAATCAACATCTCTGCACCACTAAGCTCCATGCTACAAGCTGGTCAGCACACTGTACTACACAAATGAAAATGACCTCTTATAATAGAATAATCACCCATGGTTAGACATTTGAAGGAACAAAAGCCTCCACACACACACACACACACACACACACACACACACACACACTGCATCGCATGACATTTATCCTGAGAAGACAGGATGTGAATTTGATAAAAAAAAATATATATATATAAATAAATAAAAAAAATCATATATCCTCTGGGAAAAGGGCATCTGGGAAAAGGCTTCTTTCCTGCCTAGTGGCAACATTCCATTAAGAGTGACTATTTTCCAAGAAATGCAAATGATAGGCTTTTTAAAGATATGTTTGTCTTTCCTAAGGCTGAGAAATACTTGGGCAAAACGTCGTGTCTGGCAGTAGAGTGAAGTTGGGTCATCAAAAATTCTCTGGAATAATTGTTTTGCCAGCGTAATGAGCAGCAAGGGACATTCTCTCACACATGCAATTGTGTGCGACAACAAAAAGTTTTGTCTCTCCTTCTGGTAGGTCTCCAGTTCTGAGAACCAATTAAAACAGAGCTCACATACCACAGTCACCATGTCAGAACAGCACATTCTCTGTACCAGCCTGTGTGTGTGTATGTGTGTGTGAGTGTGTGAGCGAGAGAGATTTAGGTTCACGGAGCTCTCATGCCAAACAATTCTGGGAGGTACTGAACAGGAGGAAGTTCTCACCGCCATTCTCTAAAAATAAGCTTCTAGACAAAAAGTCTCAAACTTACAGAACAATGGCGTGCACCTTCTAAAGATAACCATACTGTAAATACTCTTCTCGTTGGAGGGCACAATAGATTCTAGAAGAAACTAGTGTGTGAATGCAAAGGATTTTTTTTCCTAACTGCAATGCTGAGACAATCAGACTGTTTGCACATTGAATAAACCATCAGATGCAAAACACTCTGGTCTATATGTGACACATTTCCAGAAATAATTTTATAGTATAGTTGATCACCTGCTGTCAGTCCAAATCCATTTGAGGTGTATTGGTTTGGTTTGATTTGTTCTTACATGGTAATAATCTTCAAATTTTAGATTGATAGAGATTACTTATACTTACTGAACGTAGAGGGTTTTGCATCTTGTCAAAGCGATGGTAGGATATATCACTACAGTGGTTCTCAAACTTTTTATGTCATTCCCCACTTAAGAAGGCAGAGAATTTTTCACGTCCCACCTGGAAGGCTCAATTTGCGCACAATATCTCTTTGAGAAATACTTTGCGAGTATAGGTTTTTTGTTAATGTTTGAATTTTCATGTTACTAATTCTAAGCCAAATTTCTCTCTAACTCCTCATCACACCAAGGAAATAAATAATACCATTGGAAAAGCTCAATTTACTGTCAATTGTGCATATCTGACAAATAACTGTGAATTTGGGGGGCAAAGAGATGTCTCGCCCCACAGTTTGAGAAACACTGTATCACTATGACCCGCCTAAGCCCTTTGCAGTGATTCCTCAGTGATTTGAACACAAATCTGGTTAATGACTGGCTAAATTGAGGGAGTTAAGTCTTAGATGGACATGGATGGACCATTTAGGTTTGTTTAGGGTCTTTCTGGACATCAGGATACAGCATTCAATTTATCTTTCCTGACTGAATGCTAAGATATCTAATTGAGGAAGACTATAATAGAGAAATACATGAGTGGAGGTGCAAGGCAGCGCTAGGCTAGTTAAATATGAGAGAAGGTGCTGCATACTCAAAGTCCAAACATCCAGGTTTGATTAATAAAAGCTGATAACGTTTCGGCACAAGGCCTTCATCAGATCAAGAAGCGCTAGCCTAGGCTGATTCTCCCCCCACCCACACACACACACACTCTCTCTCTCAACAGACATCCATTAGAGCTGGATGAGGTGTCTGGAAGAAAGATGCGCTGACTGGGCATCTCCGAGCCACTCCATCAGATGAATCACTCTGCCATTAGCGGCTATCAGTCTTGCCCACACTGCCCAAGATGCTAGAAGGATTCCCACAATGCACCACACTGCCCAGAAGTGCTCAGTCATCCATTAGTGAAAACCCCCCAAAATAATAAAAACAAAACCAACAAAAAAACTGCTGACACATCCAGCATAGCTCAAAGTAGCCACCCATGCAACTCCAGCGCTAAACTTCTGCCTGTGATATAGGCCTACTGAATATGATCCTCATCATTCACTTTGTTCTGATGTTATACTGTATGTTATGCGTTGTTGTTTTTGTTTTGTTGTTGTTTTGTTTTGTGTTCCTCTCCCCTACTTTCAAGCTGTAACAGAACAGTCCTTAAGACCTTAGAGACAGCCTGTGACCGTGATCCAATTCCCGTTGACCTAATGCTCCGTAAGCCACATGGGCCTTGCCAGGAGAAAACAAGATGACAGGGTAAACAACTACTATAGGAGTAGCAGTGGAGTACAGGACTGGCTAGGCCGACTCTGGAGGACTTCAGTCCCAAAAAGGCCCAGAGAGGAAGCCTGTGGGAACTTGCATTGGAATTCATATTCTGCAGAGTTACCCCCCCCGCGCACGCACACACACACACACACACACACACACACACACACACACACACACACACACACACACACACACAGCGCGCACGCGCTATGCGAAAAAAATCAACAACGGTCTTGTTGTGGAGAGAGGTCTACTACTATGTGTGCTGAACTGAGGTTACATAATAGATTGGGCCCATCGACAGAAGTAGAGGAGAAGTCGAACAGCGACAGCTCTAGGCTTGTGCCAGCGCAGTTGGCTAATTTGAATAAAAAAAGAAGAGAGTTGCTTCAATAGAAGAACACAGATAGGAATCGATGTGTGTTGTTGATCACAAATCGCTGGTTATGACTGAATGGAAATGTTACCTCAAGCAAGAGGGTAATGTTATGTTCTCTCACTGCTGTTCATGTTATTTGTTATTTGACTGTCAGCTGGATTTTGCAAAGCGAACAAATTGAATTTCATGAAACTCGGTGAAAGGATACATCACGGGCCAAAGAAGAACCCATTTCATTTTCTAACAGATGGTGCAATTAGGACAGTTCCAGGATATTTTTTTCCCCTAAAGTTTGCAAGATATGGGCATTTGGTCTTGGCAAGGAGACTAGATTCTCTGAGTGTCCTTGTAGTTGATATTTTCAATATTACTTCAAGGCAACACTTTGGGAATATTGTAACAGCAACCATAGCCAGTTTTGCATGTCCTTAGGCATGTAAGACAGTGGTCCTTGTCCAAATGATATCACACAATATGAGAACAAGTTCTTCAGCCTTGGTATCCCATCTGGAAGTGGTGATAAAAGGAACATTGTCACCAAAAGTCAAAAGAGGACTTTTACATAATCAAACACACACACACACACACACACACACACACACACACACACACACACACACACACACATACAATTTCCACTGGCTCACAAGTCTGTGTAAACTGGCTGATATCCATTGGCAGTCCTTTTATTGTACTACACAAGGGGCAGCCTGCCTCTCAATTCAATTGAGACGGTGTAATAATGATTAACCACCGTGATAAAACAGCTAGGCTACATTCTTTGGCTATGACACGTATCTTTCAGTCATGCAGCCTACTCTGTTTGCAGTTCACTCAGGCCACAGAGGTCAAATAAATAAAGGATATTCAAGAAAAACAATATCTACAATAGAAGTACCTACTAACACCATGTGACCAATACCTGATCTGCCTTTAAAGGCTTTAAGAGCAGGGGGAAGTATTTGCGACTTTTTTCTGGTTTACGACACAAAATCTCTTTACCTCTCACTGACCTCAAAGATTTAGGCATGTTATCATTTTCTTCCATATTCTGTAGCCCATATCTAAGTAGAAGGACCCGCGCGCATGCCTTTCACCTTTGCCACTTATTTAAAAGTATAATTATTATTACCTCCGCCAAGGAGGTTATGTTTTGCATGGCGTGTGTGTGTCCGTCTGTGTGTGTCTGTGTGTCTGTCTGTGAGCAACATAACTCGAGAAGTACTGCACGGATTTGGATCAAATTTTCGGACGTGTGTATTGGGACAAGCAAGAAGTGATTCGATTTTGGTGGTGATCGGTGATCCAGAACACCATCTGTGTGACCACATTGTCTTGGCGGACGTCTGCGCTCTCTGAGCGCTTTTCTAGTTTCATTTGTTATCTAGTCCTGCGACCTTAGGGGCTTTTCTCTGCAGAACAATCTATCCCAAAGTTCCACCTGTGATAACATTCCATGCTCACTCCCAGATTATTTTAATAAAGACATCAGACACTGAGGACTTTTTATCTTCCTCACACACTGATCCCAGAAACTAGACAACTCCAGAAAATTCTTGTGCCATGTGATCAACTGGGCTGACCAAACCGGCTGGGGGAGAGAATGCGCCTGGACTTGCACATTTTTGAAATTTGTATTGTCTTTCTGAGGATTACCAGGCGTGTGTGAGTGAGTGAGGGATTCTGTGCGTGTGTGTGGGTGTGTGTGTGTGTGTGTGTGTTCGGAGGAACGTCTTTTAAAATGACAGTAGCATGGAATCGGAATTACAGTACAGTCTAATAAGGAAGACGGAGTCATGGTCATCTCCTTCAATATCCCTTCATATCTTGATAAGACATATCACCCCACCCAGCCTCACTGAGACAAAAATAAAGTTCTGTAAAAAAAAAAGACTATCTATTGCCTGCATGTGTATGTGTGTGTTTAACTGTTTGATAAAAACAGAGAAAGTTGGGGGAGAGAGAGAGAGATACAGAAAGACTTTAGGCTATATGTTAGGCTATAGGTCACTCGTGACAATAGCGTAATACAACTTTGTAAAAGTATCGCTCACTATTGCTTGTGCGCATGTGCATATACATGTGTATGTATACATGTGCATGTACTGTATGTGTGACAAATAGAAGTGTGTGTATGAGCTCTGAGAATATCTCTGTCCCTGAGAATGTTTCACAGCGTTGTTTGACAGCAACGCAGTATAGTGAGAACACATGGAAAGGTTCCAGGCCCAACAGGGAAAAAGGTAGCCTGACATAGCCCGACCATAATACTGCTGTTCATCCGTATTCATGGTCTGGAGGTTCTTTAACCTGACGTGATTATACTGCGGAGGGGAGGGCATTCACTTCTGGTTTGAAACAATTGGACAGCTCGTCTAATCAGCTTCGCTTATTGGCCGGTAGACTCTCTACCGATGTAAACACGCCCCAGAGGACCGTTCCCAGACCATGGATACGGATGAACATTCGTATTATGGGCGGGCTATGTCAGGCTAGGAAAAAGGAGGGGGTTAAGTTTTAACTCTGTCTACACAAGCCTATTGTATTGAGACAACCAGCAGCGTTCTCTGGGCCATTGTATTGACTGGGATTGCCTTCATTTGACCAGGCTAATGACAGACCAACTGGAAACTATCATAATTCACACCGTGTGGGGGTGATTACCTCACTCACGTCAGATGATGGATGCGCTACGTAACTTTAAGGCACTTCCGCGCAACGATCTGATGTTGAAGCCCTTCAGAGCGATTTCAAGCCCAATATTTTACGTAGCGAAGAAGCAACTGTTTTGAATCCAACCAGTCCAATAAACGTAACCAGCGTCATCGGTTGGTTTCGATGTGATTGGCTGAAGTGTACGTCAATTAAATTGATGGACAAGCCGTTTGTCCAGTTAGATTCAAGGATTTCCGGCTCCTGAAATGACTCGTCTATCGTTGATCATCAGATGTTCGCGCGTAGTGCTACATCTGACGTGAGTGAGGTAATGGGGGTGAGACCTGAGGGGCTGCAACAAAACTTCTAAAGAGTGAAACATAAACCATTGATCTGGCAACATGAGCAAGGTTTTACTTAAACTGAGCATCCTCTACGGCAGCCCTGGGCAAACTAAGGCCCGGGGGCCACAAGGGGCCCGTTGAGCTATTTAATCCGGCCCGTGGAGCCTTCTCAACTTAGTGGAGCCTTCCCAAAATAATTCCTCTTTTAGCAATGGTGACTTAGATTATAGGCCTGATTTATCAAACCCTCCCTGTTAACCCTGCATGTTAATTAACATGTCTTCTGAAGAAAGTGGGGCTACTGGTTTGAGACTTGTCAATTTACCGGCATCAACTGGTTGACTATTAACACCCGGCCCGTTAGTCAAAAACACCAATGTGGCCCTTCGGCCAAAATAATTGCCCACCCCTGCTCTACGGGGCTACGCTTGTCTACTGTCCTAGAATACCCCCCAAAACAAGGCACTTCTAAATACTGTGTATACAGGTGTAAAAAACCAAAACAAATCGCAATCACGCTGTGGGTCAGAACCTCTTAAAGACACAGCTACAGCAAAGGGTAATCCCTGCCTGTGGAGGGGGGAAAATCTCTTTCACTGTGTTCAATTAAGAGGAACCAGACAGACAACTCTGCTTTCTTTCCAATGGGATTACATGCAAAATGAGAGACATCTGGGCAAAGACTGGGAAGAAGTGCCATCATTGCGTGTTCCCCCTAACAATGCCATGGAAAGACCAAGCTCAACCAATTCCTCCTTTTCCACACACACACACACACACACACACACACACACACACACACACACACACACAGACACCCAAAGAGAGAGTGTGAGTGTGAGAGAGAGAGAGAGAGAGAGAGAGAGAGAGAGAGAGCGGAGCAAACCGTGACGCTCTCTGTGATGCTTTCTCCAAGATTATGGATGCAGGAAAATGTGATATCCCAGATGGGAAAACAACATTGCAAGGACCCACAGGCTCATGGAAGAGATTAGACAATCTGCAGTGAAAGGTTCCACTATTCCAGACATTCCAGTCTGATGTTCGTGTGTGTGTGGGTGAATGTGTGTAGGCTATGTGATTTATGTGTGTGTGTGTGTGTGTGTGGAATTAGCCCAGTAGTAGGAAAGAGTACACAACCCTACAAATATACACTCTTTTCAATCTCTGATTTTAACTCAATTGGAATTAGTGAATCACACAGCCCACAGTGAACACACAGTGAGGTGAAGCACACACAGTGGGCTGCCTGCTGTGACAGCACCCTGGGGAGACGAGAGGAGTCAGGTGCCTTGATCAAGGGCATTTCAGCCGTGGTCCACTGGTCAGCTATAGAACATCAGTTACAAGCCTGAAGCCCTGGCCAGTAGACCATGGCTGCAACCTTAAACATCAAACAGCAGTTGGTTTTTGCTTAACTTGAAGACAAACTCATACTTAACTCGGATTATACAGAGTATAGGCTATTCATTAGAATAGCCAAAGTATTCCTATGATCCGATTTAAGATGTTTGAGGCATGGTAGGCTACAAATAAAACATGTACTGTGTAGCAGAGGGGCAGAGTGTTGTAAAATTGGCTTGGCTTTAACAGGTGAGTATAGGCTACATTACAGAAGTACAAAAGAGAAGGTACACCTGCTCTACTTCTTACCTGCATTATAAAACTGATCAAGCACTGAGGTCTCTCCAAAGTCAAGTTTCCCAAAATGCACAATTTCCAGTTTGCAGCCCACAATATCGCACGCTGCTTTCAGGCACTGGAGGGCCATGCTCTCGGCAGTGTAAGTCTGATTGAGTTCTGTGTTGATAACGTAGGCAACAGTGAGGGGTCTGCTTTTGCTTTTCCCCGTGGTCATCAGTCCGCCGCCATCCCCCGTGCAGGTGAGGACAGCCGGGCTTACGCTCATCGGAGCGGTGGGGTCCTGCCAGAAAGTCCCTGCAGGGATGATAGTGCCTCCGCTGGAGCCACTTTCATCGTGAGGTTTCAAAAGCCCCCCACTGTTGTCATTAGTTTCCACTGAGGGGATTGGAGAGGGCACCGATAAAGAGACACCCTCTAAATCTGGATTCATCTTGTCCACGTTTGATGAAAGCGCAAATCCCGTTGACGCTGAACACCGGTGCAGGCAACAGACGGCAAAAGCTTACACACACTTCGGTGCTAACGAGACTCCTTCGTTACGCATTCTAACTCAGTGACATTTTGTGTCGGAGAACAATCGTTCAATGCGATCTGAGAGGTTTAACTGACATATCTGCACACGGCATTACGAACGCAGTTCCACGCTCAAAATAACATGCTCATTCCAGTCCGTGAGCGCAATCAACATCGTATCGTGGCAGCATTGCTATATGTCACGACACACTTAAAAACCCGAGTCAGAGTTGTCAAAACAAGTCTGAAAAACAACCGTTGACGTTCCCGTCGAATGACACACGGTCACGCTTCCGCAGGAGAAGCTGCATAGTTCTGTAAGTTAACTCCAAGACAACGTATGACCAAGTTGTATCAAGTTGACACTGGTAACAGTTTCCTCAAGGGCTCAATTCCAGCGTCCGTGGACCATATGACCCACCGTCACTACTGTTTATGTCATGGTGCAAGCACTCAAGTTGTGAAATCACTCATGCCTTCGCTTCGTCTGCGCTCAATCCTGCTCCCACCTCCACACTCGCCGCCCTATTTCTACTATCTTTCCTGCACAGCTTCACGCATTCGGGGTGGAGTCTAGCTGACTTACTGGGTGGGAACTTTTTCCTGTTTAAAGAGATATAACACCAAACAAAGTGGACACTACTGTTTCTTTTTTTGAAATACGATATATTTAGGTTACATTGTTGCTGGCTCGCACGAATCCTATAGACTCAAATAGCACAGGTTGAAATAGCCCCATCCAATCCATTTGATATGAATTAGGCTACCTTTTATCATTCTTTACGTCTGCTGTCAAGTGAAAATAAAATACATTTAATTTCATATATGCAATATATTTGGATAGATTTGCATGATACAGTGCAACATTGTTTTATTTCGGGGTGGCAAAATAAAGCAGGCCTACAAAGGTATGAAAGTAAATGTATTAATGACCTCTAGCGGCTAATGCATGTCACCACAATTAGGTGTTATGTCACTAAAACTCAGATTAGCAATGCCCTGAACTATTGCCCCTCTCATCAGCATACATTTAGGCTCTTTGTCCAGGCACCATCAATTTAGATAAAACGAAAACGAAAACAAAATCTGATGAAGTGATAGAATGATTTTTTTTCTCTATGCCCAAACAAATAAAAACAAAACACAATGTAAAGCATAATAATATTAGTATTTTCTGAGATAGGTGTAAACCTGCGTGTAAACAGTCCTAACAATTGAACAGCGCGTTCTTGTTTTTTTCAAAAGGCTCTGTTCAAAATAATATTCCGGGCTTTTCCATCGTCTGGTGACGTCAGCGCTTTTTTCCTTCCTCAATCGCTGGATGGAGCTGTCTTTTCTGTGGTGCTGAGCGACGCACGGACGCAGGATCATGTCACTACCATCATAAACCTTTCTGCGTTCACTTACACGGACTTTGGTAACCTTTAGCTAAAATAGCCTGCTACGCCGAAAATACAGAGTAAGTTTAATGTGAAAGATGTGGATAAGAATGAAAACCGTGGCTGAGAATTAACGGCGGAGACTTGCCAACGGTGACCCACTGCGTAAAGATGTTATTCAAAACAGTTCATCACCATCGACTGGTGTTGTATGTTTTCTTATTGTGTGGAACTAGTAGTGTTCATTCGAGATCTTCGCAGCTCGGATTGTCAGATTTAAAATCCAAAATATCAGGGGTAGAGGAGTTGCTGGAAGAATTTCGCAAACAGCTGCAACAGGATCAAGCTTATTCGAGGGAAGATGACGCAGGGGACGTGTGTCTCAGTGATTTCACCGAAAAGGAAGAACACATCATCCGGGCAAGGGACTCCATCGAACAAGGCGCCACCTTCCTCTCCGCGCCCAACCGAGTGTACAGCTGGAAGGATTGCCTCCACGCCTGCTGCTTGGACCCCCACTGCACCGTGGCGGTGATGCAAGAGGACCTGAAACAGACGGAAGAAAGCCTCGGTTGCTACTTGTTTAATTGCACCTACAGGAATAAAAACGTATGTACGTTCTCGCTTCAGCAGGGTTTCAGCACCTATAGCCGTGTCCATAATATAACAGCGCATAGGCCTGCGGTTGCCTCCAGCAATAGTGGCAATAATGACAAGCAGATCAGTTCACGAAGGAGGCCTCTGGACAACCAGGCAGAGGATGACACGTCTGAACAAGGTAGGCCTAATTCGTGTTATGATCGGCAACTGGTGGTTGACTAAATGTTTCAAGTATAGGTTTGTTGAAATCTTGTTGAATGAAAGCCTACATTTTTTTTTATCTGTGAAGTCACAAAGTACCCTGACGTTTAATCATGTTTAATTACAAATATATAGTATAGTGACTGTAAAAAAAAAGGTAAAGGTAGTTTCCACACACCTCATGTGTCTGTGTTTCTCTTGCATCAGGGAGTTAATCTTTAACTTCAGCCCCTCAGTTCTAAAATAAGAAACAAGGCCTTCAGGCACAAGCTCAAATCAACGTTTGGGCTGTGTGTTGTTTCTTTACAGATATGGACGAACCACCTCGCACTGATGCTGGTCAGGATGTCGTGGTCCAGTTGCCGACGGACTGGGCCGTGCTGGATGGCAGGGACAGTGTGGATGACCATGGGGTTGCCCGCTATGAGTGGGCTCTGGTGAAGGGGAATCCCTCGGTAGCAATGAAGGTAATAATGCTTTATGTTGTGCTCTGTACAAGAACTTTTAAAGGGGACAGAATGGATTAATAGAGTGTTGTACCAATGTTAAAATAGAACATATTCAATTGTAATTTGTCAAAAATAAGATTTTACACCTCATATTTATGGTGTGTATTGAAATGCCGCCCTCTTTGGCAACCTCAGTTGAACTGCAATGGCTTTGTGCTATATGACATCACCTGTAGGCTTTGTTCTTATTCACCCATGCTATTTCTAAATTCAAGATTTATATATGAAGAGGGGCACAACCATGCCTCATGTTCATGATAGCTCTTCGACCATGCACAACCTCTCCTAATTCATTAAAGTCAATGTTAAAGTGTTTTTTCATTCTATGTCTCCTTTAATGAACTCAGGGATGTGGAGACTTGATAGATCAGCTTATACATTCAATAATGAGTTAGTGGTCTGTCAACTGAGTTAACAAAAACAGTTGATGAATTAATAAATAGATCAGATATAGATAAATAGACTGTTAAACGGGTAATTTACTGATTGGTTGGATATATTTTCCGCAGGTTGCACCATACAGAAACTGTATGTCAAGTATGTGCAGAAGTAATTTCGTCTGAAAGCCTAGTAACATTCCTGATTGCTTTACCTGTTTGTTAAAGTGGTACTCTTCTGTTTGCACAGAGCTAAAACAAGGTTAAAACCAAAACACACAGCATTTATTCATGTAATGAGGGACCAAAGATAGCATAGGCAAACATGGACACACGCAGGGTTACTAGAGCCGATTCATTTTAGCCTCACATTAGTAGGTTTTGTCCTCGTTAGTACAGCCTCTGCTGTCGCTGTTTGCTATGCAGATATAGATAAGAGAACGCTGCTCCCCCACCTGCTGTAAGGACAAAAAGCTCATTGTTATTTGCAGTGCACTCCGGAGCTTTCACATGGCCTGTCATTGTGAAGTAGGGATACAGGGATAACGTTGGGTAGTGTTTATCAAAGAACTCAACATCACAGTCAATGTAATACACTGTAAAAAAGGATTTGTAATGATTATTTGGAAAATGTGTGGAAACTCATTGCCGCAAACGAGTTAAGTAAATATAACTTTTCTTTTTCAAGTTATAAGTGCTTTACATCTTAAAAGATAAGTCATATTTACTTAACTCATTTGAGGCAACGAGTTTCCAAAACATTTTTCAAGTAACCATTACAAATCCTTTTTTACAGTGTACATTTTGAAGGATGAGGATAATTTGCTGTATTAAATGCAATTCATGTGATAGTAGCTTAGAAAATTAGATGTACCCTAGTCATAGCATAGCACTTAAGGCCTAAGTAAATGTTCATCCAGGTTTGGTCAGAGTCATACCAACACTGTTGTATCTTTTTAGAGTTGCTTAAAAACGTATGTATCAGACTACTATTGCAGATGGATTTTGAAAGACAACCATTCTGCCCCTTGGATTGAGCCCATTTTATTGGTTATAGCCAGACTATATTTTGATAGCTTGCCAGACTAAGACAATACATTTAGCATTACAGTATATGCATAGTACAAATAAATGTTTTAATCAGTACAGTGAAAATAACAACAAATCCTAAGCCTGCGTGTTGACTTTATCCACTGAAATTTGTGTAGAGAAAATTTTAAATTGTATAATTTTCAACATACTGATGGCCACTGTATGTGCGAATCTCTCTGAAGGTCACTCACCCAGGTCTGCTAAAGATTACTGACCTGCAGATGGGAGAGTACGTGTTTCAGCTGACCGTCACAGACAATGTAGGGCAAAGGAGTTCGGACAACGTCACAGTAACTGTGTTGGCTCCAGAGCATCATGCTGAAGGTAAGTGGCCAATGATACAGCTCACTTCCAGACACTTACACCAAAATAAAGCAAAAGAACAGGTTGTTTAGCTCAAGAAAAATAAATCTAAGAAAGGAATAAGAGAATATCAATTAGAACTGTGAATTAATGTTAAACTAATTTCAAGTGAAAAAGAGATGCATATCAGAAGGAAATCATGTGAAAAATAAGAAGATTAGACATTTTTGAAGGAATTGAATAGATAACCTGGGAGAGGTCTGAATGAAATGGATTTAATCTTGGGATTTAATTTTTGAACATGTATTGATGTTGAATACACCATTCTACTACTGCTACTTCTGCTACTTGTACTAGCAATGTGCTAACATACAGTAATATAGACTGACTGAAGAAAAGGACCTAGTGTGAGTTGAGGAGATGAAAGACATTTCGAGCTAACCAGAGACAATCTGTGTGTGTGTGTGTGTGTGTGTGTGTGTGTGTCTTCAGCGTGCATAGGTTCGTGTTCTCACTACCAGTTCATGTGTGATGACGGCTGTTGCATCGATATCAGCTATGCCTGTGATGGGAAACAGCAGTGTCCAGACCGCTCGGATGAAGACTTCTGCCATAACTGTTGGTGTCTCTCCTTATCTGAAACCCCTCACTAACCTAAACATTAGCCCTTCTATTGTGGCATCTATAATGCCAACATTAAAGTCAATAAAGTCTCAAGGGTGCTTCATAAAATAATGTGAGCGTGTGTAAATGGATATGATTACTTCTAATAGGCTATGCTATTATATAATTCAAATATTGTAAAAGCAGAGAGTTCATTTTCCGTATGTGCCTATCTTGTTTTCCAGTTGTGTCCAGGATGATTCACTTGCTGATCTCTCTCTCTCTCTCTCTCTCTCTCTCTCTCTCTCTCTCTCTCTCTCTCTCTCTCTCTCTCTCTCTCTCTCTCAGTTGATGGAGGCAGAAAGAGTGTCAGTCATAATTCTGCTACTCCTCTGCAAGCTCAACCAGCAGATCAATCCATGATCCCCCCTCCCAGGCCAAAGCCCTCCGTGGAGGTGAGACCCTCTGTGGGTCAGACCCCCACCAAAAGCAAGCCACCTCCTCCAGCTCCAGAGAGTCACCACCAACAGAATGAACTCGTACCAGGTAACAAACGTTGGTTTCTCAAACAAACCAAACTAATGTATCCCCACTACCAAGTGTACTTCATTCTTGCAATGGTATTGAAATACCATTCAGCAGATCTACAATAGATTCTCGATGTATTCTCTACCAGTCTTTGTCTCTTCTTCGGCTCAATAAGTATTGAATTAGTCTAGGATTTCCATTGATCTACAGGGTTTATGTTCTCGGAGTTAAGGTATGTTTTTGTGCAGTTTTCCTGTTTATATCACTATTTACTATGCACACATGGATGTGTTTTTCTAGAGCAACTCACAAAACAGGTAGTGAGCATCAGAAGGATGTTTAAGAGAGATGTTACAAGATGTTAAAAACCAGGAATTTGGGCGCCAGCATGTCAGTAATAAGAAAGTTCTACAGCTGAGGACAGAAAAGGATAAAGTGTGTTATTAAATGTGAGTTTTTGTTGTTTTTGTTGTTGTTTTTTTAACTGAATTAGTCGTTTTTGTGATACACTCAAGTAAACAATGTTCATTCAATGGACAGTATTTACTCATATTCATGTATGGAAATATGAGGCACTGTTACAGGTCACTGAAATGAAAGTGAAGAGTGTGTTTGGGGGTGAGGAGTAGACCAAAGTGTAGCGTGGGCCCAGTCATGAGCTATTATAGGTGCCCAGTGTATTCTCCCATCTCGGCTGGTTCTCGTGCTCTCAACACAAAGCTCTCCCTGTTTGCAGCCACCTGATCCCTCAAACACTCATGAGTATGCCTGAAGGTTACCTGATAGAGCCCAGACAGAGGCCCTGAATCCCCAGCCAACCCGCACTCTTTCTTTCTGTCATGCGCGTGCACACACACACACACACACATTCTTTATCTCTCTCACTCAGACACACACACATAATCTTTCTCTCTCTCTCATTCTCTCTCTCTCTCTCTCTCTCACACACACACACACACACACACACACACACACACACACACACACACATGTTCTCTCTCTCTCTTTCTCTCTCTCGCACACACACACATACACACATATTCTCTCTCCCTCTCTCTCTCACTCACACCCACATGCATGCACGCACACACACACACACACACACACACACACACACACACACACACACACACACACACACAGAATCTGTCTCTGTCTCAACTCTCTCTCACCTCCTGTTGCAGAGCAGTGCACAGCGGCCCCTGTGGTTGGTCCATGCAAGGGCATATTTCCTCGCTGGTACTATGACCCAATCGCAGGCGAATGCAAACACTTCATCTATGGCGGCTGCAAGGGCAACCACAACAACTTTCTGCAAGAGGCAGATTGCATCAATGAATGTATACAAAGACCTGGTGAGACTTCTAAATATCAATCATTAATCAATTAATATCAATATCTATCAATCAATTATTATTTATCACAAGTTAGTGTTGTTTGGACTGTTGGGCTGTATTTGTACATTACAATTATATTACAGTAACTCCAGTAATGTGTTGTGTACTGTCATTTTCAGCGCCAGCTAAACCAGAAACCACAACAGCTCCTGCTGCTAAACCGCATACAGAGATGGGTATGTGCTTCCGAAATCCACATTAATGATCTTGCCCAGAGGAGAGTAACTGTCTCCCTTTGGTAACTTGTGATAACATTTGTTTTTTTCAGCTGTGTTCACCAAAGTGGCTGTGTCTGAGCTTAAACCAGAGAATCTTCCTATATCGAAACCTCACAGAATTTTAGGAGGACACCCACCACCAGAGTCAGGTACCTCACAATTACATTAGGCTATGTGTCTGTTGAACCGATCATTGTAATGTTGCATGGCTAATTAAAAAAAAAAAAAGAAAAAGTCACAATTCCGGTAATTAACGATACCGAAACATTTGAGAAACTAATTGAATAAAGTGTATTGTAAGCTCTTTTCATAGACACTGATATTTGAAAAGTGCTCTTTACATAGCTTGTAAAATGCACATAACACAAGGATGGGCAAAACATAATAAGATGAACACACATTTAAAAAGACAGAGTACTGCAGTACATAAGGGGGCACGTGAGAGATGAGGGGAAAGAGGGATCTCCCTAAAGATCATCATATATCAGTCTTCAGATGCCTGAGGCTGTCCACCGAACCAGCAATCTTGAGCTGAGTTGGAAGGGCATTCCACAGCTTGGGGGCAAAGCATTCAAAAGTTTGTTCATCACAGGTGTTTAATTGGGTGTGTCGGACACACCAAATTCTTCTAATTAGATTAATCATATACTGTTATTGCATCAGTATTAATCAGGCAGTTGGTTTGTTCACTCAATATTTTTTCTGATTAGTGGTATGGTTTCTGCAAATATTTAAATTTTCAATGTCTGAAAGGCACATCATTGAATATCATTGAACTTTAAACAAACTCGTAACAACAGAAACCCCTAATAGGGGGAAAAAATCGCAGAAAATGGCCCTCACATCATCAGTTAACAGATCACATCAATCTGCAGCCAATTTGCAGGCTATCCCAGAAGCCTTTGTTGTAATTCCGGTAACTCATTAGTAGTACTTCCTGTTTGATTCCCCTGGGGAGTGCTATATATCTGCAGAACATTAGTCTGGGAGATGGCAGCGACCACACATATCTCCCAGTTAGCACCAAGTCTCCACCAAGTTGTTGAACCAGCTCCCATAGGCTATTGCACAATTGCATGCAATGTTTACCCATGATCAACAGCTCCTATTGTTTATCTTGCTCTTTAATCTGACCCGCTGACATACACACGTCTGTGCTTATGTTAATCAGCATGTTTATTGTATTGGACAAACACTTGTGTGACAAACATGATGTAGAAAATAGAAATCATTACTGATTAAAAACAATCGCAAGAGCCAAGATCATCAATATTCTAGGATACTCTGCCCGTAACTTCGACAATGACAGTCAGTAGGCCAAATAAGCCATTGAGTCTAAACTTCTTCTCAACTACTGTATGTCTGGGTTAGGATGTTTGCATGTATCAGGATATTGATACAGCCCCTCCATGTAGCTTTATGCTCCCAGTTAACCAGTTGGAACCATTTGTTATTTATATCAAACTATTTGTATCAGCGATCAGTTATTGATTACTCTTGAAGTTGGAGTACACATAGAAACTGCATACGCGAGTCTGTCTCTTTCTGCATAGGCTACAGTAGCCTATGTCGCAGGGGATTTGAGGAAGTACTTCATCTTGCTGTATTCAAAGCAGGAATTTGAATACCTAGAGTCAAAAGTGATGCATGAGACTAACTCTGCTCTATTCTATCATGTTATCTTGTGTGGACTCACAGGGGCCATTTTGCCACTGGTGCTGGGCATCTTCATCAGCGCTCTTCTGTTGCTCATGGTGGGCTGTCGACTGCGTGTGGTGCGACACAAGCTGAAGAAGGCTCGGCCGCTCACCACCGAAGAGTCTGATTACCTCATCAACGGCATGTACCTGTAGCAGTCCCCTATCCAAACCATTATGGAGAGATGAAGAGAGACAGAAAGAAAGAGAGAGAGGGAGGGAGAGACCAATGTGGTCTAATCTCGTCTGTCTGTTCTGTGCATCATCATCCTCCTGCCTGCCAAACTGAAGTTGAGTGCACACCCTAAGTATCCCTGTCAATCATCTTTTTGTTCACTTCTATAGGGTTCAACTCAAAACTTCTCTGCACAGAGATTTATAATGTAAACCTTGAAACTATGCTGGTGCGCTTTTACTGTGTCTCAGTTAGAATTGCTTTTGTGTGACGGACTCATTTTGTTTTGTCATGTCACATTCTCACAACTTCTGACTTGTATGTCCTTTAAAAACCTCAAAATTTGTGGTTTGTCTGCTTTTAACCACTAGAGGGCGTCTCTGTGCCATAAAATGAAATGTTATTTTTTTTCCCTGTGCTCTCCTTCATTATGCAATTCCGTTTGACTCTGAACAATCCTCAGTGTTTTCGAAACTTTAAGAAACCACTTATTGCAAGTCTTTAAGAAACCACTTATTACAGTGATGACTAGTCTGCCACCAACATGGCAGGTGTTTCTACCAGTTACCTCAGATTAATGGGTTGGGTCCCAACATGCTCCCTAAACCCTCATCAACATAACTAGCATGAATGCCTTGATCCATGCCTGTTGTGTCTGTCTGAGGGCTTAGGGGACGTACTGGCCTTCAGCCAATGAGAACACACTGATCATCATGACTTCATCAGATGCTCTTATGAACATGTCAGCTTTGTGATTTCTATCCCTTGTTCTAATAATGCTTTGGCTGTTCAACATAAATCAGTCCCCTGTTATTGAAAAGGCATCTTTCCACTCTGGGCATATATATGGCAAGTGAAAAGGTTTCTAGTAACTGAATGTAAACAAGTGCTTCAAGGCTAACATTTTCCACAAAATAGGTTTGTCAGAACACTCTCCTTCGACTTCATTACACAAATTCAATTTTTGGTAGTGATGCGTTTAAAAAAACTTATTGTGAGGAAAATGTTTGAAGTTCTTAGCCTTGTTTATAACGCACAGATTTGACTGGTGGTGTAAAAATGAATTTATATGAAATATATCTAGTATAAATATATAAATTGTATGTGTGGATATGAGATTTCAAGGAATGATGGAAATAAAGGCATAAAGACAGACTACCGAGAGGGTTACTGGTCTTGACCAATTATTGCAATAATTAACACTGACAATATGCTATGTAAACAAAACAAAAAAAGTCTTTCCTATATATCAGATTTGTTCAAACAGCGATGGCTTTACATTCCAATCTGCCCAATCCCATCATGACAAGAAAAATATATTTAAGCTTTATTTTATTTAGTGTGCCATTCCAAAAAAATAAAATAAAAATACAGTCATGGGTACACCATGTTGACAGAAAGAAAATGGCAAGACATTCATGTGCTTTGCGTCGAGGTTTATTTTGGCAAAGCCATACTTTTTTTGTGGAAGTCACCACAGTTCGGGCCAGCATACAACGTTGTCATGGGAAACAAAGAGTCGGCGGGCAGTACAACAGTGACGGAGGTGAGAAATCAAAGCGCAGCCCTGTTCATTTGTTAGTGTGTGTCTGTGTGGGTGTAGAAATACCAACTCCACGCTCTGGGGAGGTGGGTAAGAAAAAGAAAAAGAAGAAAACAAAAACAAAACAAAACAGCCCACTCACATGTTCCACTGTGCCAAGACTAAGAGGGACATCGACATTGCCACTTTGTGTTAAGTGCTGCATATCAAACAACTACACATGGGGGTGGAAATCAGCCGCTGAGCGACTGCAGACTGTGTGTACGACTCCTTACAATTAGCAGAGGAGGAAGCGTCAAATGTATGTTAGCATCAAAGAGCGATTTATTTATCTACATTAACCGGCACATTGAACACACACGGCAGCTACTGTGAAGTGATTCTGTATCTACTCCCCACCGAGGGACATTTTTTTTTGAACTGCCAACCCCCATTTAAAGCCAAACAGCAGAGCTCGGGAGGTTCATATTTCTTTTGCATTCAGTTCCATGGAAGCTGAAATGCGTCAGAAAAAAAATAGAATTGGAAGAAAAGGGAAAAACTGGCTTGAAATACTGAATTCATCACCAAAAGAGCCTCTTTTCAAAAGAAAAACTGACAACTTTGGAGGACGAAGGTAGAAGGAAAACAGAAGAACAAAGAGATAACCCCCTTACCTGTAGAAAACGTTAAATAACCAACAGTCCATACATGTACAAGAGGGGGGTTACCTCACTGTGTAATACTCTTCCTCAACTGGAGAAAGGGGAGACGGGGCAGGGGGCTGAATTACATCTGCATTTGCTGGGGTGTGTGCTGTTAGTTCTTTCCTTTTTGCGTCGTTTTGTTTTTTTGTTTGTTTGTTTTTTTTATTTAATGTAGCTTTTAGTTTGAAATCCAGTGCCTTCGGGCCAGTCCAAACTCCCCCCCAGATCAGAGTGAAATGTTGAATATTGCCGGTCTGCTGATTCACAGTTCATCCCTAAGAGAGATAACAGCACAGAGTTATACAGAAAAACAGACAGCTTGTCCGCTAGGCTTGTCTCTTCCCTCAATATCACTCACTCACTCACTCACTCGTTTGTTACAACATGCACAACTCAAAGTTTCATGCATACACGCCTTCTGTAAGTGTCCACATGCCTTAAGATCATTCACCTCATAATCAGTTCTGTTTGGAGAGCTCAGAGATGATGTGAGTAATTATGAGTAGCTTACTTGGTTTAT
This sequence comes from Sardinella longiceps, assembly GCA_027497455.2. Taxonomy (NCBI): domain Eukaryota; kingdom Metazoa; phylum Chordata; class Actinopteri; order Clupeiformes; family Clupeidae; genus Sardinella; species Sardinella longiceps. The sequence goes on from JAODXP020000025.1 coordinate 5,921,406, forward strand.
AAACAATAAAACAAACAAAAAAGGCATCCATTTCTCTTTTTTTTTTTTTTTTTCATTTTGTACTTTTTTTGTTTTTACAGTAATGGGTGGCATGCTCTAAATGTTAGGCAGCACCTGAGGTATTATTATTATTTCAAACACGCCAAACTTAAATTGCCACAGCAATCGAGAAAACACAAACCAACCCTCAAACATAAAAATTACACGCAGATTGTTCTAATACAAATACAAATAAATAAATGGTTAAATAAATGAGCAAAATTCAGATTCACTCACTTACTGGTTGTAGGCCTATACCAAGCACTGCAATACACATTCTTGTGAATCCTTAAATAACTACATGTACAAAATTTTAATAAATAAAAACAGATTAAAAAATATTATTAATAATAAAAAGCAAACGTGCAGCCAGTTACTATGGTATGGGGGAAGCAAAGAATGATGACAGGCAGGCAGCAAACGCAGGCCCCTTTTTTTTGTGATCGATTGTCTGCTCCAGACCCCACCATTTCACCTGTGCCGCCTGTAGGAAGGAAGGGAAGGGGGGGGGGAGGAGGAGTAGGAAGTCACTTCCACCTGGACCACTGCTTCTCTTTGTCTGTTAAAGGCACATAAATCACTCCCATCAGGGGCTTCATTTTGGTGCTTCCGTCCTCCAGCTTGTCGTACTGCTCCAGCATTTGGTTGCCTCCAGCAGGGCCCACTGGGAGGATGAGCCGGCCGCCGGGTTTCAGCTGATCCAGGAGCTGTGTGGGAGAAAGTGTGGGTGTGGAGGGTTTAAAAAACACATGGTTTCATCTCACACAAATGGGTGCAGACATATGGATACATGCAAAAATCGCAGCAAATCAAAGTCAAGTGTGTGTGTGTGTGTGTGTGTGTGTGTGAGAGAGAGAGAGAGTCTGTGTACAACATAACTAGAAAAGTATTGCATGGATTTGGATGAAATTTCCAGACAATGTGTGTATTGGGATAAGTAAGAACTGATTCAATTTTGGTGGCGATTGGTGATCCAGAACACCATCTGTAACCGCATTGCCTTGGTGGAGGTCTGCGCTCTCCGAGCGCATTTTTAGTTCTAATCTTTGATCTTATGACACACAAACAACTAAAACCAACAGACAAGCAATATAGCACAGATTTAGAAAGATAAGACTATCTGCAATGTTGCAAGAGCTCAAGAATGTGGAGGCTTGCCAAAACATAACCCATATACACATACTTTCTGACATGGGGAGAAAAAGGCACTGGTGACTTACTGCCTGTGGCACGGTAGGTGCAGCTGCTCCAACATGGATTGCATCGTAGGGCGCCTCTTCTGTGTACCCCATCCTGCCATCTCCCACTGCAACACACACACACACACATACACACACACACACACACACACACACAGTCAAAGTAGGCAGCGCCACAACAGAAGAGGCCAATGCAGGCACTAGCACAGTTGGACGCCACCTTGTGTACCAGTCTGTGCCAGAGTGCCAGACGGAAGGGAGAGGGGAGGGCGCAGGGGGGCTGCTATGGGATATGGCTAAAAAACTCCTCATGCTGATACATGGCCATAAAATATAATTGAATATTCTATTATATTGAATCATATGGTCAGGTGATATACAATAAAGCTTAATTTTACAGAGTAATACATGTAGTGCACTGTGGAGCTTTGCAAATAAATACATAAATAAATAAATAAATAAATAAATAAATAAATAAATAAGCAAGCACCCAGACACAGGCTCACATGGCAACCTTGAGAACATTTCTGATTACAATTATAATAAAGCCAAACACATTCACTCAATATGGATAGAATATTGCGCATGCTGTAACCATATTCATCCAACTGACTGCAAAGACTACAGACATTTTTGTAATTCTCAGTAGCCGCCGTTTATCAGTTTATCAGCCCTCACCTAGCAGAGTCACTCTGCCTGAAGATATCAAACTGGGATCATCTTTCTTTACGTTATTTACAGAGTCATCCACCAGTTCCTTGATATGATCAATCCCTATAACCTTCCCTTTTGGACCCACCTGCAAAACAAGAATCCTGGTTAATCCATGTCAAATGAAGGGGAATGTCTGAGACGACACCATTGACGTCCAAAACTATTTTGGCAACAGACATAAAGACTCTCCCTTAGATAGAATTGTGTATGGGGCTTGTTCTGTACCAGAACTTTATCTGGGCCACTTAATAAAAGAAAAACAAGGCTTAAGGCTCTTTTACAAGATGAAAAGGCTCACCATTCGTGCAAAACAGACAGAGAGGATCCCACTCCCGGATCCCACGTCTAAAGCCTTCGCCCCCTCGTATAGCTGATCGTGAAGAAGCTCCAGTGCATAGGCGTGCTGAGGGAGAGAAGAGAGACATCTTCATCATTATCATCATCATCATCATCATTCTCTTCATCACTGTCTCCGCAGCTTTACAAATGTAAGGCATATTCAAATTTCAGTGGAGTGGAAGCAACTGTTAAAGATTACACATAATCAGAATTGCAAGTAACAACTCTCAGCCAACTTATTGGCAACCTAACTATTTAACTATTTTGATAAAACCTTATTATAGTGTACTCTGGCTAAATAATAAAACTAGGTTAACATGAGTGACTTTCATGCAACTGTTAGTTCTAAATAAATAGTTGAATAGATTTTCCATCCACACACATAAGGCTTGTGATGAGCAAACAAACAAACAAACAAACAAACAAGCGTCTTACCATATGTGGAGCGCTGATGGTCGCTTGGTAACCTGTGGGGACAACCAGAGGAAAAGCGATTACGCAAGACTGTCAAGGGAGAGTTTGGGGAGTGGAGGAAAGTTCTGAATAAAATAGGGCTTGTAGGGGTTTGAGAGGACACCTGCCTATAGACTGTGGCGAGTCCATGTAGGGGTTGCAGCGTGAGAAGTGTCCTCGGTCTGTGGCCAGCATGACTTCATACACCTTATCTGACTTGATGATTCCATTTTCTGGTGGAGAGAGGCGAACGAAACAGGAAGAGAGGCACAACAAATGGGAAGATTGAGAGTTAGAATTGTTTAGAATTGTAGGAATTGTTTCATTCTCAATACAGGGGCATTTTCAGATTAGGACAAAGTGAAAACATCAACAGCTTCAATTCAGACCAAAAAAAACAAACAAAAACAAAACAAAACAAAACAAAAAGTCCCTTTTCTTGATTGCCACCACAAAGCCTTCTGCACACCAACTACTGTACATGTAGCCTAGGCTTTCAGAGACCAGACCATCAGACATAAGTGGCACAAGTTTGGCATGCGTAGGCTACACATTTACTTTGCATGAAGTGACAGAACAATTCAAACAAAGATATTCTCTGTAATCATGAAATCCCAGAGACAGGTGGCGGCAGTGGCGGGGAGCGTCGATGACAGCTGCTCGTGCTCGAGTTACACTGGGTCCATGACCCTACGAAACCTGCCCTGATCTGCAGTCGGTTCAAACACCCTGGCCTTCAGCATCTCAGCCCTCTGTTCAGATTAACCTTGTCGAGTAGCCAGTAACTTCTAACAGACTGTGTGAAATCTGACGGCGTGTTTCTCTGAGCTGCCTTGTGCGGTACGCCTATAGCGCAAACATGTTTAGCCTATGCAGTAACGAGGGTACAACACCACAAAGAGCCTGAGGTTAAGCATGAAGAATTTTAATCAACCGCCTTTGGTTAGGTCTGTTTAAATCTGGCCTCGGCTAACTTTAGGCACGCAGCTGGGGCAGTCAAAATGGGTCAGTTCTTGGCAACATAAGGAGGAAGACAGAAGAGTAGGGGACAAGGGGACAGGAGGGGTGGGGTATCGCCTGCTGCTAAAAAAATAAATAAAAAAAAATAAAAAAAATCGGCAAAATTTTAGGATGTGAAATATTCATGCACCTTGGCATCAAATTTTCAGATAGGCCTACAGCACACAGCAGAAGTGGAGGCAGTGCAGCACAGTGTTGTGACGGTGCATATTTAAATACACTGACCTCATTCTCATCAAAAAATGAGTAGTACGAGAGGGGAAAACTGGTCTGCGGAACATTCTAGTTGATTTTCTACGGTGACAGTACTTAATGGGAGAACAGGCACAAGGTTTATGTACAAAACACGCAGAACAATAAAGACATTGCTGAATGTGGGGTGCTCCCCACCTTTGCATGGTAAGAATGCCTGGCATTTGGCAAATGCCACAAATAACTTCACTCCCTTTGAAAAGGGCTTCACAACAGAAATGCTCCGTCATTCAATCACTACCATGGACTCCATCAGAATTTTAAAACAAAGCAAAGGAACAGTTGTTTTACAGTTTCTGAGCAAGAAAGAAAATCTCTATTCAATTAAAACTTGTGTTAAATGTAATTTTACTTTTATGGCTAGTGATAAAGTAGAGCAACTTGAAGCTGAGGATCCAGATATCACATATCTTGGGATTTAAAAATAGCCAATTGACTGGACACTTGCCCTGAATATGGACATAGGAAAATAACAGGACGCCTTAGAAAGGGAAAAAAAACTACTACGTTTTCTACATTATTAGAAAACTTAGAAACAGGCGCTGCTATTACCATTCTGCAACTGCTAAAAACGTAGAGACAAGAAACCTGGAAGCGGCTAATGCCAACTCAAACCGTGCATCAATTGCTTGCTGTGCAAGTTACCGGTAACTACGGCGATTCTTATAATAACAATACTGTCGAGTCGAGTTAAATGAAAAAGTATTCTCAATATTTGGATGAAATAAATTGCCAATGTCATGGGTAGATGCACTGTTGCGTGAATGTTTTTCCTTTTTTTTTATCGGTGCGGTCCAGACTGCCCCGCCCTCTCAAGCTCCTTCAGTTCAGAAGACGACTGCAGGCACACTGAAGAAAACGTTGATACACAGACAACTCTCCCACAACCCAGTTAATTAAGCGACCTCCAAAAAATATACAAACTCTGGACTCATTTGTGTTAAACCAAAGAGCGACACCAAAACAGATAACAGACAAACTGTAAACCACGCAGCAAAGCAAGGAAAAAACAAACATCTGTTACCGTTAGTGCATGTTAACGTTAGTGGTACTAAAACGCATAGTATTACAGATTGCCGCATAGGGTAAATTCCTTACATCAATATTATGGCAGTACATGTTTTAACAATCTTGACAGATGATCTAAATCAGATAAATTTAACAGATATCCCAGAATAACGCTCACGTAGGTGACACCGTTAGCCACCACCGTCAGTTAGCAGGCCAATCAATCTAACGCTATCATACAATGACAATGCACCAATGCTGAACGCGCCAAAACATTTGATCTCTTTTATGGGATGTCGGCGTCTAATTCCAAGGTCATGGCGGAAAAATATTTCCAACACAAAAATCAGGTTAGCAGAAATATCATAGTGACTTCAAATAACGCTAACGTTAGCTGGCAACAGTTAACTAACGTTAACGTTAGCTTTCCTAGCAACTAATGACGCACAGACAAAATGACTAAAAGGAGTGATTTGCACTCATGTAACGGCAACCAAACTTGTTACGTTGTAAGCCACATTGATAACATTATCAAAAAGCTGCAAAATTACTATTTTGCATTTCTGCATCTCATATAATGTAAGACTTGGCGAGGGGTGACTGGCATACTATTCGTACTGACGTTAGCTACCATTAGCTGCACCAATGCAGTTTGCTGTTGACTGCCTATGTAGTTCTAACAATATGCAAGCTAATGTTAGCCAGGCATTTGCCAGCCTGTGTGCTTTGGACGTCTGTAACGTTAGCTGGGGGAAAAGAAACCCAGGGGTTTCTGTCAAAAACCAACTCCAGCACAGCTTGCAAATGTTTTCATGCGCAGTATTGTCTTACAAAAGCATACAACTTACTGCGAAGGTTGTTGACGAGCTCAGCTTGGCTAGCTCCTCCTGATTTCCAGGCCATTATTAAACACACTCTGCGGATCAAGTAAAGAGCGGCTGTCAGTGCCGCGCCTGCGCAAACGGCTTTACCTACAACAGTTACCACTTCCAGAACAGATGGATCCGATACGTCACTTGACATATCTGGGCACTCCTCTCTTTTCCCGCGTAACCTTCAGATACATTCCAACATTTCATAAGAATCTATATTGCAATCATAAAATGCCCATATGAAGTAAGATACAGACAAAGTTTTATCAATTCCTATGCGAATTCTGAAGCTATTTGAAGATGGCTTGGTGAAGAATTTAGTTCTGCCGTGTTCTTCCACCAGGAGGAGAGCATGAGCTTATTAGCGTAACACATGACGTAGATGCCTTAAGCTTTAAACAAAATGCAATGAACATATGGCAAGCTCTACCTGTCAAATAACGTCAAAAATCAACCTGTGCAGAATTGGTTAATTTCACAGCTTTTGATTTCATCAGCTCAAACCATCTTTTTTTTTTTTTTTTTTTTTTATTTCAACCTAAGTGGCATAGGTCAGACATTTGCTCCTGAATGGCTATTTCAGCATGAGTAATAGGCCTAGTCACAGCCACAAAGAGAGTTTCCTCTACCTCTCTGGAGCAATTTGCCCTTCACAAAGGCCCTATCACATTAACTTCAGAATTACACTAAAGGGGCATACAGTATAGGCCTACTGTATTTCTCAGAATACAATGGTACCAATCACTTGATCTAACTCCTACTTTCTGAAAGTTTTGTTGATAACATGTTCAAAATATGTAACGTGCACTTATGGTCCACATAAACTGTTCAGCCAATAAAAAATGATTTTAGGGAGACTTTATGAGAAATGTATCTCAATCAATGTGCATCTCAATATGAGAAAAATATCCCTGTTACACAATTTCTCACTCAAGATCAAATTAAAAAAGAAAAAATGTACACATCATTACCCCTTTCACACATGCAAGATTTCCTGAAATGCTCCTACTGTTCGCTACCATTTTGACAGGTCTCAAAATACAGTGGTAGTGTTTGTATGTAAGTATGTGACTGATGGTGTTGGTGTGTACCAGCAAGGTGTGTAAACTGTTTTAAACTGAGAACATCTTTGTATTTATATGTGAAAGGGAGAATGAATCAAAGTATGTGACCGCTGGTTAGCCTATTTAACCTATATTAGACTAGGCCTAATGCATTATTCCATAAAAACCTTGTGGAAAATCCTGAAACGGTTCTAATCTTTTCTTAAATTAAGGGTTATATTTCACAAGGCAATATAATCATGACAAAGTTACTAACACATCTCAAGCAGTCTAACCTCATGTGTAGCCTTTATGAAGATATGACATTATTATAATCTGTGAACACATTTTCATGGAAAGTAGACCTTATAAGTGGAAGTGCACGTTATAAAAAATGTCACTGTAGTCACAAACTAACATAGCCTACTTTAATCTAGGCAGGGTGAAATGGCATTTTGTCATTATGCTGCTAAATGCTGGAACCAGCTTTCATTAGAAACCAGAACTGCACCTACAGTAGCTTGTTTTAAAAAGAAATTAAAAACGGTGTTATTCTCAGCCGCTTTTGGGGTAATGTGATAATGTTAAGTTGTCTTAGTGATATAAGTTTTATTTATATCTTATTTACATCATACATCATCACTTATCTTCACCAATATCTTTTTTGTTTTAAATATATATGTACTTTTATCTTCATTTATTTATCATAAGTATCATTCTTTTATCATAAGTATCATTTTTTTATCATAAGTATATATATATATATATGGGCAATTCCACGAAAAAGTAAACCTCACCTTAAAACTTTAAGTCTCACCTACATGGACATACAAATTCTTTCAGAAAACTTCCAATACAAAAAAGTATTGTCTCGATGTAAATATTCAACTGAGCAAGTTTCGAAAGGATATCTGTTTGTTAAAATTTTTACCCTATTCAGCTATAATGTAAGTCTATGGAGGGGCTTATAATGGGCATAAGTGGGTGATAACACACACAAAGCTGCAATACTATCAGTTATTTTTCATTGTTATATTACTATTTATCTTGTTAAAGGTTAAAATCCACCGTTCACAATTGTTTTGTATCGTTTTGGAGGGTTTTTCCAGACGTCACGTCCATAACGTCATCCATAACGCCATGTCTCCCAATGAAAACCAACTTTTTACATTTACATTTGAAATTAAGTCTTTCTCTGTATGAGGTGTCCTGTTTGGTATGAATGTAGCAATATTTACATGTCTCAAGAAATTTCACACACTTCACAGCAAACGCTACGTCTCTCAATAAGTCTATCCGTTTTTATCATGTCCATAATGCAAATTGAAGGTCATATTCTTATGATGCAAATCATGATATTATTTTTTTCTGTTTGCCTGTATTCAGCCATGGAGTTTGCAGAAGAATCTGCAAAAAAGTTCACATACTGCTAGGTTTGCAGAGGTTATCTGGCCTTTTGTTCATCAAGTTATGTCACGAATATCGTCACGTCCATAACGTTGAAATTGCCCATATATATATATGGTGCAATTCCACGAAAAGTAAACCTCACCTTAAAACTTTAAGTCTCACCTACATTGGACATACAAATTCTTCAGAAAACTTCCAATACAAAAAATATTGCTCGATGTAAATATTCAACTGAGCAAGTTTCGCAAAGGATATCTGGCTTTGTTAGAATTTATTAACCTATTCAGCTATAATGTACGTCTATGGAGAGGCTTATAATGGGCATATATGGATGATACACACACAAAGCTGCACTACTCTCAGTAATATTTTTCATTGTTATGTTACTATTTATCTTGTTTTAAGCAGATTGAAAGACTCCACTGTTCACAATTGATTTTGTATCATTCATGGAGAGTTATTTCCAACGTTACGTACGATAACGTACATCCATAACGCATGTCTCCCAATGAAACCAACTTTTTTTACATTTACATTTGAAATTAAGTCTTTCTCTGTCTTTACTGAGGTATCCTGTTTGGTATGAATGTAGTAATATTTACATTTCTTTGAAATTTCACACACTTGACAGCAAAAACTACGCTGTCTCAAAAGTTTGTCCGTTTTTCGTCACGTCCATAACGCAAATTGAAAGGCTCATATTCTATGATGCAAATCATGATATTAATTTTTTCTGTTTGCCTGTATTCAGCCATGGAGTTTGCAGAGAATATGAAAAAATTGTGAAATACTGCTGGTTTGCAGAGGTTATGTAGCCTTTTGTTCATCAATAATGCACGAAAATGTCACGTCCATAACGCTGGAATTGTCATATATATATATATATATTTTTTTTTTTTTTTTCTCTCTCTTTAATATTTTTTTTTCGTTTGTATTATTTTGTTTTTAAGCACATTGAATGACTATTGAGTATGATAATGTGCTATATAAATAAACTTGAACTTGAACTTGAACTTACTTTGACCGGAAAATTCAAATTGATTCAAACTGATTTGTGTTCATCCATTCACAACAATTCCATTAAATAGCTCCGCGGGCCGCATCTGGCCCCCCGGGCCTGAGTTTGCCCAGGTATGGGCTAAGGGGTACAGTAGTGAAGCCAGTGACCACTCTTCAAGCCTATTGTGAGACCATAGGGACTACATACGTAAATCACAAGTGAATTTTGAGAATCTCTGCTTTAAATTCTATCATACTAGCGCAAAGACAAAGTAGCCAAAAATTAGGCTTATTTAGAGGCAAATGTTGCATATGCCCCCAAACGCTAGTCGGCAGTATTTACAACATGTGCCTCTAATTTCAGAGCAAACGAGGAAGGCGGGAGTGGTAGCAACATGCATGTCTTCACTCCAAATTAATTAGTAAGTTACAACTTTGGCAGAAAACGATACAGTTCAGAAATATGGATTGTATCAATGCCAAGTACGTCTCACAGAAAATCAGCAAGACTCGATGGAGGCCAGTCTCTTCTGCCTCGTTACAGCAACCAGAAGTCTTTGCCACCGGTTCCTGGGACAATGAGGTAACGTTGCTGTCATGCACTTCTAGCTAACGTTCAGTCAAATTATGTTATCAGTTAGCTAGCGCTGCATAGGCGTCTGGTGTTTATGCATTTTCTTCGTTAATTTTCCCAGGATAATAAAGTGTCGTTGTGGACGATTGGAGACAATGGAGTGTCTAGTATGGAAGATGATTTCGAGGGAGATCCCCAATTACTTTGTGATATAAAGCACGAAGGAGACGTCCTTGATTTGCAGGTAAGGGTTGGTCTTTTTGCGCCATAGAATTACGGATACCCTAAAAAGAAACGTAGTTTACTGCATGCAGTCTGTTGGGGAGAAAAACTAACGTTAGACTTAACGTTACTGACACCTATTATTATTCTGTGACACTGACCATATTATTTGCTGCATAAAGTTTTTAGATGCAGATAGACTAGTTACAGCATCTTCATCAGGAGCAGTGACCATCTACAGACATCATCATAACAATCAGGTATCAAGTTTTGATGATGTTATTGTTTCTGTTCCTAGCAATGGATCTGGTCAGCATGTCAGTTGTCTGATTGACAAGGCTTCTTTTCCTCCCTCAGACCCTGTCTGTGGCTCACAGATGGGATCGTGCCCATCATTATCCCTGTGATAATGCCCCTTGCACCGGGGTGGTGTGTAACAGCCCAGAGGTGGTCTCCGTTGGAGAGGACGGGAGGATAATCCTTTTCCGAGCTGACCAGACTGGTGTTTTGCGCACCATTGGTCTGTTGACAGTAGACCTTGACATTGATTATTGTTTTAGCTTAATTTCTGCTTCTCTGTTTCTCTGTTGATATTGCTGCTGCTGTTGTTGTTGTTGTTGTTGTTGTGTAACAGCTGTTTTTTTTATCATATGTATTTTTTTATTTCAGAAAATGCAGACAGCAGCACAATCCATGCAGTTACATTCCTAAGAACCGCCGAAGTTCTTACAGTGAACTCGATTGGCCAGCTCAAACTGTGGGACCTCAGGCAACAAAGCAATGAACCTGCGCAGATCCTCGCACTGTAAGAGCATCCATGCATTTCACACTACTTTCATACTCCACCTTTAAAGGCATACCAGGCAACCCTTGCAGATTAAAAAACAAACAAACACTGAAACACTTTACTTATGCGCGTGTACACAACTTTTGCGTGAGCATTGCAACAATCAGCTATACTTTTTTCCCCTATTTGTCTAGAGGTGCGTTGGGCTCCTGTGCCCTATCACAGCAACATATTACAGTTACTGAACCTCACCCATAACTAACAACCCATTTCTGTGCAGTTAACAACCATAATAAAGCTCACTCACCAGAAACTCTTGAGACACATCCAGGTTTACTCCACAATTTAATACTTGCTCTACACTTCCTATGGTGGGTCCTTCCTATGGAGGGTCTGTGTTTTGAGAAACGATTGCTTGCTAGAGATGTTTAAATTCAAACAGATTGGATAATCTCTTGACTGGTGGCCTGTAGTGTTCTCATGCTGTATTCACAACACCTCCCTCTGTTTGCTGATTGGCCAGGACGAAATGCCTCCTCAACCTAAGTGAGACAGAAGATCAGAGGCATGTTTGCAACCCGTGTGTATTGTTGTTGCAATGAATGAGAAAATGCAGGCTAACCGCATAAACTATATAGTGTGTCTAACTTTTAGCCTGTCGGCGTTTGCATGTTTTTGCATGCTGTTGCGAGATATGGGAACTTTGTGACATTGTAATTCCTTTTAATTGTTAGACACCGACAGTGTGGGTTTTTACCCCAATCTGCACCGGGATTATGAAAGAGGGAGTGGCCGATATCTTTAGTATTTATTATCCAAACATCATCAAATTTGGCACTGCGCTCACTCGTGCCAATAGCAAGATGCATACCTAATCTGAGGTCAATTGAACAAACAGTTTGAGAGTTATGTGTGGAACACACACACACACACACACACACACACACTTAGACACACAGACAGGCGTTCCTTGCGTTAATAGATAGATGTTATACTACATTTTATAATTCTTAGTCCTACCGACAGCAGTTGGCAGTCTCCAGCAACAGGGTTTGATTAACATGAGCAGAGTGATTCCTTTAAGAGACTTGGGCTAAACAGAAAGCCCACATTATAATTGATGTTCTACAAGGCACTTAATTGCTGTTAAGCCTTGTCCATTCTTCTGTATGCCCCAGCACTGGAGATCGAGTTCCTCTTCACTGTGTAGACAGACACCCAAACCAGCAGCACATCATTGCCACAGGAGGCCAAGACGGCATGCTGTGCATTTGGGACGTAAGACAGGGCAACATGCCCTTCTCACTGATGGAGGCGCACTCTGCTGAAAGTGAGAATTACTTTTAAACTTTCTTCTATTTTTTTTCAGCTTTGAATTCAAAGTAGCCATCTCTCTGACCGGTAATTTGGTGGCAGATTTTTATTATCTGTGCACTCACACACTTTCACACTGTTGTCTTCACAGTGTGGGAAGTCCACTTCCATCCCTCCAACCCAGACCACTTGTTTACTTGCTCTGAGGATGGGTCACTACTACACTGGGAAACCTCCAGTGGGTCGGACACACCTTCATTCCTGCAAAGTGAGTATCAGTGTCAAACTACTGAAATGTCATCTGAACCTCTAGAACAGTTTAGTGTGTTATGTGTAATATACTCAGCTTGTTCGAATCTGGGTTTAGATGTAGCTACACTGTAAATGCATGTAGATCCATTGAATGCATTTGCTATACAGTATGTGTGAAGGAAAAGAAAGAAAAAGTCATATTCTCTGAGCTTTGCATCTGTGGGTGAATGGGTTATAGCAGACTCACTTAATGAAGAGATGCCCCCAATCTATCAAAATCTTTGTCCACCCAAGCTAATTGCACTGATCAGGGATTCCAAACTTATCTCTAGGCTGGCCATAACAACACATCAGCAATGCAAATAATCAAACAATGTATTTTATTTTGCTGTATAAATGTATTCTTCTGAATGCCTTGCTTTATGGTTAATTGCAGTGTTAGGACTATTTTACAGTTTATATACTTTATATAGTTACTTGGCGAATGCTTTTTCCTCTGGTCTCTGATTGTCCCTAAACAAACAGTCTAGACAAGGCAGTCAATCTCATCAAACACTGCTAGACCAGTATATCAATAAATTTAAAATCAGATGTATAACCAGAATGGATATCTAGATACCTGTAGGTGGGCTGTGCACTCAAGGATTTTCATTCTTACTTTTTTCTTACCCTAGGTGGACGTAACACTAGCATAATGTCCCGCAGTGCTGTGGCTCCGGCTGGAGGAAACCAGTCAATTATCAGTGCGTGGTTGTCTGGAGACTCAGGCAAAGGACACCTTGAAACGACTCACATACTCCCAAGCCAGACCCTTTCTGTAAATAGTTTAGATGTGCTTGGCCAATGCCTTGTATGTGGGACTGATGGAGAGGCTGTGTATGTCAATAGACAAGTTCCTGTTTAAAATGTAGCCTTTAGTTCTCTGGACAGATGTGTTTTTCTTACATTGCTGATCTTGAGAAGATGTCTTTGTATTTCCATTTTGGGTTCAGTTAGTGTGTATTTTCAGCTGAAATAGCAATCATGGACAACAGCAAAATAAATGTTTGATTAGTCTTGTCCAAGAAATCTCTTGTCAAAATCTCAGTGTTTGCGTTATGTTGAGCTGGTTCAAGTTTTGTACTATCCGTAATGAATTAACAATTATATTGAAATTTTAAATTTATAATAAACCATGAAATGTCGTATACATTTGAATATTGTTGGTGTAATCTGTACTTGTACTAAAGTCATATACGTTAGCATTACATGGACATATGAAAGCATATTCATTATTCACATAGATAGTTGTTATTCTTAATTAAGCACAAACTGATCTGTCATTTAGAGAAACAAACTTCTATCATCCATTTAGAGGATGGGAGATTTTTCACTTGAAGCATGTTTTTGCTAAACATTTGACTGGAAGACCCTCATGATTCAAGATATGAGTCTCTTTACGACCCTTTACGTCCTCTAGTGGTTACAAGAGGGAAGTACTCAAACATCCGGGCAACACTACATCGTAGGAGAGAAAACCTTGGCGACAGTGACAATACAAAGACGTTGGAATATATTTTGTTCAAAGTTGTTTTAAACCTTGTATTAAGTTATATAAATGCTGTATAAATGATAACACTACAGTCTACATGAAACCACTGCAGACGCCGACATCTCTGGTACACCTTGAAAATCAACAGGTAAGCGGCATAACATTGAGTATCAACAATTAGCTAGCTATCAAGCTAATGTTAGTACCTAGCCATTTCAGCTAATGTTAATCGGATACTTTAGGCCCCTATTCCAGCCTTTGCCTAACTTTGTTAGCAAATGTTAGCTTGTCAGTCAGCTAGCCAACCAAGTGAGTTGTAGAGTTAGTTAAAACACGGCGAGATAAACACTTACATTTGACAAATAGAATGAAGATATTCAAGGATTACTTATTTTGTGCAGGAAGTGTTGAAATGAGTCACTCAGGTTTGGTAAAGTTGGCACTTTAACTTAGCTAATGTTAAGTAGGTGACTGCGCTAGGTTGCTATTTCAACTGTTCAGCGAGTCAGCTCCTGCGTAACTTCTGTATAGACAGATAGACCCCAGAATCGAGATCATTGCCCACACTTGCCACGGTTTTATTCTTGAATTTATTCGTGTCACCTTTCAAGGTTGTGATTTAGTAGATTAGCCCCACAAGCTGAGCGGTGAGTAGTCTTGACCGCACCTAAATTAGTTAGCTGTAGTCAGTCAGTAGCTTTCATTAGCTTTCCTAAGCTTACCCTGGTCAGCTGAAGTGGTAACAACGTTAGTGGAACGTAGCAGAACATGCTGGTGATATTAACGTTACGGTTTTATACTTTTGGACCAATAAATGAAAGTAGAACAATCCTTATTCACTTGCATGGCTACACAGAATGTTCAGTCAACCTTCGCACCAGATTAGTTATACATATAACACGAAGAAAAGGTTGTAGCTGAATACATAAAGCTGGCAAGGACTGATGCATTACTGTAGGGCTAGCAGACAACCACACTATGATGAGGGCTGTGAACAAATCTAAAGTTGTATTCTTAGCGCAGGGAAATACCTGTATTGGCAACACACCGGTCAGGTATGACAGGTCAATAGCGTCATTTATGAAGTCGAAACTAAATGCGTTGTCTTTCTTCAACAGCTGAGTAACAAAGGGAAGTGAATGGTCGGGACAATTGTGTGGGCATTTGACACACACCTCCCTGGCAGCAAGGAAGTGCTGCATACAACCCCGTTCTCCTCGTTGGCTGTCAACATACATGTTTTTACATGAAGAGGGGGGAGAAACCCGAGGGATACCGACAAATGCGACCCAAGACCTTCCCCGCGAGTAACTACAGTGGCAACAGCGAGCACATGCTCCAGGAGATACGGGAGAGCCTGCGGAATCTCCCCCGGCCTTCGGATGGCTTGAAAGTGGACATGGTGACCTCGAAAACGCTGCCGGATGACCCGAGGCAACAGGGGCGCAGTGGCAACCCCAAAAATCCATACTACAAGGCCCTTCAGGAGATCCGGAAATCCCTGAAGCCCTTTGAGTGCGAGTCCACTTCAGACGTCAATAAGCAAATGAAAGCTCAACTTATTGCTGCTGGCTTTGAGGAGGTATGATCTTGGATGCTGTCATTTAGTGGTTTACTTGTACTAAGTGGCCTTGGTCATCAAGCTATCTGATTCAAGATTCACTTTACTGTCAACTGCCACTTTACATTTATGTTGATGCATTAAGCGTACACTTTTATCCAAAGCAACTTATGTTTGTCAATTGTCCATTACTTCAAGGCTATTCTCCCCTAGAGCAACTTAAGTGCCTTGCTTAAGGCAGAAGTATCCCATCAATGTCCACCATGCAATATCTGATTAATAAAATAGAGCTGTAAGAGTAATGCCCTAAAAACTCAAAACACTATTGCATTAAAACATTGTTTAGAACATTTTGGCAGATGCTTCTGTTTTAAGCAAACACTGTGAACCTTATTCCGCATGTTTGGGTGATCTGAACGTGAACCTTTTTCCTGATGACGGCCATAGGAGATGGTAGTGCACGCCCTGAAGCAGACCAACAGCCGCAGCATAGAAGCAGCCATCGAGTACATTAGTAAGATGAGCTACCAGGACCCCATGGCCATGGTCTCCGCCACAGCCGCCTGGCCCATCAACCCGGGCATGAAAGCATCAGGTATGCATCTCTCCCCTCTGGGAGCTGTGTTCCATTAGGACTCCTTTGTGTTGCTTTTATGAGTCATATTATGCACCCTTGTTATTTTTCTCATGGTATTCAGGAATTAGACAATGGCACATAGTGCTATTTTGCGAGATTCGTGTAATTTGAGGAGTTGCTGGGATGGCCCTTGTGGCATTCAGTACACTGTTGTTTTGTTCACCAACTGGGTTTAGGAAGTGTGAATAATGTTTCAGTGACTGAATACCATTGCATCCTCTAGACCCTAAACTAAGCCTAATTTATAGTCATCCAACTCTGATGCACAGTCATGCAAAGCCCCTCTCCGTCGTAGCATGCCATTGGACGCATTAAGGACACCTTCCAACTTTTCAAACTATATGTCGGGGCAGAGACCCTGCAGATAAAGCTGGGTGTGTGATTGGCTGGCTTGCTCGCATCTTGGGCATGTGATTGGCTGGCTTGCACGCATCTTGATACAACTGCATTTCTGTGCTTTGCTGCAGTTGGATGACCATATGCTTACCTTAAGCCCAGAACTCTCAAAAACATCTCTAGCATGAATCCGATTAGTTGATTCAAGCCATTCAGGCTGAAGTCTGAGGGTCCAGGACACCCTAGTACAAGGATTCCAAATGATGCAAAAAAGTTTGCCAATACATAGTTACTGGTCATAAATCATACAGTGCAAATGTGTCTGTGTCTCAGCCTATTTTACATTCCAGTTAAAGGAATATTCCTCCTTTTGATGAAAATTGATTATTCACCTCCTTACCTGGAGGTACATATGTGGGTACATATGTGGGTAAAAACACTTTGGTCTCAGTGCATGTGTTTTCCTAGTATGGCATCCCCAATTTTCCCCATTTTTTTAGCTTTAGGTTAGTATAAACGCTGGAATGTATAGTTGCCAGATAGCAACTCTTTGGCAACTTTACTTTCCAGCGCCTATGCTAAGCTAAAGGTAAAATTGGGTTTGCCAGACTAGGACAACGCACGCTCCTAGACCAAAATGCTCTTACCCACATATATAACTGCAGGTAAGAGGGTGAATAACAAAATTTCATAATTGGACTGGACTATTCCTTTAAGTGTTTTGGAAGGCTTGAGGCTTAGGGGTGGGGGTGTGTGCGTAGAGGTCATTGAGATTCAGCCACTTGGGTGTTTTCTGCTGTTCTGTGTGTACTGTAGGTGGGGCTCACATTCAGCAGCCGGTGCTGAGGAAGCCCAGCTGGAAGGGCTCCAAGGAGTCCTTAGCCGCTCAGAGGCACGGACCGCTCATGGTGGATGCCAACATGATGTACCGCTCTGGCAGCCCCGGCCCGCAGGGAGGCGACGCTCTGTCCGGACGTCCCCCAGCGTCAACGGGGTACCCACAGACCCACCTGGCAAGCAGCCAACGGGTCAAACCTCCGCAGATGCGTAGCGTCACCCCGCCACCCAACCGTGGCACCACGCCGCCCCCACCCTCTTGGGACTCCAACCCCTCCACCAAGCGCTTCTCGGGGAACATGGATTATCTGGTGCCACGCATATCGCCCGTGCCCCAGGGTGGCTGGCCCGATAGCTACTCGGCAGCGGGGGCACCACCTCCATCCTCCCAAAACCAGCGGGGCATCAGCCCAGTGCCAGTAGGACGCCAGCCCATCATCATGCCTTCCTCGGGGGGCACAAAATTCACCTTCCCCCCTTCCTGGCCCCAGAACGGCACCCCGCAGCCTGATTACATGGGGCACCAGAATGTGTCTATGAGCAGCGGTAACCGTCAGCCACCGCCACCGTATCCCATGAACCCTAGCAACAGACAGAGTCCCACGGCCTTGCAGATGCAAGCTAGCGTCGGCGGCCCGGCTCCGTCTCCTCCGTACGTCAACGGTGGCAACCTGCCTCCGTCCATGTTGGTGTCCAACCGCAACAGCCACAACCTGGACATGTACAATCTGGGCCAGCCGTGGTCCCAGACGCCGCCACCGCAGCCCCAGGCTCCCTCAGCTCAGGGGGGCAACGGCCAGGACTTGCCCCCTCCCTCCTGGGCATCCCACAGCGTCCCAGTCCGCTCCAACTCCTTGCGGGGTGGTCAAGGAGGCGGGCCGCCGTCGCACCCTTCCAGCTCGCAGCCTTCGGCCACCACGGTCACGGCCATCACCCAGGCGCCCATCTTGCCGCCCGCCAAGAGCACGCGCGTGCAGAAGCCCGAGCTGCATACGGCCGTGGCTCCGACGCACCCGCCTTGGATCCAACAGCAGCAGCAGCAGCCTCTGCCCCCGCCGCCATCCAGCTCCTACCAGGAGCCCACAGGCTCAGGAGGAAACCCCCAGATGGGCATGGTGGCAGAAGCGCCCATCTACCAGGGCCCCCCACCCCCTTACCCAAAACACCTCCTCCAACAGCAGCATCAACAACAGCAGCAGCAGCCACAGCCCTCAGGCTCATGTCCTGCGTATGAGCCCGGCTCCAGGCACAGCGCTGGAGCTCTTGACGATGCGACATCGGTAATAGACGACGACCAGGCCAGTACCAGCTCTGCTGAGAAGGAGCGAGAGACGACAGAGGCACCCAGCGCTGGCGGAGGTGGTGGCAACGAGGGCGAGAAGAAGCAGATCACCACATCGCCGGTGCCCGTGCGGCGGAACAAGCGGGACGAGGAGCGTCGAGGCGAGGTGCGCGTGCCCATCTACTCGCCGCAGGCTTTCAAGTTCTTCATGGAACAGCACGTGGAGAACATCCTCAAGAACTATCAGATGAGGATCCGTAGGAAGAAACAGCTGGAGAGTGAAATGCAGAGGGTGAGAACACACTCCACTATCATTTATACTGTATGCTTTATCCAAAGTGACATACATTTAAGGACAGTTTCCCTAAGATGTATTTGATGTGTTCATGGTGGACCTGACTCGTTCACACTGTTTGTGGTGGGTGGGCACTTGTTTTTTAAACTTAATATCTTTTGGTTCTTCCTTCAATTTATCTTTGTTGATTGGACACTAAAATATTTAATTGAGGAAAGTGAAGCCTTTAAACTAGTGTACCCTGACTAGTGTTGTATCAAAATGCAATATTGAGAAGAGGTACTAAGCAGTGCTAGCCTGGTTCTAATTCACATGGTTTAGGCTGTTGTTTCTCTCATGGTCTTTCTTCTAGGCTTCCTTTAAGCTCTTGTAGTCTTAATTGGAGCCCATCTGCTATTTCTCTGCCATTTGCTTCTTGTTTTCTCTACTGGTGGTGAAGGAAGGTTTTTATCCTGAAGGCTCCTTCCACCATCTCTTTTCTGCTGTATCTTTCCTCTCACTTCTGTCTTTATTTCTCTCTCTCAGTCCTGTCACTAACCACTGGTGTAGCAGGTAAACAGCTTTCTTCTTTTTCTTCTTCTTCTTCGCTGTCACCTCACCTCACCTCAATGGTCCACACACTGCCAATTGCTCAAGTAAGCTAAGGGTTTGTTAGGAGCGTTAGTTTAGGCTAATTTATTTAGTTGTTTTTACTACATTTTAATGAATTCACAGTAAGTGTTATAATAGCAGCATTTCTAATATACTAATTCATTAGTCAACTCAGTTAATTACATGCAGGGCATTTCTAGTTTGTATGGTAGGCCCACTGTGTTCAGGACATAATAGAAGTTCATATATTTTCCCATCACATTTCCTACTGTATATTTCATGCATCAAGCCTCATTCATCCTTCATCTCCGTCAAAATTGGTTAGCTTGCAAATAAAGCATGCAGAACAAACCAGTATTTTCACTTCTCAGTTAAACCTCAGTGGCCTTTGTCCACATTTGCATTAATATAACCTGTATGTGTTCCTGTGTGGTGGTTGACACATCTGCTTGGTATTTGAAGAATCCACCAGTGACTGCATGACATTGTGCGTGTAACTAAACGGTCTGAGAATGTATTGAGTCACCTGCAATCATGGCAATGACGGCTAAAGGTTGTGTCTGTGCCAGATTCAGTCTGTCATTATGCGAGCTTTCTGGAAGCATGTGTTTGTTGAAGTGCATCCTTTTGGTTACTGCCATTGCATGTGAATTTTTTTTTTTTTTACTTGTGCCTTATAATTAGTACTTAACAAGCACATGTGTGTTTGTGGGTGTGTGCTTGTGGGTGTGTGCTTGTGTGTGTGTGTGTGTGTGTGTGTGTGTGTGTGTGTGTGTGTGTGTGTGTGTGTGCGTGCGCGCGCTTGTGTGTGTGTCATAGGTGGGCCTATCTGGTGATGCCCAGGAGCAGATGCGCCTGATGCTCTGCCAGAAGGAGTCCAACTACATCCGCCTGAAACGTGCAAAGATGGACAAGTCCATGTTTGTCAAAATCAAAACCCTGGGCGTGGGCGCCTTCGGCGAAGTCTGCCTGGCGCGCAAGGTGGACACAGACGCTCTTTACGCCATGAAGACCCTCCGCAAGAAGGACGTACTCCTCCGCAACCAGGTGGCCCACGTCAAGGCAGAGCGGGACATCCTCGCTGAGGCGGACAACGAGTGGGTGGTGCGGCTCTATTATTCCTTCCAGGATAAGGACAGCCTGTACTTCGTCATGGACTACATCCCCGGCGGCGACATGATGAGCCTGCTGATCCGGCTGGGCATCTTCGAGGAGGAGCTGGCACGCTTCTACATCGCCGAGCTGACCTGCGCCGTGGAGAGCGTGCACAAGATGGGCTTCATCCACCGCGACATCAAGCCCGACAATATCCTCATCGACCGCGACGGCCACATCAAGCTCACCGACTTCGGCCTGTGCACCGGCTTCCGCTGGACGCACGACTCCAAGTACTACCAGAGCGGTGAGTGGAGTGAGACAGTGGGGCTTTTGGGAGCGATTTCCTAAGTCAGTCAGTTGGTTGGCATTTACTTCACTTTAGAGCGACTTTAGAGGTACATTTTCTGCACTTTAGATGCTACACTGGATGCATTAAAGGAGAGTACGGGAGTGAATTCAAGCATAGCTCTGTTGAAAGAGCTTGCTAAATGCGCTAGTTAGCGAGTGGAACAAAATAATTTGGTACAGACTGAACGCGAACGCAGAAGCGAACAGGCACTTTACACTGAGTCAATGGGACCTGACTGTTGGAAACCGAAAGTAAGATCTGAGGTCACATTAACTCAATGTAAAGTGTTTCACGTTCGCGTTAGGTCTGTGCTGTTCGAAAATCTTTCATTTCATGCGAAATATATTGCTGTTAGAAGGCTCGTGCAGCAGGACTATGCCAGAGAGGATTCAAGCGGAGCTCAGTATTCCATGATCTTTGACTATGCTTAAACTTACTCCGGTATATTGCTTTAAGTCACACGTATCAGCTGTAACAATTGCCTTCCACTATTATCAGTGAAACTGGCTACACCAGACATGGCAGTGCAGTAACATTCTAGAAAAAATAGCTCATTCATTTCAATCTATTGTTGAAGAACTTGACTTCCATAGCACATCCAGTGTAGCCCTAGGGTAAGAAGTGTAGTATCTGACTGAAGGACTTTCATAATTATAATAAAATGATAATTAAATTCATAATAGTTTGTTTATCTTCCTGTTGTTTATTCCATGAAATTTCATACATTATTGCAATTGTAATGTAGTATAGCATTATAAGAGAACCTCTTGAAAGCTTTCCCTAGATCTGCACAGCTAGACTGCTACAGTCCTGTCCTTACGTCTTGCATGCTGTGTGGTCGGTGTCTCTGCAGGCGATCACGTTCGGCAGGACAGCATGGACTTCAGCAAGGAGTGGGAGGACTCTGCCAACTGTCGCTGCGGCGACCGCCTCAAGCCCCTGGAGCGCCGCGCTGCCCGGCAACACCAGCGATGCCTGGCCCACTCTCTGGTGGGGACACCCAACTACATCGCCCCTGAAGTGCTGCTACGCACAGGTAAACCAATTGTAATCCCAATCCTTAATCTCCCCTAATCCCTAAACCCTAAACTCTCAAAGGCTTCAATCTTTCGCTTCCGTCATGTTTGTCTGCTAATCTTGTCCAAAGACGCCAGTACTAAGCTTGTCCAGAAGCAGTGGATGCAGCCTGGCAAGGCAGGTGATGGCTATGGGTTTCATCTTGAGTGCTTCTCTCCTACACAGGTTACACTCAGCTGTGTGACTGGTGGAGCGTGGGGGTGATCCTTTATGAGATGCTCGTGGGTCAGCCCCCCTTCCTGGCTACCACGCCACTGGAAACTCAGGTTAAGGTAAAAGATGCAGCACAATATTTCCTATTGATTCAGTCCAGTGTTAGTTTTTCAATAAAAAGAAAAAAAACCTAGGCCTAGTATTTTTTCTTAACTTGTTTCCAAATTGATCTGTTTTTGTTGTTGAACATTGTCACTGTACTTTGAACCAAAAATATTACTATGGAGTTTGGTTTCTGTTTGCCTTAAAGAAAGAGAAATAGAGCCGGGATCAATTTTTATCTTACCCACCAGGTAGTTAAGTCTTTTCATCTTTGATAAGCTATGGTGTTTTTTTTCTGCACCTGCCCTCCACAGGTAATAAACTGGCAGACTACACTGCACATCCCACCTCAAGCCAAACTAAGCTCCGAGGCGTCTGACGTCATTGTCAAGCTGTGCCGCGGGCCCGAGGACCGCCTGGGCAAGAACGGCGCAGACGAGATCAAGGCACAGCCCTTCTTCCGCTCTGTGAACTTCTCCACGGACTTGCGGCAGCAGCCCGCGCCTTACGTGCCGAAGATCACGCACAGCACCGACACGTCCAACTTCGACCCGGTGGACCCGGACAAGCTGTGGAGCAGTGACGGCGGCGATGGGGCCGACGGCGATGGCAACCACAACGACGACACGCTCAGCTGCTGGTTCCGCAACGGCAAGCACCCCGAGCACGCCTTCTACGAGTTCACCTTCCGTCGTTTCTTCGACGACAATGGTTACCCGTACAGTTGCCCCAAGCCCATTGAGTACGAGGAGGAGGGCTACGAGGGGGAGGAGGGGGACGTGGAAGCGTCCGGACAGGAAGTGGCAGAGGGCTGCCAAGGGGCACAGGCTGCACCAGGGCGGGACCTTGTGTACGTGTAGCATAGCAGCATGCCTTGATTGGTCTAATCTCGCTGCAGCATTCTAGATCTGCCCTATAACTGTTCATGACAACAGCAGAGGTACAGTAATTGATTGTTTAGTTATTGTTTCTTTTGTACAATTTTTTTTTTTTTTTTTAATTTTTAAAGGCTACAGTTCTCAAGGAACAGTGATGTGGAAAGGGTTGTTATATATTTAGTCTTTGTCTGAATATTGCTGCCTGTTTTAGGGACAGGACTTTGGACCAGGGACTTTTTGCCCTGGTTTATAGCGCCTTAATGAACAAGTGAGCAAAGGTCTACTCCCGACAAAACTTTTTTTTTTTTTAGGCTAACTAGGGGAGAAGGGTGTACATCTCCTAAATACACTACAAATATATTTATTATTGTGAGCTGTACAGGGTGCACTTGCTCTATGAGGTCTGAACAGACTCAAGAAAATGATGAAAAGTTTTGTTTTCATCTTTGGAAAAAGAAGAAGAAGAAAAAAAAAAAACATTTTAAGTCTTAATTTATTTGAAATGTATGTTTTGCTAGGTAATAGGCGCACACATTTTAAGGTTAAGAGTTGAACCTTGCTTTCATGACGGTTGGTTTATACTCAAGTAGGTATGTTTCTCACCTGGATTGGCTGGGGGTAGTTTATGTGGGGGTGAAATGGTTGTTGCTCCCTTAAATCAAATGATGCTGTGCCTTTTCTCCCCCTCTCTATCCTTTCACCAAATATCTAGAGAATAATCAGCCTGTCAATTTTTAAATTAATTAGTATGAAATGCAGGATTATTGATTTTTTGTTTTGTTTTTGTTTAATTTATACATAAAATTGTATTTATAAATAATGCTGGGTACATATTAAGTACAAAAATTGTCAAACACTATCTTCTTGTCAGTCTAAGAATCAGATTCTGAAGCATGTGCTTCTGACCGTCTTATTCTCAAATCCTTATTTCTCCACTGTAATGAATGATTGAAATGAGGAATATGTGTTTTTATCTACTGCCTCCTGGGCCTTTCTTGGGTATATGTGCTCATCTGCACTTGGAGAGCACAGCAAACTTGGGCATCTGAAACACTCTATGCGAGCGTGAATAAGGATAGGTTCGTCTTTCTGTTGCGCACATCATGGCCTTCTTACAAATGGTTCGACTCTGTGCCTTCTCTCTCTCTCTCTCTCTCTCTCTCTCTCTCTCTCTCTCTCTCTCTCTCTCTCTCTCTCTCTCTCTCTCTCTCTCTCTCTCTCTCTCTCTGTCTATCTCTCCACCAAAGCACTAGACATAGGGTTAAGTCCCCACCTCTTTTTGTGACTGCCTACTTATGAAGGACTGACACCATACTTTGTAAAAAAAACAAACAAACTGGATTTAGCTCTGGATGGGAAAGGCTTAGGAAATCTGTTCTGGGAGTCTTTTCCAAAGGTGTATACCTTTTTACTACTTTTTTTTTTGTTTGAAAAAGGAAGAAAAAAAAAAACCTAAAACAAATTGAATGTCCAAACAGATGAAAGGGTGTTTAATCCCTTGTGCGTCTTCTTAGTGTCCAGGAAAAAAAAGGTTTGAATGTAGTTATGGGAACTTGATGTATATTTTCTGCACTGGTGTTGTTATCATGTACATGCAAATGGTTAAAAAAAAAAAAGAAAGAAAGAAAGAAAAGAAATCAGTGAATTATTTGTAAAATTCTATTTTTTTTTGGGGGGGGGGGGGGTGGATGGATGGATGCAGAAATGGCTCGGTGATGAATAAAGAATGTAAACCACATTTTTCTCTTCAGTTTTTTCTTTCTCTCTCTTTTTTTCTCTCTGTCTTTGAACTTTCCACCACCTTCATTCCTTACCGGGCTTCCCATTGAGCACAAAACAAGAAACGGCCAACAAGACAAGTTGCATAACTTTGCACAAAACACCCTTGTAGAGATTATTGGCAGGAGAAAGGACTGGCACCACAGAACACTTGCCAATGGAACTGCAGGTCCAAAGCAAGTGAAACCATGCAAAACAGTGGCCCCGAGTTAATGAGATTTGAACTACCGGTACTATTTGATCAGTCGTCTTATGTAATTACTTAAAAACGGAAAGTACTGTAGGTTTACAGACTGTAATTGACACGGGCTATGTTTTTCCCTGAAAATAATTTGATTGCAATGTCAAGTTAATGTGATGAAAGTGCACTGACTGTCTTTGTACCTGAAACATTATCCACACACAAGGGGGCTTCATGTTTGAAAATGAACTGTAAACAACCGCAAGACCCGTTTTAGAGAAATTGATTTTGCAGTGTACGGTTTGGTTTCACATGGGGTAGGCAATGTACAGTAGTGTGCAAATGATATAGGCACCCAGTTTTCTTTCAGCAGTGCCATAAGGAATATTTATCACTCACTTTATTCAATGAAATATAAGACAATACAGGTCAATTTGTATTTAAAAGGTACTTCTGGTTCTGGATCAAGCCTTAGGCCATGACCAGATTTGTTGTTTTAGTGACCAACAATCACAAGGGGACAGTTGTTGGCAAGAGTCTTTTTTTTTACATACACTCAGATCAAGGGCGGACATGACTAGCCTGCCATAAGTTGTCAGTAGATCCAGATGTAATATGGGTCTCAAAATCAGCTGCTGGTGGGTGATCCTGTCCCGATGAGGAATTACATGTACTGTATGTGTACAAATGTCCAGTAATTTCTTATCAGAATCAAGAAAGTGAGAGATACACATAGTATGGTCTTTACATCAATGCTGAAACATAAAATGTGAGGTACCCATTACATTCAAACAGTGCTATATGTCCAGAAATCACAGGGGTGATGTAAACAATGTCAAACAATCTATAGCTAGTAGACTCCTAGCTATGACATTATTTCTATAATTGTCCTTGCATTCAACGGCAGGGCATGATAACTTATCAAATAATTCATAAATAATCTCAGTTGAAATGTTAATTCTGTAAGAGGATTGTCATTTAGGTTTAGATGACACATTGACATAAAATTGGGCTCAGCTCGTGCTCTGAGTGCATCAGTAAGTCAACCAATAGTGAGAGCTCCCTCCCAGGCTCGAACCCATTGCTTGGTCCCCCCACCTCTGTGAACTGCCATGTGGCATGTCAGTGTATCGGAGTGTCTGTCTGCTGGGAGAGAGAATGAGAGACACTGAGGTCCATGTATGGCTGTCATGCAGTGTCTGTCTCCTCTCTTATCAAAGTGGGAGATAGATAAGTACCTACACTACGCAGCTCCTTTAAGGGTCGGTATGTCCCTTCCGCTCCCCTTCTCACACTTCTGGTGTGTGTGTGTGTGTGTGTGTGTGTGTGTGTGTGTGTGTGTGTGCATGTTTGGGTCAGAATGTCACTTTCTTTATTTCACTCCATCAGATAGTTTCGTGTGTGTGTGTGTGTGTGTGTGTGTGTGTGTGTGTGTGTGTGTGTGTGTGTGTGTGTGTGTGTTAAAATAGAAAGGGCAGGATGGTGGCCAGCACTGCTGCTATGGGAGCAGAATTAGGAGATAAAGGCTAATGTCACTGTGGTGCTCATGAGCTCCTAATGCCCCGTACTGACTAAAGACCCTGCTATGCTGCATGCATGGAAAACTGGACTCTGGCCAGTCTGATATGGAGAGGAAAGACTGACAAGAGCGTAACAGAAGCTCATAATAAAAAAATCAGCAAATAAATAGGGAAAAATCTATTGTCAGAAATAAAAAAAGAAGAGTTGAGAAAATTATAAGTTCAAATTCAAGGGTGTAGTGTTTGAATCTAGTCCCCTTTTCCGTCCCCTTTTGGCCTCTTCCAAGTCTGCCAAAAACCAAGAAACAGACGCAAATTGTTAATGTTTGTTTTAGACTTATTGCATTCTCCCTCTCCCAAGGGACCACAAGAGTGCTTCTGTGGAAAGAAAATGGACATTGTTTCCATCAATACCGCTACTGTTTATGGGTGTTTATATGAGGATAAAAATACCACATGCATAAATGGAATTTTCTGGTGGATGTTAACCTTTTGCTTGACTGAAACAGATAGTCAATTATAAATTGTGCACATGACCTTTTGTCATTGTCAAGCCTGTGTTTAAAAATTAGGCTATTTTTGTTCTAAATAAATTGAAAACACCTGTTTGTGAGAAGAACAAATTGTTGTCCTGTCATTATGACCACTAATCAACCAGCAATTCCCAAGTAACCTCTTATTACCTTAAGGATGACAGAAACATATCTCAAGACCCCAGGTTACAAAAACAAAGACCCTCATAATGTTTGATGTCTACTACAGTTTAGTTTGAAGAAGCCCAGCTATACAATAACTCAGACCATAAATGGAGGAACGTGACAGATGTGAGCCACTCGTGAGATGTTGAATATCTGTTGTACAAGAGTGTTCATCTATCCACACACCAAGTGTTACACTCGGTGGTCTGGGGTGGGTGGGTGCTGGCCAGGGACCTGTGCAACGTCACTTAACATTCCACGTTCTTGGCCAGGGCTGTAACCTAACAACCGTGCAAAGTGGAAATAAACACAGAACCCTGGTGCTGAAAGGCTGAAGGTGGTCTGACTAACAGAGCCTATATTCACTGAGAGTAATCGCATAGCAATAAAAGCTTATATCATGGTAATGAAGGATAATGAGATGACAGGGAATGTGAGAAGGATTTGATGTGATTTAATGTTCAGAGAAGCACTTGATTTTCAAGGTTAGAGGAAATGGAAAGCATATTGTTTGTACTAATTGATTACAGTTAGATATGGGGGAACTGGATTTAGATTTTGATTCATCTAAATTAAGACAGCAACATGGCACATAATTTCACAGATTTCCTTACAAACAGTAACTCAATGCATGTCACAAATAAACTTCGTTGTATCCTTGTAACATCTTTTAGTTAAAACTTGCAAGACTACATGGCCAGATGTTGCATAGTAATAATAAAAAAAAAACACCATGGGCCAAAATTTCACCAAAACTATGCAGGCTAGTCTTCTTACTGCATGTCCCTGCAATATTCTTTGTAATGACGGAAGATCAGAGAGGTTTCACAATAGGTCAATAATATAAAAGCAAATTACATAGGATATTAGTCTCCGACCTGTAGTTACTAAATTGATGAACAATTGACACTAGCTTAGCCTGCTGATTCTGTAGGCCATTTTATGATTTGGCGCATGGCCACAAATTTGCTAGCCAAAATTACGTCATCAGCAGGGCGTGGCCAGGGTGGCAGAGAAATTATCTGTCTTTTAGAGCAGTAAGGCTCGTGCATCTGCATCCCAGTCTACTTCACTTGAGTAGTCCTTGTTGGAGTAAGTGAAACCGCCCATGATACTCACAATTTAGGTTTACGCTCACGGAAACAAGGATTCCATTTCGTTGGGACAACGATGGCGTCAAAGTGTCCTAAATGTGATAAAACTGTCTACTTTGGTAAGTGACAGCAATGCATCTTCCTTTACATTACTGTGTCGCTCACGCGGCTGAATGCATAGCCTAGGCTACAATCATTGTTGTGGTGGTGGAGAGTGCTTTACTAATTCTATCTCATGAGAAAGGCATTAGCTGGCAAGTTGAACATATGGTTTAGTATAGGCTACCAGGTAATCTGACTGACGACGAAGCTGAGTGTTGAGGAGAACAGACCAGTTCCTAAAGCAGTCCAGGTAACGTTAACATCCTTTTGAGCCATTCATTTAGGCAACAACATCGACGTGGTGTCGCTAACTCCACTACAGTTGTGTAGACTGCTCAGATAGCACTGCTCATTTTCTGTCGAAGTCGTGCATTTTGTAATCAGTAAAGAAATCGGATTCTGGTTTAGTGCAGTATCGGGTGCCATGTGTTTGTTTAATAGAGCGATTATAGCCTACTCATAACCAGCCACTGACAAGCTCGTTGTTCAAGCTGTCACTATGGACGCAAGCAAATCCGGTTAACTAACGAGGATAAGAATGTCATTTGAAGATAGTGTGCTTTTAGTAAGAATCACCCGGGTAGAGTGAGATAAGAAGCTGTCGCCGAGACACTTCAGTACCAGCGAGCACGGACAGCTCCCTCAGCGGCGAAGGAGCACCTTTCACTGCGAGTCGTAGTCTAGGCCCCTAGCCACTGGACTTGCGTTCTTCAATGTAATTAGGCCTGGCGCGATTAGAGTTGGCAGACGGAATAGCAGAGAGATATTTATTAAGCTAATATTAATATTAAGTCTTTGTTTAACAACTATGTTTTCAGGAAACACATAAAGCGCCTGTTCGAATAGCTTTTTGGTTTTCCTCGGCAAATTTGGATAATGTGAAAGGATGTTCAGAGAGAGAGAGTGGTGCACCACTTTGGCACAGACTCAGCAATACACTTAACCACGAAACAAACTGTAAACTCTCTGTGTATCTGCAATTCTTTTGCTTAAAGCGGAGTGGCAGTGGGAGATTTATTAGTGAGATGTTGGCAGGGTATGTAGTTCTAGGTTATGGGTTCAGTTCTCTGATTGTAAGCCATTTATCATGTGAAGTTCTGCAAATGAATTGTTCTGAGGAGAATTTTCCCATCTGTTGCACCATGGTATGAGAATGTAACTCATTCATAATTGGACTCAAGTTCGCATACACTGCTGGATTTTACCATAAAAGGAGAAGCACCCAAATATGCCTTGAATATATCCTTTTTTTAAAAGATTGATGAACAAACAATACGAACAGTATGCCTAATCATTCATTAAAAAAAGGTTAATAGATACCAGTAACTCCTGCCTGGGTGTGTTCCTACCAGTGAAAAGTAATTTACTACTAAATGACAAGTTAATTTTACAGCTCGGCCACATATTGCATCATTTGTAGCTTAACCAACTAAACGACTCCGTAACAGTGGAGTGACATTGATGTAAATTAATCTTCTGTGAAATATGTTGGATAGTAAAATATACCTTGTAATATGCATCACATGTTGTCAAAGCAACGTAAGGCCCTTCATTTGGTTTTATATGCTAGCTAATATGTTTAAATATTTAATGCAATGAAAACTGATACTTTTTGCTGTGGTCCAGAAAATATCCATGCATTGCAATGGTACATGCAAAAGCTGATACGGTGATATCAAATGTCACTTCATTCTCCTTATCTCTTTTCTCCCTCCAGCGGAAAAGGTGTCATCCCTGGGGAAAGACTGGCATAAGTTTTGTCTGAAGTGTGAGCGCTGCAACAAGACACTGATCCCTGGAGGTCATGCAGAGGTGGGTAGCACGGACAACATGATGGCCTGAGCGGCTACGGCTATTACAAGTCACCGTCATATATCAGCAACTGCGTGTCCATGGAAACCCAAATCCATCGCCCAATGAGGGACCTTGCCAGCCTGTTCTGTTTAGCTACTTGAGTCATCCCCTCCAGGATATGTTCCAGCTCTGGTGAACATGCAGGCTCTGGAGCCTTAGTGTCCTACAAACAGATCCGGTGGGAAAGAGGCCAAGAGAATTATAAAGCAAACATCAATACGACAGAGAGGCACTGAAATATAACCCATACAATGACCCATACTGTTGTTATATTTGGTTTCTGTAAACTATGTTAATGCATATTTAATTACAGCATGCAATAATAATAATAACAATAATAATGATGAAGATGATGATGACTAAAGTACTAATTATTATTATTATTATTATTGCTTTGACTCACTTTGCTCTTTATTTGCAGCATGATGGGAAACCCTACTGCCACAAGCCATGCTATGCTGCCCTCTATGGACCAAAAGGTGTAGTGAATCAGTTTTAATCAACCAGCAGTTATTGGGGGCATGAGGTCATATCATGTTCCTATGTGAAATAGTAGTTATACAAACACTGTAAGGAATAAAGTAAACTGCCGAAAGCTTGGCAAGCTTGCTTATTTATTACAACGTTTTGGTCAATGGACCTTCCTTAATTTATATAAACTAATGAAGGTCCATTGACCTGAATATTGTAATATAACCTGATAACGATGTAATAAAGAAGTTGCTCATGGACTGTGCAATGTGCAGAAGTTTACATTTCTTACAGAGTTATAACCCGTGGCTTGCCTCCAATGCACCTGTTCATAAGAGGTGTGCAAAAGTTTTTATTTTGATTATTGAGTAATATAAACACAAAAGGACATGGAAATTGATTGTTTATGTTAATGACCACAGGATTTTGCCTTGTTTATGAAGATCTGGAAATAGTTCTCCTAAAAAGGAAACATCGAATGTAACATTGATGTAAAATACCTATTTTATATCTTTTTACTGGGTGCTCTGAGCCAGTATGACTTTCATACGGCTTTACCGGTAACCCTTTTTATTAAGCTACATTTGAAAGAACTGCAGTAATCTAAATTAACCCCATGCATACTGCATTGATTCTGTGGTAAAATAACAGAGCTCAATAAAAATCTCTATGAAATATAACAGTGTGCGGTGGCCACCTCTTTTATTATGAAGTGTAAACCTGCAATCCACCAGCACCTTTTTCAAGTTGGCTGTGCAAAAGGGATTTCTTCTATTTTTAAAGTAACATGTATTATGTATTATGTTTATGCTCATGTGTTTGTTGCTTTGTGCCAACTTTGTGCCCACGTTTCGTTGTCTGTGAAGGTGTGAACATTGGTGGAGCTGGCTCCTATGTCTACGATGACCCTGTCACTGATGGTGCTGCCAGTGTTCCCACGGAAACCGAGCCGAAGCCGGCAGAGAAGAAAGCGGCCGCCCCCGCAAGAGGCCCAGTGAAAGGTAGAGGAGACAAAAGGAGAGGAGCAGGATGACTACCTCTGGATCTCATACCGCTGTGCCTCATCGGAAGCTCAAACCAAAATACTGTGGTGCTGTTGCTTTGGGTTCATCTCTGAATGTACTCAGTGATTTGTGATTAGTTGCTTTGTTATTGTAGAAAGGCAGGCAGATTCATGGGCGATAAACCACATTTCACATGAAATCTTCAGTAAAACCCATGAGAGCTCATTCACCCTGTTGGAAATTCACAAGTCTCATGACCTTAAAATAACTTTATTATTCTTTTAGCCAAACTATATGTAAATTTCATTTATTATGCAAACTTAAAAGTGCTGAACCTGACCCTGCACAAATGTCTTAACCCCAGTTGTACTTCTAATCAATCAAAATCAGTTAATGATCTCATAGAATAAAGAAAAGAAATGCATTCCCATGTATCCCAGTTGACCTCACAGTTGAGGAAATTTTGCAAATTACAAGTGCATACTACAAGTGCATGCTAAAAATATAATTGATATTTAACACATTTGTGGCAATAAGTCAAAATCTTATGATTTTCTCCTCAGCTGCAAGCTTCACATCTTTTGCTGGACAGCCAAATGTGTGTCCAAGGTGTAACAAGACAGTGTATTTTGGTGAGTTTTGGTGACTTTGTACTCAGTTCAGTATGAAAGTTAAAAAGCTCATGTAAAAGTCTACAAAACTTGGACTAAAAATTGATTTGTCAGGTTTATATTTGGGTGTGGTTTGAGGCCCTGTTTGAGAGTGCTCTTTCTGCTGTCTATGTGTGTGTGTGTGTGTGTGTGTGTGTGTGTGTGTGTGTGTGTGTGCTCGCGTGTGCATTAGCTGAGAAGGTGACATCCCTCGGTAAGGACTGGCATCGTCCCTGCTTGCGCTGTGAGAGATGCAGCAAAACTCTGGCACCAGGGGGCCATGCAGAGGTGAGTATGTGTGTGTGTGTGGGGGGGGGGGGGAGTGCAGTGGATAGTAAACAAATGCATTCTGCTATTCTATTTATTTTGCTTGATGTCTTTCACAGCATGATGGCCAGCCCTACTGTCACAAGCCATGCTATGCTACCTTGTTTGGACCCAAAGGTATTTAATATGAAAATAGATTCATTTAAAACATAAATAACTCAATATGTTAATACTTTAGCTAAAATAATTTAATTTAATAATAACTTATTTCGGTACCATGCAAATTAATTACACACTTGTCATCTTTTAGTTAGTTTAGGTCACTTATCACCTATACCTTATTCTATGTGGGCTTTACCCATAGTAGATGTTTAACTGCAATTTCTCCAATATAAACTGCTACTACTAAAGTAGCTTTTTATTTTTTTTTAATTATTCCTCAAAATGTTTTTCTCAGTAATTAAGTCTGTAGTTTTGGGTTTTTGTTCAAATGAATATAAATAAGTGACTTGTTTTTGCTAACAACCAACAAGTACACAATAAATAAGACAAAACCATAGGCTATGTCTATTGGCTATAAAGCATTCTCGAATTTTGATTATTTTTGATGGACAAATAAAAGCTCCTTTGAATCTCTCTCTCTCTCTCTTTTCACAGGTGTCAACACTGGGGGAGTAGGAAGTTACATCTATGATGACCCAAACGCTGAGACCCAGCCTTGAAGCCTTTAACTCTCAGTCTCCCAGCCACCACTAACAAACAGCAGGCTACTCAGCTCCTTCCTAATGACCTTGTACTGTATCTCTCTCAACTTCTGACTTTGGTTGTAACTTATAGTCAATTCACTCCTTTCTACAATACACACAGTTTTCTCTTTCCTGTGGCCATGTTTGTTTGTTTGTTTGTGTGCGTGCACGTGCGCGTGTGTTTCTGGGATTTGTAGTTCACTAATCAGTAACTAGTCTGCTGCTGTCTGCTTTTATAGAAGATAACTACCAGTATGTGCCCTTCCAAAGGCATTAACGTAGATGTGTGCATTTTTTTAGGATACTTTGTTTATGTATTTCTACATTGTTTGGATATATATTTTTTAAGATTCAGTGACCTTGTGTTAATATAATGTTACTTTTTTTGTTTTTAAGAAACCTCATATGCAAAGTGCCAGAAGAGTTATCTGCCAATGATATGATAAGAGGACAAGTGAGTCAATAGGATGCATTAAGTATTAGTATTGAGTGTTTGAAAGGCATCACCTTCAAGAAGAAGTACCTCTCTAGATTAGGTAGATGAATTTGAAACTCACATATAGAGATTTGAAACGACTCCCAAGTGTTCTTTGCCTGGTAAGGTTTAGAAGTATTGTTCTGTAGTATGTTTGCATTTCTTATTACATATTACTAACAACTGTTTAGACATATGCTTTCTATTGTCCATTTTCTTGAGCACCTGTTTCATAGAATTGATTTGAGACAGACTTTTCTACATAAAAAAATGTGAGCGTGTCAACGGCCTCTTGTTGTTTTCTTTGTAATGTTCCTGTACTGCCACTAGGGTGAACTATTG
Source organism: Sardinella longiceps (assembly GCA_027497455.2). Lineage (NCBI taxonomy): Eukaryota > Metazoa > Chordata > Actinopteri > Clupeiformes > Clupeidae > Sardinella > Sardinella longiceps. The sequence continues at coordinate 5,955,813 of JAODXP020000025.1, forward strand.
GTACAGCTCTTGCCCAACAAAAGATAGAAATCCTACTGTCAGCAATAACCATAGGCTAGAGCGCATACCAGACTGTGTGGATGACAGACACTGACACAGGTGAATCCAGGAATAGGAATAATGTTTTTTTTGTTTGTTTGTTTTTCCCCACAGCTGAAACCTGCATTTTTCTTTACAGTAAACAAGCCTGGTAGAAATAATGTATTCCATTGTTCATTTTGCCCTGAGCCCAGAAAAACAGCTGGAATATTAAGAATAAACCTCATATATTAAGGAGGTTAACAATTTGCATGATATGGGGGGGGGGGGGGTTGCTAGGATGATCAAAATTAGACATTTTATTGATGGATTAATTGGTTTGAGGTGTGTAAATACCTGTGTGCCTCTATGCAGTTAAAGCATTACACTATTTGCCAAGAGTTAGTAGGAGCCAATCTAACCAGACACATTCCTCGCCCAAGAAATTTAGCTGTTAACCTGTGAGCTTGTTTGCTTGTTAGTAGGGTTAAGTGAGGCCTAGGGCCAAGAACACAGATTACGTGTGGGAAGAGCCTCTCTGACTAACGGGTGCCTGTCTGCATTCATTTAGTTGCATTATTTTATTCATTATTACTCTGTGGCCATGTGTTGCAACATCCAGTTTCTGGACATTTAGACCAGGCCTGCATAATCTTCTGACCTACATAAATCTAGCCAGACCATTGCCTTCCTATGTAATTCCACTCGATTCTCACCTTCCCTTCAGTAATCCGTCTGGGATTCAAGCCATTGTTAGCTAAGGATGGCCTTGTTCGCTTTGGATGCATCACACAGGCCAACTTTGAAAAATTTGAAGGAAAAAAAAAAAGAAAAATTAGCAAAAGCCTTGAAAACACTGGTTTGGAGATGGCTTTGTATAATTAACAGTGAAGACGTCTGCATGTACAGTATTCTCATTTGAATTGACTGTACACCTACTGTATGTTTGAACTGACTTAACAACTGTATTTGGCACTTTTGGCACAAACCTTAAACTTAAGTTTATGCTTAAAAAAGTCCAGACCCACTGTCAATCTCAAGTACTTTTTTTCCCTGTTGGAAAATCAAGCTTAGAAATCAGCATTGGCTAGTTTAGTTTGTTACCTCTGGTATAAAGGTTATGTTTTTGCCATTGATATTTGTATTTGTGTGCAAAATAACTCAAAAACTACTGCATGAATTTTGATGAAATTTTCATCAATAGAACATGGATCTAGTGATTACGTTTTGGAGGTGATGTAGAACATAATCTGGATTTTGTATCGAGTCAGATAATTTGAGCTTGTTTGACCAACTTAATATATGTTATCATGTCTTTTTAGCTTGATAGAGTGTTCACACCAACATGAACAGTTTTAGTGATTTAAAAAATCACTAAAAATGGCTACACCTATGGCTTGCACGACGACATTCAGAAATTAACTGTGGTCTGGCAAAGCTAGCATTGCCCAGGAATTCCAGGCAGGATTAATCTAAACGTCTATCAAATGCTATCAAACTTCTATCAAGTTTATGGGACAGACCTGGACAGTCATCATTAGCTCACCTCCTTCAGCCTGCTCGTTTCTCATCGGGTCATACTGACTTGATTGCGAAATTTCAAAATGCAGTGACAGGAAGTATGGGCAGCAGGGGCGCTGCTAGAAATTTTGGGCCCTATGACAAGAAATGTTTTTGGGCCCCTAAAATATTGATTTTAATATTAAAACTTTCTTTGGGCCCCCCTGTCTGTGCTGGGCCCTTAGAATCATCCTACACCCCCCCCCCCCCAGACCATCTATGACCATAACATTTTTAACGGGGGGGGGGCATGAAACGTTATGTTTTTCTTTAGTATTCTTGTTTAGTTTACTATTAGTTTATAGTTTACTATTTATTTGCTTACCAACCAACAAAAAAATCTTAAAACCAGAAATGCTTAGAAAATGCTTTTTATTGTTGCTTTCATATTTCTAGTTTTACTAAAATAATTTTTTTGTTCTTTTTCTCATTGCAGTCATATTTTCTATTATAAAATAAGCATATAGGCAAAATAACACAATGTGATGATGAGGTGTTAAGTGGACAAAACATCTGACATCATCAACGTATTATGTACAGTATGCACATCATCAAAGTATTATGTACATACAAGATGATCAAGCTGTATCTTTACTGATTGCCTTTCATGCATCAATACCAAACAGCTTCATCACTTTCTATGTCACAACAGAGGTCTGGCGTCTTCAAGCGAGAGTATCAAAGAAGATCCAAATCTGAGTCTTAAGCAGTAGACACAGAAGAAGTCTCTGTCTTGGACACCTCTGAAGCCTCTTCAATCTTCTTTCCAAAGAAGGTTTCCATAATGCATGCATTAAACTGGAAAAAAGGTGTAAAATAATAATGGTTTAACAAAACTAAATTAACTCATTGTGTTGGCCAGAAATGTTGATCAATAGCCTAGAACTCTAGACGCACTCTAGCAGTAGCAAATTGAATTTGCTCAGCGAGTACGTCTAGGGACGAGCCATAGCTCAGACGTCGATTCCGTCTGAGCTGTTTATGCTCTTGGTTGTATTCAGACATCGTGGTGTTTAACTAATCACAACGTTATATCTGGACAGGGAGTTATTGGGCGGGCTTAGCGTTGTTTGAATCGCTTGTTAGTTGCTAGTTGCGCTGATTAATTTTAGCAGTTTTACCCGGGGCTCTATCACTCGTCTCTAGACCATACATTCATGTTATAGTCTGGCGTGTCAGGCTAGTTGATCAAGTGTCAAGCTTTAGAATTGAGCAGGGGAGTAGTTATAAGCTATAATGTTGTATTGTGTATGTGTGTAAGTCTTACCTGTTTGTTCATGAAGCAGTAGATCAGTGGGTTGTATACGGATGAGCTCTTAGAGAAAAAAGCAGGGATGGTGACCAGACGGTAATCCTTCTCTGAGGTACGATCTAGAGTGTAGTACAGTCCAGCCAGGGCATATGGTGTGTAACACACAACGAAGGACATCACCATCACAATGATCATCTTGGTCACCTCCTTCTCTGCCTTCTGAGTCGATGCCGACTCAGCTTGCTGAGCTGCAACCTAGAGAGGGTCAGATTAGGTGGATAAATTATTTGAAGTTGTACATATCGTTTTTTATGCATGGAGGATCAAGGTAAAAAAAATTGTTGTTCATTCATTGTGAAAATTTCAGAGCATTTTAACCCTTAGCTGCGTTGTTTTAGGTTGCCGAGTACTGTCTGTTGGAGAAAGAACAGTGCAAGGGAATTTGGTACAGTATAGACTGAATAGCCTGCAGCTGTTATACCAAATGTTCTCATTCTTTTTCCTACCGATAGAACAGTGTGATGTCAAACAACAAGGCTATGGGATGAAATGGTCCAGAGTTTTCCTTTGATTGAACGATATGGTTGGGTTCCCCAGCACAACTTAGTGTATATAACATTGCATAAAAGCGTTCACTAAATATCAGTCAACTTTAAACACATTTCTATATTTAGACAATAGATCAGGAGAAAAACTCACAGATCTCAAGGTACCCAGGAGTTGTGAGTAAGAGAAGACGATGCAGCTGAAGGGGGCGATGAAACAAGTAGTCAAAAGGAAATATGTGTAGGTCTCGGAGTTATATTCGGTGCCAACCGTATACCAGTCAGGACCACAGGAACAGCCCAAACCCTCTGGAATATACCTGCAAAAAAAACAGTTCAAAAACGGTTAAAAATGAAGTGCTTGTTATTGTCATTATTATTATTATTATTATTATTATTGTTATTATTATTATTATTGTTATTATTATTATTATTATTATTAGTAGTAGTAGTAGTAGTAGTAGTGGTAGCTTTTTATCAATACCTGCTCCAGCCAAAGAACGGTGGTGACGCACATCCAACCCCCATAATCCAGGTGACGGCCACTCCAGCCAGAGCATGGTTTGTGCCAAATTTAAATGCCCCGAGAGGTTTGCAGATGACCACATATCTTTCAAATGCCAGGACAGCAAGGGACCATGATGTCACCAAACCTGCAAAATAACATGTTTGTTATTTTTTTTTTGTATTAGTAAAATACAGTTTATCATTTTATCATAGGAAAATATAACAAATGCATAAAAATTGTACAGATACCAAAATGTTTTTAAAGTATGCATAGAAAACATACAAATGTGAAGTACAATTTAAAGTCTTCCAACTTGCCTGCAACTGAGCCCATTGAAGCTTCTAGTGCACACAGTGTGTGGCCCAAAAAGTAGTATCCTCTTAGACTTGCCACAAACACTTGGCTGACGGAAAATACATCGAAGATGAACCCAGCGAGAGAGATGTTAACCAAGATGTAGTTCAGAGGCGTCCGCAGTTTTTTGTATTTCGCTGTGACAAAAAGCACAGTGAAGTTGAGGGGTGTCCCGACAAAAAACACGAAGCCCATGAAGGCCGCTTGCATATAAAAGCACCATGTTGGAGCCAAGTGATACTGAGGACCCTCAAAAGGGCTGATTTTTGAAACGTTCTCGAACAAATGGAAGTCTTTCCCCATCTTTACAGCAGTTTCCTCGAGGCACCAGTGCCTACAAGTCCAAGAGAAACAAGGCCTCTCATTTGGATACCTCCTTATATAGGACTGTAAACAGCTTACAGGCAAACTCAACAAAGTCCTCGTAAATCTGACAAAACAAAATGTTTAGAATAAAACTCTTGGCGTACCTTTCCTAGTACCACCTGCCTAATCCAGCTGGAAGAGGGGAAAGGATGGGATAAGACCACACTTGATGAGCTCTAGCATCTCATAACCCTCCTTGATCTTTTTTAACCCCACTAATCTATTCTCTGAGCCCACCACTGAGCTTTGACTACCCTCATTAGAGAATAGTGCCATAGTTGTACCAGTACCCATCCTACTGTAAATCTACTAAGCTGTCATTGTTATTAGCCAGAGACAGGAAGTCATACAATAGCCTATGTATGTCATGCTTAATGGAGGGACCTTTGTCTGTTGTTGTGGCTTCTTTTCTCATCTGTCAGCTTGTAAACAAATCCACATGGTAGAATTAACGACGAAACAGTAATATAAAATTTACATCTACATGTATGCTGTAGGGAGACCAACGTCATCCTCTTTTGCAACATTACATTCCAAGTTAAATCTTACCATAGAATAGGTTGCCAGAGTAGGAAAGCACATTACAGATACATAACAGACTGTGGATGACAGACAGGAATCCAGACATATATATATACAGTGGGGAGAACAAGTATTTGATACACTGCTGATTTCTTAGGCTTTCCCACTTGCAAAGCATGTAGAAGGTTGTAACTTCTATCACAGGTACTCTACAACTGTAAGTGATGAAATCTAAAACAAAAATCCAGAAAACCACAGTAGATGATTTTTAAATAATTATTTTGCATGTTATTGCAGGACATAAGTATTTCATCATCTATCAACCAGTAAGATATTTGGCTCTCACAAACATGTTAGTTCTTCTTTAAGAAGCCCTCCTGTTCTCCACTCATTACCTGTATTAACTGCACCTGTTTGAACTAGTTTGAACCTGTATAAAAGACACCTGTCCACACAATCAATCAGACTCCAACCTCTCCACAATGCCCAAGACCAGAGAGCTGAGTAAGGACATCAGGGATAAAATTGTAGACCTGCACAAGGCTGGGATGGGCTATAGGACAATAGCCAAGCCAAGGGCATCAGTGATCATGAGGAAGGTGCGGAATGAGCCCAGAACTACACGGCAGGACCTGGTCAATGACCTGAATAGAGCTGGGACAACAGTCTCAAAGAAAACCATCAGTAGCACACTACGCCGTCAAGGATTAAAATCCTGCAGTGCACGCAAGGTGCCCTTGCTCAAGCCAACGCGTGTCAAGGCCCGCCTGAAGTTTTCAAATGACCATTTGGATGATTCAGAGGAGGACTGGGAGAAGGTCATGTGGTCTGATGAAAGAAAAATGGAACTGTTTGGGTTAAACTCCACTCGTCGTGTTTGGAGGAAGAAGAATGATGAGTACAACCCCAAGAACACCATCCCAATTGTGAAGCATGGCGGTGGAAACATCATTCTTTGGGGATGCTTTTCTGCAAAGGGGACAGGACGACTGCACCGTATTGAGGGAAGGATGGATGGGGCCATGTATCGTGAGATATTGGCCAACAACCTCCTTCCCTCAGTAAGAGCATTGAAGATGGGTCGTGGCTGGGTATTCCAGCATGACAACGACCCAAAACATACAGGCAGGGCAACTAAGGAGTGGCTCCGTAGGAAACATCTCAAGGTCCTGGAGTGGCTTAGCCAGTCTCCAGACCTGAATCCAATAGAAAACCTCTGTTTTTTTTCTGTTTCTTTTGTCTCTCTTGCCTTCTCTGCCCCGACGCACTGGCTGAGTGATGAACCTCCCTGCCACCAACCCTACTCCACTACGGATGCTGACCAACCCCCCCGGAGCCACACACCAGGACCATCCTCCCCTTTTCTCTGAGGCCCATGATGGAACTGGTCTGATGGCCCCCTGATGACCACTACTTAGATGGCGACCAACACCCAATGAACTCTGATCCCACTCCAATTACTGACTAATCCCACACTCCAACTACTGACTCCATCCCTTGGCCCTGACTGTCACACAAACTATGTGTATATCATCTCTGACTACATTCAGTACTCATACTGTTTTGTGTTAACCATGGTCAATCTATGCATCAGACTTTACGGATACTTTATTAGGCCCCAGGCAGGTAGGCTGAGTCCATGAGGCGTGGATCTGCCCAAGGTTTCTTCCTACATAACAAATTATTTACAAAGCGAGGGAGTTTTTCCTTGCTCCTGATTCTCATGGATGCTTCCTGTACTGTCTGTAAAGCGCCGTGAGACAATGTACTGTATTTGTGCGCTATACAAATAAAATTGAATTGAATTGAATTGAATATTGTATGTGTTGAGAAGGACAAGGCCAAATAAAGCACCAGGGCCAGACCAGATCTGTGGCCGCCTGCTGAAGGCCTGAAGCAACCAGCTTTCTGGTGTCTACTGCCACCTCTTTAACCGCTCCCTGGCCGAACACTCCATCCCCTCAGTCTGGAAATCTTCCATCATATGCCCTGTGCCTAAAAAGAGTAACCCCACCTGTGACAATGACTACCGACCTGTGGCCTTAACATCCCTGGTCATGAAAGGCTTTGAGAGGCTAATGGTCACACAACTACAGGCGGAGGTCAGCAAGTACGTTGACCCGCTCCAGTTTGCGTACAAACGTCACAGAGGGGTGGATGACACCACAGTGACCCTGCTGCATGGAGCTTATACCCACCTTGACAAGCCCAAGTCATTTGTACAGCTGGTGTTTATAGACTTTTCGAGTGCCTTCAATACTGTGCAACCCCATCTAATGGGACAACATCTTCAACACATGGAGGTCAATCCCCACCTCATACTCTGGGTGCTCTCATTCCTGACGAACAGACACCAGAGAGTGAGAGTTAACAGCCACCTCAGCTCACCCAGAAGGATCTCTACAGGTGCTCCACAGGGCTCTGTCATCTCACCCGTTCTTTACACTCTCTATACCAATGACTGCAGAAGTGCAAACCCGGGCATTACATACATCAAATACTCAGACGACACTGTCATCATGGACTTCACCACCAACTCACCCAATCAGTTACAGTCTGAGCTGGCCACTTTTTCAGACTGGTGCTGCCGGAACTGCCTGGATCTCAATATCACCAAAACAAAAGAACTAATAATAGACTTCAGAAAACCCCCCTCCACCATCCCCACTCTGACTGTCAACAACCAGTCGATAGAGAGGGTTGACACATACAGATATCTTGGGACGATAATCGACCACAAACTCAACTTCAAAACAAATACAGATACCATCTACTCTAAGGCTGCGTTTACACTGGCAGTTCAAATCCGATTTTTTGCTCCCATGTGGCACAATTCCGATGTGTTTGACGACAGTGTAAACAGAAAAAAGTCACATGGAATCTGATTTGTCCAGATCAGATCCAGGCCTCCTTCATATGTGGTCATAAATCAGATACGTATCAGATATGTGTTGATGTGATGGCAGTCTAAACAGACAGATCGGATGTTCCCTACCAATGCGTCTCATACGTCATTAATTGGGAGCTGATTGGGAGTTTTTCTACACCAACACGCAAGTTAGAAGGAGAGAAGTGACCTAGGCTAACTCTCCATAGCCTACACACCGCAGGGGAAACAAGGACGAATTTCAGTAAAATTAACGAATCAATTTAGGAAGATATGAGTAGGGTAGCGGAGACATGCGTTTTGTTTCATTCCCTCAAGATTCATTTATGTCTACTCCGCGATTAACAACCACATAACCGTTCATCTTCTCCGTTTTGACAGTGATGTTTCAGAGTGCCATTCTCACACATGCAATGAAGCCGACATGCTTTCACTTTCACCAATGCTCGGACTTTATTTTTTGTTCATGAGCCACTTTAGAAAGACGATTGTTCGGGGGTTGTGCTTGAAGTTTGTTAAGGATTAGCTTTCTATTTAGTCGTCATCATTATGATGGAAATAAGCATAGAAAGTATTTAATGGCAGCAATAACATCCAGGTTCTGGCCACCTCTATTTTGAATGTCCCTTTGGTCAGGGCGGACGTGCCCTCTACGCATGCGGGTTGTTTCAAGTGTCTGGCAAGTGTAAACATGCACATCTGATTTGGGCACTTTCGAAAGTAGATGTAAACACGCAATCAAAAAAATCAGATATGAGCAGAAAATCGGAATTGGGCACATCTGATCTGCAGTGTAAACGTAGCCTAAGTGTCAGCAGCGTCTCTTTTTCCTCCGTAAGCTCCGTAAACTCCAGGTCCACCAATCCGTTCTGACAGCATTCTACAGATGTTTCATTGAATCCATAATCACCTTCAACATCACTTCCTGGTTTGGAGCACTGTCTAACATTCACAAGAACCCACTTAACAGAATCATCAAACTGAGCAGCAAAATAATTGGGCAACAGCAAGAATCACTCACCAGCATATAGGACTACAAAAAGCAGGCCACAGATACAGAGCACCTACAATGAGGACAAATAGAGCCCTGTCAAGCTTTGTCCCAGCATCCATTAGACTCCTGAATGGCTAAACCCCCCTATTGAGCTGTCTTATCTCTCTTTTAAAACCAGGACTCTTTTTAACATTTATTTATTATCCCTGGTATTAACAACTTATTTTATTTATTCACCATGCTCAGCAAAGGTTTCTATTGTCTGCCATATGTTCAGTGTGGGCTGACTGTGTGTGTGTGTGTGTGTGTGTGTGTGTGTGTGTGTGTGTGTGTGTGTGTGTGTGTGTGTGTGTGTGTATGTGCATGCTTGTGTGTGTTGGTTCATTGTATGTATTGTACACCCTACTCCTCCACATGTGAAGTTCCTAACGGAAAATAAAGTTCTTTGAATTTTGAATTGAATTGAATATATTCCCCCACAGCTGAAACCTGCATTTTTCTTTGCAGCAAACAAGCCCGGTAGAATGACTATTCTATTGTTCCTTTTCAATCCTGAGCCTAGAAAGACAGCTGGGATATTAAAAATATAAACCTCATATATTAAGAATGTTAACAATTTAAGTAATAAACTTACATGATAGTATTTGAAAAAAGAAAAAAGAAAGTTTTTGAAAGTGGCATGGAGTAAAGAGAAATCTTTTTTTGAGGGGGGGGAATGAGTTTTGCCTGTGTATGTACCTGTGTGCCTCTGTGCAGTTAAAAGAAAGCTCCGGAGTAAGTTTAAACATAGCCCTGTTGCACGAGCCTTCTAACAGCAATGTATTTCGCATGGAATGAAAGAATTTCGAACAGCATAGACCTAATGGGAACGTGAAAGTCGGATCTTATTGTCGGATCTTACTCTCAGTTTCGAATAATGAGGATTCATTGATTCAATGTAAAGTGCTTGTTCGCTTCTGCGTTCGCGGTCAATGCTGTTCCAACCTATTTTGTTCCACTCTCTAACTAGTGCATTTGGCAGGCTCATTCGGCAAGGCTATGCTTGAAATCACTCCGGAGCACCTCTTTGAAACATTACACTATTTGCCCACAGTTAGTAGGAGCCAATCTAACCAGACGCATTCTTCGCCCAAGAAATTTAGATGTTAACCTGTGAGCCTGTTTGCTTGTTAGTAGGGTTAAGTGGGGCCTAGGGCCAAGAACACAGATTAAATGTGGGAAGAGCCTCTCTGACTAACGGTGCCTGCCTGCATTCATTTAGTTATATTATTTTATTCATTTATTTATTTATTATTACTCTGTGGCCCTGTGTTGTAACAGTACAAACGTCACGGAAACAGAGGTACTGTGTAGCCCAAATGCAGAAGTTTTGCTATTAAAGTGCCGGCCATTCTTTCTCCCACACAAATTCAGTGCTGTTTACATATGTGCTGTTTACACTCCACCTGACACAAATGCTAAGCTAGCGCTAGGACCGCAAGTGAGCAGTAGTATTAAAGGTATACTCTAGAGTGAATCAACACGTAGCCCTGCTGTTTTATACTGCTAAGCGCTACTGAAAGCCACCTTAATGATCAAATTTTGTGCATCGCAGACTGAGTTTGCGAAACGGCAGCTAACACTAACTGAATGAGGCATGTCAAAAACGAAACCTAATCGATTTGCTTTCGCTTTGAAATGGCCCATTCTGTAAACGCCAGCTGCCGTTTCGCTATCTCAGTCTGCCTTGCATGAAATCTAGTGATTGAGGTGGCTATCAATAACACTTGGCACTATAAAACAGTAGGATTACGTGTAGGCCCTCCCCCATCTAGATCTGTCAGACCACCTCTCTCTCCTGTTTCACCCACGCTATACACCAAAAATCAAGAATGCAGGGCCTACATCCAGAACAGTAAGAATATGGCCCGGAGGCACTGTTCCCATGCTCCAGGACTGTTTCCACCACACGGACTGGGATACATTCAAGGGAGAGGGCACAAAACATCGTGACACATTGGACAATTTCACCTCCACTGTTATGGATTATGTCTGCTTCTGTGTGGATCAGGTCACATGCTGGAGACAGTACCGTGTGTTTCCCAACACACCACCCTGGAAACCACAGTGCTCGGACTCATCACCAACGACAATGAGAAAAACTACAGGAGTGAGGTGCAACATCTAGCGTCATGGTGCGCCAACAACAACCTGGTGCTAAATGTCAAGAAAACCAAGGAGTTGGTGGTCGACACCAGGAAAAAGGGACGCAGCAACCACCAGCCCCTCTTCATCGGCACCAACCCAGTAGAGAGGGCGAGTAGCTTCACGTTCCTGGGGGTAACGGTGACTGAAGACCACAATGTGGTTTACGTTCGCCCAATCTATCAGAGACTCTTGAGAAGGCCCAGAAACGTTCACTGAAAGTTTGGAATGAGGACAGCATAATGTCTCTACAGGGATGTTTCCAGTGCACAGATTGGGATGTTTTTAATTGCACTGATATTAATGAACAGGTGGAAATAATTTGAGACTATATCGATTTCTGCACACACACTATAATACTTACAAAACCAAAAAAGAAAAAATTCCTAATGATAAGCCCTGGGTGTCCAACAGACTAAAGCATCTTATAGGCCTACTGGACCCAGGATGATATAGCCAGGAGGGACATCCAGAGACAGATTAAAAAGACAAATGCAGTTTGACAAGAGCAGACATAAACAAAGGATTGAGGCTACCTGGGGTCAGACAACTCTCTGGAAGCATGGCAGGGGATTAAGACCATGACTAGTGTTCCCACACAAGGGTACTGGGAAATCCTCTGTGGACTGGAGGACTTGTCTGGATTTGCTTGGAGGTGAGGGCCTGGAGAGTGCAAATAAGCTGAATAGCTTCTTTTGCCGTTTTGAACAGCCCTGTCCCTGATCAACATCTGTGGGAATGTTTTAAAACACTGTGCAGAGCAGTTGGCCCCTGTGTTCAACCTCTTTCTTAACCTTTGCAAAGTGCCCTCCTTGTGGAAATTATCCAAAAATCCAGATACCCACAGAACCCAACAACTTCTGATCATTAGCACTGACATCATTTGTCATGAAGTACCTGGAGTGTCTGGTAAAAAGGTACATAATCTTTCAAACCCACCATCAAATGCAAACTCATGCACTAGCACTTTACCGAACAGGCACTTTATTAAATGCTGATGACACAGCGTTGGTGAGCCTCCAAGAGAATGGGGAGGGAGATCATGGCCCAGTTTTAGATTTCTTTTTAAACTGGTGCAACAAGTCAAACCTCATTTTAAACACTAAAAAGACAAAGGAAATGGCCATTGATTTTAGAAAGACACAACCATCCTCTGTTAGTCATTATGGGAGAAACTATTGAGGCTGTCACTACCTACAAATATCTTGGCATTGTACTCGATAACAAACTGTAATGGGACTCTTGGACTGATCTTTTGCACACCAAGTCACAGCAACACATGTACTTTTTAAAGAAGTTACTTGTTTTTCATGTCAACAACAGAATGCTCCAGATGTTTTATAATGTTTTTATATTGAACGTGTTCTGACCTACTGTGTTATCTGCTGGTTTGGCAATGCCACCAAGTCACAGAAAAAGTCAGTAAGGAGGACAGTGACAACTGCCAGTAAGCTACTTGGGATTGCCCTACCATCTTTAGAGAGCATCTACACGAACAGAATTATTAAAAAGGCTAATAATATAATCTGTGAGTATACCCATCCTTTAGCCTCTTCATTCAAACTGTCTCCTTCCCTCTTGACCAAAAAACAGGTCCAAATTCTCATTAATTCCTCAAGCTATTAAGGCACTTATGAGTCTTAAGTGTGCTAGCCAGGTTGGTTGGTCTACTCTGTATGATATGCTGTCTGTGTCATCTATTTGGTGTATTGTAGTGTAATTCCTGTAAACATGATTGTGCTTGTTAACTCAACTGCCCCCACGGGGATAGTAAAGCTACTACTACTACTACTCCTTACTGAACTAAGGATGTTACTGATCTCTTTAAGAAACAATTGATGTGGTTGCCCATCTCCTCTGGAGGGCCGCTAAAGCACATGTATAGGGAAGAGGGCTAGGTGACGTGCAGTGTCCAGTTGGAGGTGATCTAACAGGATATGATATTTATACTGCTCTGTTTCACCTGGTGGAAGTAAATTAATGAGGGCCATTTTGAGCATAGCAAACTCTAAGGGGTCATCATGGACAAAGTTAGGAAAGGAAGGTGCTTCAATACGTGGCCAAAGTACTCTTGAGCCTACTGGCAGCTGAGTAGGCCCATGCTGAGGGCCTGGACAGTGCACATAAGCAGGGCCAGCACCACCAACAAAGTGCAAAAGCAAAGTGCAACAGGGGAAACCAATAACTATAGGGAGTGATTCAACATTAAGAAATAGATTCCCTTGGATACTACATAAACAGCTAACAGACAAACAAAGACCTTGTAAATCTTGCAAAACAAAATGTCTAGAATAAAACTCTTGGCGTCCTTGTAAAACCTGCCTAATCTAGTTGGAAGAGGGGAAAGGATGGGATAAGACAACTCTTGGTGAGCTCTAGTATCTCATAACCCTCCTTGATCTTTTTTAACCCCACTAATCTGATCTTAGAGCCCACCACTGAACTATGACTGCCCTCATTAGAAGACTGGTACACAAGAGAGTCATTCTGGACTCTGGACTAAGCACCATTTAGTGTTCAACTGAGACCAGAACCTCAATGACCTCCTCCTTCCTGGGTCTGTTCTAGGGCCCACCTTGATTGGGGTCCACCTACATTTTCCTACATCAGCCATCAGTGGTGCTATTAAAGCCATGTTTCACCAAGTTAGGCAACTTGACTCAGACAGACCTCTTCTCCGCTTCCTTTGGAAAAACATGAATCGCGAGCAGCCACCTGACATACTTGAATGGCAATTTCTGCCATTCGGGACCACTAGTCCTTTCTGTGCAGCATAGGGTTCAGTTCCCTGTGAACCCTAGGCTGCGCCTGAAGCCAACACTATGCAAGTCTGCATTCTGTGGAAATGTTCAAACACATACTAGTGACTTACCCTCAGTTAATAGTAACTAGAACTATCAGACATAGGAAGAACTAGTAGATTCTCAAGAACCCCTTGTCAACCCTACTGATCGCTCCAGAGGAATATCGCCTATTAAAGTCTGGCAAAGCAATTCCAGCCTCTAGCAGGCGTATGACTTTAACCCTGAGTTTGATCCTGTAGGCCAAGTCATCAAAGTCAGTGGGAGGCAACCCAAAATGAAAGTTGTCGATTTTATGGGTTGAATATAGTTGTTCTATGCCATAGCAGACTAGAATATCACCTATTGTTGATCTTAGTACACTTTCTACAGCAGAGTCAGCAAAACTATCAGAATTCACAGTCACTTTTGGACAAGACAGTAGGAGACCTGTAGGAGAGACAATATGAGAGATGGTAATGGTCTAATCTGATTCAATGAACTATGCTAAGCTAAAAGTCCTCCTGCCAGACACAGAGAACGACTGTGGATGGACTGGAATAGATCCCCTTGGATACAACATAAACAGCTTACAGACAAACTCAACAAAGACCTTGTAAATCTTGCAAAACAAAATGTCTATAATAGAACTCTTGGCGTACCCTTTCCTAGTAACACCTGCCTAATCCAGATGGAAGAGGGGAAAAGATGGGATAAGACCACTCTTGATGAGCTCCAGCATCTCATAACCCTCCTTGATCTTTTTTAACCCCACTAATCTGATTTTAGAGCCCACCACTGAACTATGACTGCCCTCATTAGAAGACCCTACTCAAGAGGTGTGGGTGTATGGCAGTTGGTGTTAGTCACATGGAGTTCGGGTAGATAGCCTATTTGTACAGGTGAGACCACTAATTAAGAAGGTGTGGAAGGTGGGGAGCACACGGTTCTTACCGTAGCCGTACTGCTGCCAGCATACAGCATTATTTTATCATCAACAACACATAACAGCACGGGAATTGAGGTAACAAAAAGGCCTGATTTTTTATGGAAAGAAATCTTCTATTGAGAATAAATGGGAACGCCACCCAACTGGAGTTAGGCTACTTGGACATTTGTTTGTTGAAGAGCTACGCGATGAGAACACTCTATGCCTTTCGCACCAAGGCCTACAGGCTGGCCTCCACATCGTAAGAACCTTTCCTCCGAGGTGGGCATTATTTCTTTTTAATGTATTTAAAATATGTATTTAATTACAAAATACGTATTTTGCCATTTGTATTTGTTACAAAGGAAAAAAACAGATGTAGCCTAGTTTGTAACAAAATATTTTTATGCACTAGTATCATATGTATTAGAAACACAAAAAATACATTGTCATAAATTACACATTTTTATATACTGGTTTACACTTTAAAATGCCGTCATCCGTTACATTATTATTGGTTTGTTGTTTCACATCAAACTTGTCACAGATTCACTTAATTATTCATATCCAATATTGTGACACCAACAACAGATGCCTTTGTTGGTGCAGTGGAGACAATGTGGATGATGATGATGATGATGATGATGATGATGACCATGATATATAAATTGAAATTTTTTTTTTTTTTTTTTTTGGGGGGGGTATTTTGTTAAAATTGATGAGCATATATTTGTAATTTGAAATGAAATACTTTTTGATGTATTTGTGTGCCCAGCTCTCGGACGTAAGAGCTCTGAAGTCGGAAGGATTTATCTGAAGGGAGACGGTCGCAAGGAATAGGTTACTTTTTAGTAGGGAAGTTTCAAATGATGTTACAAAGGACTCCGCTGGAGGAGACGATAGCAGGTTGTTTGCCTGACGAACAAACATTCAAGTGGCGCCTCCAGGCGTACAGTCGTACGCCCTGTGCGTACCTTGGGAGAGCGAGCGAGAGAAACGCGCTAGAGACAATTGGATATTTTATTCATCATTCATTCCTTTCAATAGGCTACTTGCACGGAGTTCATTTTGTTTTGTCATGATTCCGCTCTCCCACGGGAAATACAGTCTGTTTTAGTCATGCATCATTCATTAGTTGCACGGTGCTAATTTTGTTTCGTCTTCTTATTATGTTTTTCGGTGTAGCCTATGTTTAACCATTCGCTCTCCCCAAGAAAATAGTTACCGATATCCTCAACTGTGGCCGAAGGGGTTTTCGACCAGGCGTTGTGCTGACTGTTCAGCTCAACTCAACATTGAGCCCAGCCCACGTCAGCAGACTTGAGAAGTTGTGCGTCTTGCCACTGGTTGACCAAATGGATATGGCAGGGACATTGCAGGGGAAATTGAGGACAGCATAGTTATAATAAACTTTTTTGTTGTTGTTAATGCAAAACTAATAGTCTAGGTAGAATGTGCGTAAAGACGCTTATTGTTCAGATGAAATATCGGTAGATTGGTTTGAGCCAGCTTGCTACCCATTGCCTCCTTTTCAATAGGAACTGCGCGTGATGTCAGCATTTGAACCAAACAGACCTAAAGACAGAATGCCCAATTAAAGACAAATATTATACCACAACACATACATGTAGCATGATGCAGACATCACCTACCGCCGTTCTAGTGTTCTAAATTCGGCACAAAATCTCGAGTATGGGTACAGCGCAAGGAGGTTTCACTGATGAGCTAGAGTAGGCTACATTGTTTTATATCCAAAAGTGGAGTGGGGCCTAAGCTTTGTATCCAACTGTAGATCAGGGGGTGCAGTGTTTGTGCGTACCTTACAGTTCAATCCTGCAGGCGGCCCTGCAAACATTTATCAGGAACCGCGCAGCTTCAATCAGCGCACCTGTTTCATTAATCTGGCATCTTCGGTGGGTAAACTTTACTTTTCTTCTGTGGCTATTGGAGTTGCGGATCAGTAGTTTAAAGTTGAACCCAAAGGACTGAGTGCTGTATAAAATAGGTCTATTAACTGAAGCGACGGTCTGTTGTGTTGTTTATAGTGCTGTGCGTGTTGATTTAAAGGTTTTTGAAGGCTTTTGAATGTGTTTCTTAGGTCTATACTGCCTCTACACAGTTGGATAAAAAGCCTCAATTGTTAAAATAGACAATTTACACTGTTAGTAAACTGTTCAGCTGCTGGGTGCTTAAACCACCTGCATAGAATTGTCCTAACTACTTATGTCACAGGGTAAGTTGGGTGCCACAACATTGGCAGTCATGTAAGCAGTTGAGGTCAATGAGAATGGAAATTTGCAAAAAAAAGAGACAGAAGTTGGCAGGCACTTTACAGCTGAGAACAATGAAAATGATCAATTGACTAATTAGGGGTGGTCTGTCAGGCTACAGGGGAAATAGGCTACTCAATGTGTTGGCTGCAGGTGTCTAGTTACCTGGTACCCCCCCCCCCCCCATGAGAACCAACCCGTTCTGAACATCAGAGCTAAAAAAGTTAGCTTGGAAAAAGCGTAATATGGGACCTTTAACGTTGGTCCCTCCACACAAGTTTATTGTGCTGTTTATAAAACACAGTTTGAGCGCTGCGCGTTTTTAAGCACAACTGTAAAGTTAAAGCCTAGCTAGCTGAAGAAAAATCTCTGAATTGATTCTGCCTGCATGCGCAACATGCGTTAATGGAGAAAATGATAGCTTCCCATTCCAAGTGAAACCATCAGAGGCAGTCATTCACGAATGAAATTGACCAGACCAATGTTGACGGAGAAAAAAAACTCCCCAAGTTAGAGCAGCCGATGCAACTATGAGAGAAAATTACGAGACCAACGTTAGTGGCCAAGCAAATTCCTCTGTAGAAGTTGGGAAGCGCTAGAGAAAATTGCCTGGAGATGGCGCCAAAGCAGCTCATAGCCTAGCCTATCTGGAGACAGCCAGATTACACGTGGTGCTTTGGTGCCATCTCGTGGCCTCGTTAGCCTGACATAGCCCAACCATAATACTGCTGTTCATCCGTATTCATGGTCTGGAAGGACCGTTCCCAGACCATGGATACGGATGAACATTCGTATTATGGGCGGGCTATGTCAGGCTATGGCCTCGTGCTCCGTCTGAAAAAATATGGTCAATTCTTTGATATTTGTTCATTTGGGGTGAGATATGTTAGCCTGACATAGCCCGCCCATAATACGAATGTTCATGATGAACAGCAGTATTATGGTCGGGCTATGTCAGGCTAGAGATATGTACCACTGAAGTGAAATGTGAAACGAGAGTCAAAGCTGCTTTGCCTCTCGTTAAAGTTATGTTAATGTTTGCCTTCTTTATTTGCTTTGTATTTGGTTATTTTGTTTCTTTCTTTGGTTTCAGTTTTATCCAATTCGTTCAGTTTAACTGCTAGGAAGGAGCCTTTAGGGGTGTAGTGGCTGCCTTAGTTATTGTATAGGGCTGCAACTGTTAATGTTAATAGGACTACCATGGTCTTTTCTCTCTCTCCTGGCTAGACAGATCATCACAACTGTCCGCATGGCGTGTCACTGGATTTGAGTCTTCGCGCACCTCACACCTTATTGTAGTGGTAACATGCACCCCACCATTTGCTACAATCACCTTTTGCTAGTGTTTATGCCTATTAGTATATGTTTGCGTGTGTGTGTGTGTGTGTGTGTGTGTGTGTGTGAACAGAATGTAGCTCGTCTGCCAGGGCAGGTAACCCATTCTTGCTGTGTAATTCTGTGCCATTTGATTAACTTCCTGTATCTATCTCACGACTCTCCATTTGTGCCCCATTAGACTGGGGTTTCCTGGATGTCTCAAGTCCTCAACCTGACATGTCTGCATCATTGGTTGTATGACCTAAAGAAAAACTTCATGTCCCACAAGCCCTATAGCTTCACATAGGTCCACTAACACTGCACCTCAAAGTTCACAGGCACCACCATGTTCTCAGGTCTGAAGTGCATGGAAATCCTGGGATCCAGACTTGCCAACTCTCCACCAGTTGGGCCTCAGCTGTCAGGGCCTCCGATGCCGTCTTCATAGAGAAGTGCTCACACACGACCAAGCTCTCATGTTCCTGTTGGTAATATGCAATCACAGCCAGTTCATCATTCTCTTGGTAACTCTCAATCGTTCACTCTGTATGATCTTATGCAACAGTGTCAGTGGAGCGTGTGGAGCATCAGGTCAAGTTTCTTTTAGATCCCTTGCTTGGTGATATAAGTGATCCAAAACCCACGCCTTCCTTTAAAGCCAAGCCCAGACACATTGGACGGGGCCAGGCTACAGTTGCAGCCGTCCCCACTGCCATGCAACATCCATCATCTGCTTTGCCATCACACCATAAAGGGCCAGTGTCACAGAGAGATAACTCTGTATTGTGTTGTGTGTGTAAAAGGCCACATTTAGTTGAAAATTGTTCTCAGCTTTACAAGATGTCACACAGGGAAAAAAATGGATGCTCTTGAAGCTGGCAGTGTTTGTTTCAGGTGTCTGAAGACAGGCCAGCTGAGAAGGGAGTGCAATAAGCCTGTGACTTGTGATGTTTGCAGTCAAAATCATCCCACTGTCTTACAAATTGAAACAAAGGCAAAAACATCAGAGGTGGGAGTCAATAAGAGCATTGGCATTGGAGACATGTGGCCATACTGGGGCCGGGCGAGATGATTATGTGCTGTCTATTGTGCCTGTACAGGTGAAGGCCAAGTCCGGGAGCAAGACTGTGACCACCTACGCTTTCTTAGACCCTGGGAGTTCAGCTACTTTCTGTACCGAACATCTTATGAGACGGCTGAATCTTTCAGGAGTCAAGACTAGCATTCGTACTCTTGGTCAGGAGAAGTCTGTCAACACTTTCTTGCTCAGTGTGTGTGAGTGAAGAGAACTTTATGGACTTAACTGAAGTCTACACACAGAGAGCAATGCCTGTGAGTAAAAATAACATCCTTACTCAGCAGGATTTACAGGGTTGGTCATGTCTTGAAGGCATCAACATTCCCAGTCTTGAGGCAGAGGTGGAGTTGTTAATAGGCACCAATGCACCGAAGCTCATGGAACCATGGGAAGTTATTAATAGCAAAGGCAACAGAGCGTGTGCTGTCAGGACTCTACTAGGGTGGGTCGTGGATGGTCCTCTTAGAGGGGGTGGGCAGAGTAAAAGGTCTCCCTGCGGTCACTGCCAATAGGATCTCAGTCGCCAAGCTACAGGACTTGGTGATTGCCCAGTATAACCAAGATTTCAATGAGAAGTTATGTGAGGAGGTGTGCATGTCCTGAGAAGATCAGAAGTTTATGCAGATCATGGATTGTGCAGAGCTACAGTACGTGTTGAGAACACTCTATGCCTTTCACACCGAGGCCTACAGGCTGGCCTCCACACTTACCTAAACTAAATTTACTTATTAGTGAATAGTGCCATAGTTGCACCAGTACCCTACTACTACTATCCTACTACAAAGCAAGTAAGCTGTCATTGTTATTAGCCAGAGACAGGAAGTCATACAATAGCCTTTGTATGTCACGCTTAATGAAGGGACCTTTGTCTGTCAATGTGGCTTCTTTTCTCATCTGTCAGCTTGTAAACAAATCCACATGGTAGAATTTAAAGAGTAATATAAAATTTACATCTAGCTGTAGGGAGACCAACGTCATCTTCTTTCACATTTCTGATACCATTGTCCTCGATCACCTTAGGCCTCACTGTCCACTCTGTCCAATGTAAAGTTAAAGTAGCCAAATAGCAACTCTTTCGCAAAATTACATTCCAACGCCTATGCTAAGCTAAATCTGAAATTGGGGTTGCCGGACTTGGAAAGCGCATTACAGATACATACCAGACTGTGTGGATGACGGACAGGAATCCAGAAATAGGAATAATGTCTTTGTTTTTTTTCCACAGCCGAAACCGGCATTTTTCTTTGCAGCAAACAAGCCCGGTAGAATGACTATATTTTATAGTTCCTTTTAGGTCCTGAGCCCAGAAAGAGAGCTGGGATATTAAGAATATAAACCTCATATATTAAAGCATGTTAACAATTTAAGCAATATATTTACAGTATTCAAAAAAGAAAGATTTTGGAAGTGGCAAGGAGTAAAGAAAAATCTTTTTTTTTGGGGGGGGGATGATTTGCTAGAATGATCAAAATTAGAAACAAGCTACATTTATTTATGGGTTAATTTGTTTGAGGTGTGTAAGTACCTGTGTGCCTCTATGCAGTTAAAGCATTACACTATTTGCCAACTGTTAGTAGGAGCCAATCTAACCAGACACATTCCTCGCCCAAGAAATTTAGCTGTTAATCTGTGAGCTTGTTTGCTTGTTAGTAGGGTTAAGTGAGGCCTAGGGCCAAGAACGCAGATTACATGTGGGAAGAGCCTCTCTGACTAACGGTGCCTGCCTGCATTCATTTAGTTACATTATTTTATTCATTTATATATTATTACTCTGTGCCCCTGTGTTGTAACACCCAGTTTCTGGAAATGAAGACCAGGCCTGCATAAACTTCTGACCTACAGTGCATAAATCTAGCATTCAGACCATTGCCTTCCTATGTAATTCCACTCAATTCTCATCTTCCTTCAGTACTCCGTCTGGGATTCAAGCCATCGTTAGCTAAGGATGGTCTTGTTCGCTTTGGATGCATCACATAAGCAAACTTTGATGATCCGTCAAGGGCTGATCCAATATTTTTTAATTTAAACACTTCCACCAAGCAACTTTTCCAATAGCCAGAATCCCAGACTCTCATACAAAGCAAGGTGTATACCTAGGGCTAGTTATGACGAGGCTAACACAATTTTTTGCAAATTTGCTCCACCAAGCTGGAAATGAGCCCAGTCGCATTATATTATCAATTATAAATCACCTAATGTCTTGAAAACACTGTTATGGAAATGGATTTGTATAATTCAAAGTGAAGAAGTCTGCATGTATTCTCATTTGAATTGATTATACAACTATATTTGAATTGACTTAACAACTGCATTTGTTTGGCACTTTTGGTATGATACTTGCACTTCATTTTATGCTTAAAAAAGTCCAGACCCATTGTCAATCTTAGTGGGTAAGTGAAATCTAAATACTTTTTTCCCTCTTAGAAAATCAAGCTTGACCAGCATGGGGTGGTTTATCTTGTTACCTCTGGAAACAAGGTTATGTTTTTGCCATTGACATTTGTATTTGTTTGTGTGGAAAATAACTGAAAAACTACAGAATTTTGATGAAATTTTCGGACAATCTGGGTATTGGGACATAGATCTGATTACATTTTGGTGGTAATGCAGAACATAATCTGGATTTTGTATGAATCCGTGACACTAATTGGCAGAGGTCTGTGCTCTCCCAATGCTTTCCTTGCTTCAGATGACTTGAGCTGGTTTGACCAACTTAATATATGTTATTAGTATTTCTAGCTTGATATACTGTTCACACCAATTAAAATATCACTAAAAATGGCTAGACCTAGCCTGGCTTGTGTGACCACATTCAGAAATGAACTGTGGTCTGGCAAAGCTAGCATTGCCCAGGAATTCCGGGCAGGATTAATCTAAACGTCTATCAAATTCTATCAAACTTCTATCAATATTGTGGGACAGTGCTGGACAGTGGTATCATTAGCTCGCGTCCTTCAGCCTGCTCGTTTCTCATTGGGTCCTGATTTTTCTGAGCTTGAGAGTTGAGGAAATTGCCTCCTTGGCCATACTGACTTGATTGTGAAATTTCATGCAGCGACAGGAATGGCATGGGCAGACCCAGGCTAGGCTACACCATCTATCGGCATGAAATGTTTAAGCTGGATTTTTTAGCGGGGGGCTAAAACTTTATTTATGTTTTTCTTCAGTATTCTTGTATTACAAGCCTATCAATGACGTGTATCTGTTTCATGGTCTGCAATTATGGAGAATAACTGCATTTAGATAATCACTAATCACTACATAATGGTAGTTTACTATTTATTTGCTCACCAACCAACAAAAAAATCTTAAAACCAGAAATGCTTAGAAAATGCTTTTTTTATTGCTTTCATATTTTTAGTTTAACCAAATGATTTTTTTTTTTTTTCTCTCTCATTGCAGTCATATTTCTAACAAAACATCACTACTGACATCATCAAAGTATTATGTACAGTATGTACATCATCAAAGTATTATGTACATACAAAATGATCAAGCAGTATCTTTACTGATGGCCTTTCATGTATTTATACCAAACAGCTTCATCACTTTCTATGTCACAACAGAGGTCTGGCGTCTTCAAGCGAGAGTATCAAAGAAGATCCAAATCTGAGTCCTAAGCAGTAGACACAGAAGAAGTCTCTGTCTTGGACACCTCTGAAGCTTCATCAATCTTCTTTCCAAAGAAGGTCTCCATAATGCATGCATTAAACTGGGAAAAAAAGAGGTGTCATTTTTTTTTAACAAAACTTACTAAATTAACTCCTTCTGTTGGCCAGAGATGTTGATCAAATGTTAAGCTTTATGATTGAGCAGGGGAGTAGTTATAAGCATTTATTTTGGGGGTTAGGGTTAGGGTTAGCTTACCTGTTTGTTCATGAAGCAGTAGATCAGTGGGTTGTATACGGATGAGCTCTTGGAGAATAAAGCAGGGATGGTGACCAGACGGTAATCCTTCTCTGACTCATGATCCAGAGTGTAGTACAGTCCAGCCACGGCATATGGTGTGTAACACACGAGGAAAGACATCACCATCACAATGATCATCCTGGTCACCTCCTTCTCTGCCTTCTGGGTCGATGCCGACTCAGCTTGCTGAGCTGCAACCTAGAGAGGGTCAAATTAGAAGTGGATACATAATTTGAGGATCAAGATAAAAAATAGTTGTTCATTCATTGTTAAAGGAAAGTTCCAGAGCATTTTAACTCTTAACAGTGTTGTTTGAGGTCGCCGAGTACTGTCTGTTGGAGAAATAACAGTGCAATGGAATCTGGTACAGTATAGACTGAATAGCCAGAGGCTGTTACACCAAATGTTCTCATTCTTTTTCCTACCAATAGAACAGTGTGATGTTAAACAACAAGGCTATGGGATGAAATGATCCAGAGTTTTCCTTTAATTGAACAATATGGTTGTGTTCCCCAGCACAACTTAGTCTATATAGGCTAACATTGCATAAATGTGTGCACTAAATATCAGTCAACTTTAAACACATTTCTATTTTTAGACAATAGATCAGGGGAAAAACTCACAGCTCTCAAGGCTCCCAGGAGTTGTGAGTAAGAGAAGATGATGCAGGTGAGGGGGGCGATGAAGCAAGTAACCATAAGGAAATATGTGTAGGACTCTGAGTTATATTCGGTGCCAGTCATATACCAGTCAGGACCGCAGGAACAGCCCAAACCCTCTGGGATATACCTGCCAAAAACAGTTAAAAAAAATTTAGATTTAGATTTAGATTTAAATTTAGATTTAGATCAATTTTTTAATGTTGTTGTTGTTGTTCGTAGTATTAGTAGTAGTAGTATTACATGCTAATGTATGTTAAGCATAGCATTTTCGCATAGGTTTTTTTTTCAATACCTGCTCCAGCCAAAGAACGGTGGTGCTGCACATCCAACACCCATAAACCAGGTGAAGCCCACTCCAGCCAGAGCATGGGTTGTGCCAAATTTAAATGCTCCAAGAGGTTTGCAGATGACCACGTATCTTTCAAATGCCAGGACAGCAAGGGACCATGCTGTTACCAAGCCTGCAAAATAACACATTTGTCATTTATATGCTGTATATCATTTTATGTTAGGAAAATATAACAAATGCATAGAAATCATACAGATACTAACATGTTTTTACAGCACACATAGAAAACAATTTAAACTCTTTCAACTTACCTGCAACTGAGCCCATTGAAGATTCTAGTGCACACATTGTGTGGCCCAAAAAGTAATATCCTCTTAGACTGGACACAAACACTTGGCTGACGGAAAATACATCAAAGATGAACCCAGCGAGAGAGATGTTAACCAAGATGTAGTTCAGAGGCGTCCGCAGTTTTTTGTATTTCGCTGTGACAAAAAGCACAGTGAAGTTGAGGGGTGTCCCGGCAAAAAACACGAAGCCCATGAAGGCCGCTTGCATATAAAAGCACCATTTTGGAGCCAAGTGATACTGAGGACCCTCAAAAGGGCTAATTTTTGAGATGTTCTCGTACAAATAGAAGTCCTTCGCCATCTTTACAGCAGTTTCCTCTAGGCACCAGTGCCTACAAGCCCAAGAGAAACAAGGCCTCTCAGTTGGATACCTCCTTATATAGGACTGTAAACAGCTTACAAACAAACTCAACAAAGTCCTTGTAAATCCTTTAAATCTTGCAAAACAAAATGTTTAGAATATACAGTAACTCTTTTGGCTTACCCTTTCGTTGTAACACCTGCCTAATCCAATTGGAAGAGGGGAAAGGATGGGATAAGACAACTGTTGGTGAGCTCCAGCATCTCATAACCCTCCTTGATCTTTTTTAACCCCACTAATCTGATTTTAAGAGCCCACCTTTGAACTTGATTGCCCCCACTACAGGTCTCCTACGCAAGAGTCTTTCTGGGGGTAAACTAACTCATAGACATATAGACTAAACTAAACTTACTGATGAAATTAGTGCCAAACTTGTTTATAAGAGAATAGTGCCATAGTTGCATCAGTACCCATCCTACTGTAAATCAAGTAAGCTAACATTGTTATTAGCCAGAGACAGGAAGTCATACAATAGCCTTTGTATGTCACGCTTAATGGAGGGACCTTTGTCTATCATTGTGGCTTCTTTTCTCATCTGTCAGCTTGTAAACAAATCCACATGGTAGAATTTACAACGAAAGAGTAATATAAAACTTACGCTATACTGTTTGGAGACCACTGTCATCCTCTTTCATATTTCTGATACCATTCTCCTCGATCACCATAGGCCTCACTGACCACTCTGTCCAATGTAAAGTAGCCAAATAGCAACTCTTTTGTAACATTACATTCCAGCGCCTTTGCTAAGCTAAATCTAAAATTGAGGTTGCCAGACTAGGAAAGCACATTCACTGAGACCAAAATTATTTTGCCAACATACGTAACTCCAGACTGAATAATCCAATTTCATAGAAGGTGAAATATTCTTGAAAAGGAGAAATCCAGTGTAAATTAATTAGTGTTGTCAAGCTATTTAAAAAATTCTGATTAATCACAACATTTTTCCATGATCACTGTAGTCACCTTTAATCGCAACCCATTTACTCCAATAGGAATGTGGATGCAAAGCAGGTTGCATAAACATTTTGCTCTGACAAGACCCTGACGGTGATTAGCTGTATTTATTCTTCTACAATGGGCAATACCCACCTATCCCCTACCCCCACAGACTCCCCAAACATCAAGTAACTTCTTGAACAAGGTCCACAATAGACTAATCCATGTCGATATGAAAAAGGTTAGGGGTGATAAAAACCAAGGATGGAGAGTTTTAAACAATGTTACTGTTGTTGTCCACTTTGATGCATGTTTCCTTCACCCTCTGCTGTTGTGGAACATACTGGAGCTAGTCCATATTTGTCTAGTTTCACTTGATAGCCTATAACCATTTTGGAGCTGAATTTGAGCATAATGCATGTTATGAAAGTGGAACAATAGCATAACGTTCTTTTTTTTTTTTTAATCTGAAATATTTTTTTCATTAATCACCTGAGTTACAGCCTTCATTTTGCCAGCACTAAAATTAATCCATAGCCCTTTTGTTCAAACTCAAGTGCTGCAGGTAGTAAAAGGAATAAGAATCTTTTTACATACACTTCCTATTTGATAGAGTGGCCTTGAAACAGTTTGGGCTGAAAGTTTGGGGTATTCTTCCACAATCCTCTCACAAGTCTGACAGAATTGCTCTAACCTGGCCAGGTTTTTCAAGCCTTCTTGCATGCATATGCCTTGAAACATATAGTGTTTCAATATATCCATCATTGTTGTGATAATATTCATCTGATTTGTTAAGTGCCCCAGTTTGCCTGCAGCAAAGTAGCTCCATAACCTGATGTTGCCATCAGAGTATGGTATAGAATCTGCTCTGCTGCAGAACGAAATGTTAAAGTTAAATTGTGAGAACATCTATAAAGATCACTGGGGCCTCTCTCGCCTCCCTCTCTGAAATCTACAACAATCACTGTCTGCACAAAGTCACAAGCATTGTGAGGGACCTAAACACCATCCATGCACTTGCTCTTCGATGGGACATGATGCAAGGCCTCACTAAGTGAATTAGAATGCACTCCTGCAATTTTTTATGCTGCCAATTTTAATTTATACAATCTATCTCCACTTCACTACCTCCTCTTAAATAATTACAGCCACTGCTTTAGTACAAGTCTACTTATGCCTTGTCTTGTGTTTGTTTGTTCTGTCCCTTGTCTGATCATAAGCTGTAATGTTACTTCACGCATATGTTAAATATAGCCTTGTCTTAAATGTCGTTATAGTTGTAATGTAACACCACTTCCAAGGTGAAATCACATTTTCATCTCACTGTATACAGGGTATATGGTTGAAATGCCAACAAAAACACTGGACTGGAGTCCTGGCTGCTGTTTATGGAGGCTATTTGTAACTCGCTTGCTCACATGTAAAAAAAAAATTACAATATCATTCAATTTGCTGGTGTGGGCTGCACAGAACTCACAGGCAAGTGTGAATATACTATAGTTTAATTATCTTAATTATTATCACTTACTTCATCTTAATTATCCTTTTGTCCTTTTTATCCTTTTGTTCTTTAAACATTTCTGTTGCACAAACAATTGCTGATATTTTGTCCTCATCAGCCAAGGGTAATTACACTCTCTTGGCCCTGCGACTCATTGTTTGGCTGAGATTGTTTATAGGTCAGTGTGACTTCCCTTGTTTGTTTGTCAGAACCAGAGTAGTCCAGACTCTCTCTCTCTCCGTGTGTGTGTGTGTGTGTGTGTGTGTGTGTGTGTGTGGAGGGGGTGCGTGTGTGTGGGTGTGAGCGCTTGTGTGTTCCATCCCGTTTCCAGAAAATGGTCACTTAAAATAGGAGGTGGGCTACCTTATAGAATGGCATTAGGCCAAGCAGATCCGTCTTAGAGTTGTTATGTCTTAAAGTTGTATGTCAGGCTCTCTTAACCTCACTATAAATCTGCTTATCACCCGGTGGAATGGAATACTGTTTTGTGATTGGCTGTCAGGGTGTCTGTTACTTCTAGATAACAGTACACCTGTGATGTTTGTCGGGTAAAAAAGTTTCACCAGTGTTCCTTATCAATGCTCTTTTGAACGTCCATGCCAGAAACCGTTCCTGGTCCTGATATGAGGTAAGAATGAACTCGGCGGAGGCTGTGGCGTTCTTCTCCACCACCTTGTCCATCATTACCTTATATCGTGACACCTTGGCGGCCGTTATCCCTTACATCAGGGGTCGGGAACCTTTTTGGCTGAGAGAGCCATGAATGCCACATATTTTAATTTAATTATATTTTAATTCAATGAGAGCTATGCAATATAGAGGCATGTCAGAGGCATGTATTTTATTCGTTTGATTCTTGTCTTTATCTGAAAAGTCATCAGAAAGTTCATTGGCAACATCAAGCATGAGTGTTTTGGCATTCTCCCCATCTGTGAATGGTTATGCGTTTCTCACAATCGCTAAAGCACCAGCAAAGCTAGCCAAATTCCAGGTACCTAGACTGAAAGATATAAACGAAGGGTTGAAAAAGACCTACATGAGAGTGTTTTACATTTTTAATGTTATCATTCTTTTTATTAAAGATTTGTCTGCGAGCCAGATGCAACCATCAAACAGCCACATCTGGCTCACAAGCCATAAATTCCCTACCCCTGACTTACATAAAGTATTATCCAGAAACACCAGCAAAGACCATTAAGGTATCATGTGGCAGTGCACCAGGTGTTAAAAATGTAGGTGTCAGATAATTTACAAAGGAAGAGTTCAGATGCAAAAGCGCCATTGCAATTAATTTATTGAAATACATTTACATAATTTTGATAAACTGTATTATCATTCCAACACATATTTTATTGATTTGTTTGTTCTGGATTTAAAAAAATGCTGTTTGATATAGATTTCCTGGAATATTTCAGAAAATGGATTTTAGAGGTTTTTGAGCTGTCCTCAAATGTCCTCTTACTGTCCATTAGGGCTATGCCTATCTTGGGAGTACTTGGGAGTATCAACATACTTAAACGACATGTTAACACCACTACTTATCTTCCCAAGTCTTCTAGTAAGATGCATCAGGACCTGTGTAAAGCGGATTCTTAAACTGTTTGATCGGGGATCAGTTATAATCTGCCAATGAGATTTACCTTTGCGATCCCACAAATCCTGGAATGCTCAACCACTTGTTCACATCTACATTAGCTCAACCCGGTCATTCTACAGACCTGCGGCCCATTACAAATATCTGTGAGTTGCCTGTAATGGAATTTTGTAAGCTCATTCAAAAATGGTAGACAATTTTGAACAAGCACAATGTTGCGACAAGATTCAACATTTCAAGATTTAAAACTGCAAAACTTTGTCTGTACATTTCCCAGAGGTCTAACCAACTCAAGTGATTTTAGTTGTATGTTTGATAATACCTTTTACTGTCATGCCAGGATTTAAATGTAATTGTAGCAAGTGGTCAAACTGTGTAAAGGCAAATTGCTCTCCTAATGCATTAAACTGGTGTTAGGAAACAACACACAAATAATCTGACTACATTGATTAGTCAATTGACCTATACTGTTAACCTAATTTCGTGGCTTGGCGCATAAAGAGTTTAAAGTAGCACTAGCCTATAAATGGCGGTTTGTTGATAAATGGTAACTTAAAAGTTGATATTAACTGTCTCCTAAATTCTGACACATGTAAACTTTCAGTCAGATGCTTTTTGTTGTTGGTGTACATTACCACTGTGCCTTACAAATAAAATGACCCTGACTCTGACTTGATCTCTTCACAAGGTGATTTTTTGATGATTTCCACCTGTCTAAAGATTAGTGGGTGCAGCGGTAAACTAAAGTCTGCATACAATTATGTGACGTTTGTTCGTCTAGTGTTGTTGTTGTTGTGTTACTTTATGGAGATTGCACTTATAGGCTACAATTCTTTTTATTAACTTAAGAGTTCCTAAATTCATGCACATAGAGAGACCTAAGACACTTAATGTTTTCCCTAAACATTCTTAAAAAAGGGTACATGTTGAACAAGAACTGAGTGGATAGAAACTTCTTTGTGTAATTTTTGCTTGTCTGTAATATTGCTTCCAACAGTCAGGGAATCTGTTGTCAGGTACCTATTAGGCTTTTATAGAGAGTGAGTTAAATCGGAATACAAAATAAATAGACTCTGACTGAATTGTCCCAGACCAGGGCGATCTAAACATGCTAGATGAAGTCAGACAAAAACTCAAATTCATTTTTGAATTCAAATTAACCCTCAACAATGGAACATAATGAGAATATTCAGTTGAAATATGCAAATGGTTAGCTGAAGTTGAAATGTAATTTTTGACACACCTGTGCTTTCTCGCTTTTAAGTGAAACATTACCCTACCCTCAAATTAGACGGTGGTGAACTGATGATGTAAGTTGGACATTATAAAAGTTCCACTGTCTAGTGAAAAACTAGTTTTTGATGTATGGAATGGAGCTGTTGAGTAGTATGGACATATGTTTATTATGGAGTGGTTTAACTTTGATGTTGTGTAATCTTTTAGCTACGATGGGAAGTGGATCAACTTCTACTCTGCATAAAGAACAAAATCCTCTGCCCCACCTTTAAACCTGTGCATAATCTGAACTCTCACTGACCCTTTACCCACAGCCTGTGGCCATATTCTAGTCTACACTTGAGTGACAGCCCCTATTTTACTCTTAACCTATCTCATATATATAGCCTACCCTTACTCTTCAAATTGGGTCTCAAGACTGATTTGACTTTCATCTATTTCTCTAAATTTCATTTAGAGAGAGCTCTGTGGATGCTATGGAGTGAGTTATAAGTAGACATTCATTTCTGCTTACAAATTCATTCATTTGAGCAGGATATACAAGGCTGGCCTCTTTGAGAATTTAGAATGTTAGCATTCACAATGAAAAAGGAAAATGGCATCCTAGAGGTAAATACACAATTTGAAAATCCTATATCAAAATGACATTTTTTGCTACACTGCATTCCAAATTCTTATGCATAATGCTGTCACTTCATTTATTTATCAAACTTAAATTTATATTTAATTTAACTTTCATTGCAATTTCATTGCAAAATAAGGGAACAAGGAGAAAAACAGCATCACTAGCCTATAATATATAAACATACAGTTTTATGCATGCGTCAAAACATAATTGTAAAGAACTGAAAATATACACCTGTTTTATTTTTGCATGACACAGGAGATGATTTATCTAAAAGAAAAAAAAATATTTATACATATAAAAAACATTTGCATGGTTCAGTTACATTGGACTTTCTTTTATAGCATTTTCTATGGGTTTCTATTGGTGATATTCATTACCCTTTTGGAAGGTTGATTAACTTCGGGATTTTGTTATCCATGCTTTAAGAATAGTTGTCCAGTGCCTGAAATATCAAAACAGACACACAAATCATGGTGTTCCTCAAGCTGCAGTTCAGAAAATACCATCATAATACCATCATTCCTTGGTGTATTTTTGGAAGTTAGTCTAGATCAATGCAGATAGGGCGTCAATTTAATCATTCAACAAAACCTAACAGCCTAAACACTGTGTGTTGTTGAAATTTCTCAACATATTGTTTAAAAAATTGACAATTTTTTTATTGGTTTTGGATCATCCTGATTCGACCTTGTGAACCCAAACAGGTAGCTGAGCCTAAAGATGACAGATAGCCTACAAGAGCCATACTGTAGCCTACTAGCGAGGCTCAGTGAGCCAGTGATTAAAATGTCTCAAGTTGGCCTCTACAAAAATACCATAACTAGGCATTTTGATAACACAAATATAGATTTAGGCTATGCAGCCCAAGGACAGTTAGCCTGGCAGCGCCATCCTGCGTACTTACGTTAAAATGAATTTTACCTTGTGACGGAGTCAACAGTCGGCTTATTAGTCAGGCTAAAGGACAGTCACTGTGCACTGTAAATCTGGTTAGACACATATCTATCTTAAAATGGATGATGTTCACTGTAGGCCTAAACTCAAACTAAAACAATGTCTAAATATCTGCATGCTTGACCCTGCAGTGTCCAGCGGCCTTGATGAGTGCTGTAGCCTATTTATGTCGATTGACACCATTTCCCTGCTCTCAAACTAGACAGAATTTGTGCATGTAGGCCTACTCATTTGTCCTCTTGTGCAGTGTTCACTGTGGAAAAACTAAAGCTTGGTGGGTAGCATAATGTTACATTTTTGGGGGAGGGGGAAGAAGTTATAAGCCGAGGTTTGACTGTGTGTAGGCTAGTTTGTGTACAAAAATCGAGAAGTAGGCTAGCCTACGCGTTACACGGACCCTCAGGGGCGCCGCAAGAAATTTTGGGCCCCATGAAAGAGTATAATTTAGGGCCCCTTCACCAACTATCAAATTGTGTTGTCGTAAAATTTTTAAGCATAATTTGTTTTTTGGCTGGCAATGACTGGAAACTGTTATTGACCTAATGGCACATCCTTTCCTGTAGCATACATTACTAGCTATGCTGTATGTTATCTACTTCATTTTCACATTTTGAAACAACTTTCGAAAATTAAAAAAAATGAATAGCCATTTCCTGCATTCTGGTGCATTTTAATATTTTGTAAGATCACATCTTCAATCAATTCAATGGCTTAGCTAATTCCAATGCATGTTATTTGAATGTTCTGTGAGGTAAACTAATACTTAGCCTGACACGTCAGACTATATCATAAGAATGTATAGTCTGAAGACCACTGATAGACTGTACCTCAATGGAGGGGCGGGTGATTGCGTTGTCTTTCAAACTACCTCTCCACGTAATAGGCTAGCGTTCCGGCCAGTGGTACCAGCTGGTATATCAAACTTTTCCCGTAGCCCGTCGGTAACACGGCAAAGACATCTTTTTCAGAACGAAAAACTTCAGTGCACTTTCTTGTTTCCCTTTCAAAGAAAATGACAAGTGCAATTCGTCCAAAACTAAAGCCAAAGACGATTCTGCTCTGGTTTGAGCAGGGCTGTCGTCATCGTACAAAGCCCGCCTTACGATTTCCTGTACACATACCGCGCTGTGATTGGTTATCCGCCGCCAGAGGAAGAATACAACGGGTTTCTATCAGTGGCCTCTAGACGTATCCTCCGTGCAAATTCAAATTTGCTACCGCTAGGGGTACGTCTAGAGTTCTAGGCTAACTAATACTGACAATTATACTGACAATGATCCTGATTTAGTGTTGGCCAATTTTTGTTTTACATTTCAATTTAGTCATTTAGCAGATCTTTTTATCCAAGTTAGTTTAGTTAGTTAGTTAGTAGTCAGTCAGAGTTTGGAAAAAGAAATTACATATTGAACCCAACTTGAAGTCAATTTAAAAATTTGAGATTGATTGTTTCACTGCACAACTCTGTAAAATGAGGCATTTATTGTTAATGTAATTTAAAGTTATAGTTTGATGTGATTCACAGTCTTTTCCTATTGTAGCTAATCTGACAGTTGCCTGAACATAATGGGAGAGGGCAGACTGGCTTCTCAATTTGCTACGTTGATTAATTTTCATTGTAAATTGTTTTGTTGAAAATAGGTAATCCTTGAAAGGCATAGCCTAGACCAAGTTGTGCTTCATAATCTGCAGGAGTAGCCTAAATAGCACACGTAATTCTTTGACAAACATTTCAATTCTCTGTTTACAAATAGGCTACATCTTCAGCTTGAGACTACAAAATCAACTGTGATTGGTGAAGTGGTGTTATTACTAGTAGCAAAAAAAAACCTCACTATAGATAAAGACTTAGAAGAACAGATGCTTATGGATTCCACTATTTTTGAAATGTAGGTAGGCCTATTTGACTGCCTATGATCACAAGTAGGGTAGTTGGCATGTAAAACAGTTTCCAGGCCTACACAATGAATTAATTTGTAAACCGTTTATCACCATAACTAGTAACCACCACAGTTGCGTAGCTCTGGTAGAGTAGTTTAAAATGATATCTGTACAGTTTTGTGAGAAAATAACTCTCTGAGTTATTAAACCGAGAAGTAGGCTACTCAAATTTGGACATATGCGCACCCACCGGGAGATCGCATCGCATTTTAAAATGCGTTCACTTTTAGATCTCTGCTACTTGTCATTTTGTGTTTGGGGGCAACAAGGCTTTATGTTCACCACCACCATCAGTCCAATTCAGCAATTTGTTTCCACAGTTGGGAAACAATGCTCAACTACAGTAGCATTCAAATTTGAACACCTTGCAGCTAAACTGCGTTTGCCGGAATGAAAACATACACAGATGCGTGCCGCTGAAAGATTCAGACCATACCATTTGGTAAAAAGGGAGAGGGGTGAAACAACTATATACAAGACAATTATTGGAAAATAGTATAAAATATCACAACAATATTTAATTTGCTTCATTGAACAAAAAATTAAATATTTCATTTCAAAAACCTACTAAAGCCAATTCTGTTAAGCTAATACTAACAGCCCTGAAAGCGCCCCCTGTCAGTGCTGGGCCCTTAGAATCGTCCTAACCTTTCCCCCCCTAACGGCGCCCCTGCGGACCCTACATGCTGGATTGGATGATTTTTTTTCGGACAACAAACAAAGGGCTGAATTATTTTTTTCTGGACTCCAGAGTTGGTGACTATTTGAATATAATTGTTGGTCAACACAGTCATGGGGTTGTTTACAGATGTATTAATCGCCAGTAAATATAGCAATACAGTAGCCTGGATATCCCATCAGATATTCCTCCTACCATAATTAACTCTGCATGTCTGTCCCTCTTTCAGGTTTGCGCATACGGTTTGCGCGCTGCGCTCGTCTCCGCTGCGCCAGAGCCTGTTTAATATCTCTGGCTGCGCGCTCTGTGCGCGCTAACCAAACCCACCAACAGGAAGTGACCTAAGAGCACATGCGCACGTTCTACCAAAACAAAGCGGTGACAGAAGTTGCTAGCTTCTAGGAGACTCTCTCATTTTGCTGTGTGGGAACTTTAGCATCGGCCAAATGTCAGCCACAATCATTTTAACAGCTGTTTTCGGTGGCGGAATTCTACTGCTTGCCCGCAGAGTATTTTCAAGGCGCAAATCAGTAAAGCTACTGTGTTTCCCAGCAGGTATGATGCGCGGAAAGACCATCATTGTTACTGGTGCAAATTGCGGCATTGGAAAAGCTACAGCAGCCGAGCTATTGAAACTACAGGCCCGTGTGATCATGGCGTGTAGGGATCTGCAAAAGGCAGAGGAAGCAGCTGTGGAAATCAAGAAAAAAGCGGGCCCGGATCAAGGAGAGGTCGTCATCAAGCATTTGGATCTGTCGTCCCTGAAGTCAGTTAACAGTTTCTGCGAAGAGCTTATCAAGGTGAGCCAGGGATAACGTTAGATAATTGAATCGCTCTTTCAGCAGCTGGCTACCCCCTTCATGAGTTTAACAGAATATTACATTTCTGATAAAGCTACATTGTCCTAGAAGGGCCTAAACGAGGTGATGTGATGTTGTGTAACTTAGGTCAATGCAGATTGAATGATTGTGAAAATAGCTGAAGAGCGCCATCTAGTGGTAAACCTAAATACTAGTTTTGCAAGTAGAGCACATGTTGAATCAAAGTCCTTCTATATAAGTGTCTGTGTCTCTGGCTGAATGTCATACTAACCATTAAAAGAATGCAACTGGTTAAGATACGGCCTTTCCAGGCAATTTTAAAAGCTTTAACCCTATACTACTGGCACAGTGTTGCCATATGGCAACATACCATTCTTTTGCCAATTCCTGACATTTAAAAACTAAATAATAAACAAAAATAAACAGATTGGTACTAATATAAAAGATGTGGCATTGTTTAACCAATAATATGAGATTTGATGACATCACATGACATCTGACCCTTTTAAACTCCTAGTCTTTTCCACACTCTTGATGAACCAGAGGCGCTGTCAAAGCACTCCACAATCAGCAATTTTTCTCTTAATTTCTCATATACAGTAACAAAAAGTGCTGAAAGCATTTGGAACTAGTTTCAGTAAATTTTCTTCATTCAAACCACACATTACTAAAATTATTATGTTTTTATTCAGTAATTAAGGCATGTTTGCCATGGCAACAATGTGCAGTAATGGAACAATAAAATCAATAGGGTACTGATGCTGGTGTAGTGGTGATATACTTTTTTTCAAAAGTTTTCACACTAAGTGACATATTCTGAAAAACTCATATGAACATGTTTCACTCTTTCATTATTCATTTATAGTACAGTATGTTGTCTGTAGAGCAATCAATTTATTTTAGTGTTAGGCCCTCATACAGTTAAAAAATAAAAATATTACACCGTAAGTAGTCATAACACGGAGAAATTACCTGTTCTTTTATCTGAAAATAATATTATTTATTCCCATTAGAAAGCTTGTTAATCTACAATGAAATTCGTTCCATGACCGCACAAATACCCAACATACCCAACATACCGCCCTCTATTTTTTCAAAATATGTTTAATTGACTACATTTTAAATGAGACAAAGCCATATAACAATTTTTTTCATGATTGCATAATAATGTGTGCAGTAGTAGCCTGGCGAATGCCAAACTAAAATCACAAGTGATATTTAGTCTGGGGACCTACCTTTTGCATTTCTCGTAGCGGAAGCATCGTTTACGATTGTCCATAGCCGTTTATTGGGCGCTACGAATGTCTATCATAGCGTCTGTACATACCTCGGAGCCAATACCAGAGCCACCACGTGACGTAAAATGCAATCGAGGGCCGTACAAATCCCTTTTTGTTCTGCAATTGGATACCGAAAGCAGGCGAGAAAAACGGCCATGGTCACCATGCTGCTCTGCAGAGTGCAATGAAATAAGCGTGCAAAGGAGCATGGGAACTCCCAGGCTAGTGCAGTAGAGGGCTAAAACTAAAATGTCAAAACTTCATGACGAGGAACTGTCAGTTGCACCCTTTTATATACTGTCAATGGTTGCACCTAGCACATCATGTTTTCTCGCTGAAAAACGTAAAACATTTTTCATTGTTTCTCTGTCCTTCTCAGGAGGAGCCAAAGATTGATGTGCTCATAAACAACGCTGGCGTCTTCCAGTGCCCATACACCAAGACAGAGGAAGGCTTTGAGTTGCAGCTGGGCGTTAACCATCTCGGCCACTTCCTGCTTACTCACCTGCTCCTTGATCTTCTGAAGTCCTCAGCTCCCAGCCGCATCGTAGTGGTCTCCTCCAAGCTCTATAAATACGGCCACATCAATTTCGACGACCTGAACAGCACCGCTAACTACAACAAAGCCTTCTGCTACAGTCAGAGCAAGCTAGCCAATCTGCTTTTCACGCGCGAGCTGGCGCGGCGTCTGGATGGCACGGGCATCACCGTCAACGCCCTCACCCCGGGCATGGTGAGGACCAACCTCGGCCGCCATGTCCACATCCCCCTCCTGGCCAGGCCCTTATTCAAGCTGGCCTCCTGGCTGTTCCTCAAGAGTCCTCTAGAGGGCGCTCAGACACCACTCTACCTGGCCTGCTCCCCGGACGTGGATGGCGTAACCGGGAAGTGCTTCGCCAACTGCGAGGAAGAGGAGCTCCAGCCGAAGGCTACGGACGATCAGGCTGCACAGAGACTCTGGGCTCTTAGCGAGGAGATGGTGGGACTGAAAAAATAAAAGGGGGTCCATCTGGGACCACCACCACTGGCCCTCACCAGACTACATTTCAAGGACCATTGAGAACTCAGCTGTAAGCACAGGTGCTGTGGAGAGATTTTAAAAGTGTGTCTGCTCTCTGCAGCTTATAAAATATATTTACTGTTGTTGTTCAGTGATTCTTAGCTTAAGTTTACAGCTGAGTTATTCTAATGCATAAATATATGCTGTACATGAAGAAAATGGACTATGAAAGATGCACTGTAAGATGAAACCGTGCAAACCCTGTGTTGAACTCCAAATATTCATATTCATACTACATACAGATCTGTGAAATACCAGAGGCAGGTTGCTTTGACCCTTGAGTGTGTACAGTAAACCTGAACTTGACTCTTCCTTAGGTGAAGGCTACCACGTCTAACCAACTTGGTATTGTGAATTTGGTTACATATTTGTAACTTTTTTTTTTTTGTAAGGGTGCCAAAGAGTGAATTGGTAAATTCCATCAGCGTGATTAAAATCAACTCTGTCGGGGTGGTACAGTGAGATTCACTGTTCTCTGAAGCAACTCAAATGGCTGGCATGAATATTTTACAAGTACCCTCCAGAATAATTGGGATTCTCCTCCCGGCCTTCGATTGGCTCCCATATCTCAGGCAGCTGTTGGTCCAGTTCAGCTGCTGGCCAGTCATAAATAATCGGATCTGGCCTTATGAATAATTGAACGTACCGCCTGATGGATCGCTTCGCCATTAGGCCTTGCCTCGTGCGTCTCAACACATTTGAAAGTTTGCTGTATTTTCTTAACACCATCCACCATCCGTGGTTGTACTGTAAAAGCGGAGTTGCATGCGTTCCCATGCGACTTGATCAAAGGGAAAGCTGCTTAGTATGTGAGTGTGATGCTGCTGCTCTTGCATTGTTTTCGGTTATTTTTAACTGGTTGAATAAAGAGACAGAGGGGAGAGAGCGAAAAAGACGGAGAAATACACTGTGGTCATGGTCTTCTGTCCTTATTGTACT
Organism: Sardinella longiceps; assembly: GCA_027497455.2. Classification (NCBI taxonomy): domain Eukaryota; kingdom Metazoa; phylum Chordata; class Actinopteri; order Clupeiformes; family Clupeidae; genus Sardinella; species Sardinella longiceps. Next base: position 5,994,513 of record JAODXP020000025.1, read on the forward strand.
TAGTTGTTTTTGAAGCGCTGCGTCCAATTTAAAATTCACTGTGAGTGTCCAGGGCTTTTGCGGCAGCAGGGACTGCAGAGATGGCTTGTGCGTGTGTGTGTGTGCGTGTGTGTGTGTGTGTTTTCCCTAGCTGATGTGCTTGAGTGAAGTGTTTTGAAGTGTAAATGCGGGTCCTGGCGTAGGCTGGTGAAATTAAAGTGACACTAGGAGTCATTGGGGGAAAACGGTGAGCCGCTGAAGCAAAGCCAGGGGTCCCCTGCTTGTTTGATTGATTTATTTATTTGTTATATATTCTTTTCTCTCTTTTTTTTGGCAGAGAAGCTTCCCACTGCGAAAGCCCTCCCTAAAAAATAATAATAACCTTCACACCAAAGGGATGCTGCTGTGTAAATTTGGTATCCATTGCTTTAATGCACCGAGAAAAGAAGGTGGTGCTCATTAATACAACTGAGGCTCCCACCCCCACCCCCAAGTCGTCCTTCCGGCTTTCAGCCTCAAGTTAATTCAGTGGGGGCACTTCTTCCTTCCTTCCTGTGTGTGTGTGTGTTTGTGTGTGTGTGTGTGTGTGTGTGCGCGTGTGGCTAATCTCAAGCAGATTGGTCCCAGTACTGCACATTAAGACTCAACGCTGCACCAGATTGCTCTCTCAGTGGACCTGCCGCATGCTGTTCCAGTTTGGGTGTAAACAAGCCCCAGTGTTCCACAAATTCCACCCAGCACCACTTAATTATACAGCCGAGTCTGATTCGGAAACATCTCACATGTGTGTGTGTGTGTGTGTGTGTGTGTGTGTGTGTTTTTGTTTGCAATGGCTCACCCTAGGAGGTGTGTAGAGCACCGCCAAAATGAGATTGTGGAGAGAGAGGGAGTGTGTGAGAGTGAGATAGATAGATAGAGAGAGAGGGGGGAAGGAAGGAGGAGAGAAGACTCCTTTGGTGCAGAGACAGCCATCTTGCGCAGTCTTGTGCTTTATTGGGTAGAGAAACATACATCAGAAATATAGAGTCATGCATCAGAGTGCCTGCAGAGATGAGCTCCCAGCTGATCAAGGAGAAAGAAAGGGGGGGGGGGGGGTGTAGAGGACTGTAGGGAGAAGAATCTTGAGGTAGAGTGGGCCAGGACTACTTGGAATAGAGTAAAGAAAAGAGAGTTTGCACAACAGAATAAAATACCAGCAACTCAACACATTCAACCAGTAAGAAAGAAATCTGAATGAAAACAACTCACAGTTTTTTTTTTTCGTCCAGGTAACATCAACATCAAGGCGGATTTTTTTTTGTTGTTGTTTTTTCTGTTTTCTTTTTTTTTCTTCTTTAAACCACAATTCATCAAATCAAATTAAGCTGAAATGTCCCATCATTGAACCGGAATTAAAGTGTTAGAATTCCACATTTCATTTGAAGTTAATCCTTGATAAATGCCCAAATAGCAGATAGTAAATAAATAAATAAATAAGTAAATAAATACATAAATAATAACCATAGTAATAACTCTGTGCGCATACAACATCTGACAAACCATAGTAGTCTTTCTCAATCACCTGAAAAATACCTCATTGATTCACATTCAAGGCAAAGATTTTTTTTTTCAGCTTATTACTAAGAGAAATGGAATTATAATGGCCAACGTTACAGCACTGTCTGTGACCACTCACTTATCTTGAATAAGGCTCTTGTGGAAATTGATTTAGATTACCAGCCGCTAGCACATTCATATACCGTACTTCTTTCATCTGACTTCTAAGTCTCCACTGCCTCTGTTAGTCTGAAGTTTTTTTTTATTTGATTGTGAATATAATAACCACAGTTTATATCAGTCTAAGTTATTTCCCTAAGGGCTGAGGGGGGCTCCTTTGAAGACAAAATAAATATTCAATCCCATACAACATTTAGTGATATTAATATACTTGTTCTGTTCAGTGCATCTATGGTTAAAATATATTTGTAATATATCCATCATCAAAATGATTTTTTTTTAAGGTTTTTTTTTTTTTTTTTACATTTTTACAGATAACTTATCACACCACAAGTCTCAAAGTAATGTTACAGCAAAGCAATTTCCCAGGTGTGTCTTGAATATGACAAACCTTTGCTGACATTTAAAGAAGTAAGTTGGCCGGTGTTGTCCCAGATATCTGTCATGGCTGAGAACACTAGAATGTGTCTTTAGAATGCTCTTGCATTGCTGCGGCAATGCAATGCTGCTTAATTGGTCATTGGGTGAAAGGGGATCTACGTGGGGTTTAGGAATACCTGATACTGACATAAGTCCTTTCTTACAAGGTCACCCAGATCAGTCCAGAAGGTGTACTGTCCGTATGTTGCACAGCACAGCCCCCACGAGTTACACAGTTACAGACCCCAAGTACATTCATGAATAGAATATAAAAATACTGCAACGGAGAAAGAGAAGGAAAAGAAAGAGAGAGAGAGATACAGAAAAAAGAAGAGAGAGGAAGAAAGAAAGAGAGAGAGAGGCTGATTTCTTATCTTCTCCTTAAGCGCTAATCCCTGAGCCCTCGCACACTTTACTAGCACGAATATTCCTCACAATAGCTGACTCATGCCAGTGTAAGTCCTCAAGGGCTCGGGGCTTAGGGCTAGTGAGGACACTATGGTTAAATCTCAATGCCCTTCCTAGGTCCTAGACTCTAGACCCTGGGAGACTAAACCATTATAAATCAACCAATCAGGAGGGGGATTTGTGCCAGTTAAGTCTTTGAGGGTTCAGGACTTTGGATTCAGTTGGGATATTGAGATTCAGTCTACTGTATAACTCAAGCCAAAGAAGGAGAGAGAGAGAAAAGGAGACTCCAAACGAGTGGGACAGAGAATAAAGGAAATCTCTAAGGAAGTGAAAGAGGGAAAGATAGATAGATAGAGAGATAGATACATAGTGTAAGTAAGAGAGTGATGGAGAACCTTTGTGCCACAGTCTGTCCTAAGACTCTCCTTACTCAGCAGCAGCAGCAGAACATTTCCCTCCATTCATTTATCATTTATCATGTCCTGGACACCTACTCTAGCTCTGGACACTTGGGTGGAGCTGTGCTCCAAGTGCTGTCCTCTAAAACCCAAGAGGGGGAAGGAACTCTCTGCTCCCCCCTGCCTGCCTATATCAGCCTGTATCTGTGCCTTGGCTCAATCCTCCCCCCTCCCTCAGTTCAGCAGGGTCCCATAAAGCTGGGCTTTGGTGAGGCTGTCCTTGCGGGTGAGCCCGAGGGTACCAAATTTTTGGTACTGGTGATGCGGCTGGGCCGACGACGGCCTGGGCCTCTGTGGTGAGCGGCCGCGCCCGGGATGCCCGGCATGCCCATGCATCTCGGCCTGGTACATCTGCAGCTCTCGCTCACCAGCCAAGTCCAGGGCGCCTTGCATGTGCAGAGACTCGGTGGAGCTGTTGGGGCTCACCTCCACGTACTCGGCCGCTCTCTCGGGACCGCCGCCACCACCCCCACCGCTGCCACTGGCGTCACCTCCGCCACCAACGCTCCCGGCCATTCCGGCCACGGAAGCTGCCCTCACGTGGCCCGGCTCGATGTCCTTGGAGCTGCCTCCTGAGTGGTACAGACTGTGCTCGGACTCTTCTTGGCTGTCGTCTTTGGCGGTGCGGTAAAGCTGGGCGTGGCTGTGTGCTTGGCGCATGCCAACGCCAACGCCACCAACACCACCACCGCCACCTCCACCGCCGGGGCTGCACTCGGGACTGGGCGAAGAGAAGCAGGCGGGGTCGAGGATCCCACTGCCGCCACTGACGCTAGCGCTGCTTATCAGGTGGTGGTGTTGGTGGTGGTGGTGGTAGACGTCAGTGGATCCCTCCTGGAAGCTGCTGTAGAGCGGCCCCAGTCGGATCTTGGCCGGTCGCACCGAGAAGTGCTGCTCAGAGAAACTGTACGGCGAGGCTCTGCCGGGACTGTTGCGGTAGGCGTGCGCCGCCGCTGCCGTGTTCAGGTCGTCCACGCTCAGCTGCCGCCAGCGGCCGATCATCAACTCCTCGTCCTCTTCCACGTCTTCCTCCGCGTCTTCTTCCTCATCGTCGGGTGCCAGGGCGCTGCTACGCCGGCTGTCACCGTACGCGGCCACGCTCGGTGAGGACGATGGTGGTAGCGGTTCGTACGGTTCGCTGTAGCATGAAGACATAGTCCGACTGTAGACCGGCGATCCACCACTTCCCCCTCCCATGCCACCGCTTCCGCCATTTTGGCTGTGGAGGCTGAGCTCCTGTTGGAAACTGTGCGCCTTGGAGAAGGCTCCGGGACTGTCCCGCTCCCAGGACGAGTCGCTCTTGTGCTCATAGTCGGCTCCGGCGTCGCGCCAGTCCATGTAGAGGGTGGCGTGGTGGTGGTGTCGGGAAGCGGGAGACGAAGCACCGCTGCTCAGCGGGCCCTGGCCCTTGCCGCCCGCGTCCGATCCCCCGCCACCGCTGAAGCTCGAATAAGAGCTGGAGCCCCCGCCGAGCGACGTGGTGAACTTGCCGCCGACAAAGTGCTCCTGCCCGCCGAAGGGCCCCGGCGACATACCGCTGAGATCACCCTCGTCTGGGTTGCTGTCGGTGGAATTCTGGGGCCCGTAAAGCTGCGCTGCCCGCTGCCTCTCTTGCAGCTCCTGCTCGGGAACGCCGACCACCACCACACTGCCGTGGACGTCCATGCTGGGCCGGCGTTCGCGTCTTCGCTCGTCTGGACAGTAGAGCGCCGTATCGCTGCTATAGAGGTCCGACTTGTAGGTGCCCCCGCGGAGCCCCAAGCCTAGCGTCATCCCCACGCCCAAGCGCTCCCCCACACTGCTGCCCATGCTCCCTACGCTGCTGCCTCCCCCCAGGAGGAAGGCCTGCTCTTGGGGCTGGGGGCTGGGCGAACGGGAGGCTTGGCTGCTGCTGCAGGCCTCGTCGGGCTTCTCCAGAACCTTGGCGATGACCGAGGCCGGCACCGTGTCGGAGTACGGGGAATGGCACATCGGGGCGGCCTCCATGTGCATGCTCACGCGCTCTTGGAATTCAGCAGGTAGCTAAAGGAAAGGAGAGAGACAGATAGATAGATTGATTGATTGATAGAGAGAGAGACAAAGAGAAAGAACAATAGAGAAAGGTAGGAAGAAATAGCAAGAAATTTAATTATGGAAATGAAGAATAGGATGGAGAGCATAAGAGAAAGCAAAGAATAGAGAGGGATGTGTGTGAGGGAAGTGTGGAGGAGAGAGAGTGAAAGAGAGAGGTGGAGGAAGAAAGGTGGCATATGGTTTTGGTGCTTATAGAAATTAATTATGTGGAAGCCGCATAAGATGAATAAAATGAATAAACATTCCACTCTCCAACAAGAAGGTTATGCACTGTGTGTTTTGAAAGTTCTTGCCACAAAGAATAGCTATCTCGCAATGGAGAAAGAGAGAGAGAGAGAGAGAGAGAGAGAGAGAATAGCTTGCTCCCAGGCTATTTAGAGATGGACTATGTGGTACACGTGACTCTGCCACAGGTGTCAGTGTGTGCACATCGGGCTTGAATTGTCTTAACATCACATCCTCCTTTTATTTGTCAGAACGCTCACCATAGCAACAACAAGAACTAAATTGCAACTAATTTCCAAAGGGAACATAGCTAATTATAGCCCTATGCCATCAACAGGAGCTAGTTTCCGAGAAAGAATGAATTCAAATAAAAGCCAACAGCCTTGGGTAAATGTTAAACGCAGCATACCAGAATTCTTTAAAAAAAAAAAGAATAAAACTGTAAGTGACTTTAAGGGAAAGGGCTACCAAAATTGAAATGTGTTCTACATTTCTAATGGCCATCTGGCTGTTTTGAAGAGCGCATCGCAATGTCCCACGCAAAACCATGTCTTCATTTATTCCCACCTTCTGTGTATAATTTAACAATCCACCAGTTTTTTTTTTCTTCCAGGTCAAAGGTAAAAAAACAGTGAAAGGAAAGTAAGTCACTCTTCTCTAAAAATACACAACGTGGACAGATGAGTTATTTCTCAATAGATGGGCCAGAACAAGCCCAGCACAGAGATCTAGGCTATATACTGTATGCGTGTGCTCATATTTATCTGTATACTTCTCAAATGCCAGGCAGGATGCCAGTTTCAAATCCTCTGTTATACCACCCAAGACTGGCGCGGTGCCCCAAACTAATGCAGTTGAGCATCGGCGCCAGGCTGTGTTGGCGTTGCTGCGGCGCATCAATGCCCAGGCAAGCTGCCTGCTTTTAAGGAAACACATGATGCTTTTGGCCCGCGAGACGGGGGACCTTCGCGATCGTCAGCTCTACATTTTTACGCCTCGTGCCTGATGCATTATTCATTTCGGGTCCCATCAACAAGCTGTCACCCATCCATCAGAAGAGAGTTGTGTGTCTTTTTCAGAAGCGGTTTCAATAGAGGAGTTCAATGTCACTCGGCAACCTCATTTGCATCAGACAGGAAAAGGGTCTCCGAGTGTCTCGGTCTGTGATGTTTTGTGAACGATGATTATGGCATTGTTATGTGTTCCGTCTCTACGCACTGGAAGAAACTGGTGATTACACATTACCCTGTTGTTAATCTAGAAACTTCTCCACAGCTTCGCACCCTTTTGATTGCATAACAAGCAGCGAGCTGTCGTCCTTGCTACCCTTGTATCCACTCATAGTGGAGAATGCCAACTATAGGGGTACAGAGGTATAATACTGTACATGATCATTACAAATAAGATGACTATAACAAAGTAAACACTCTAAACAAACTATCAAATACTCTACTAAATACTAACCAAGACACTGTCAATAGCAAAACAACATCAGTAATTTGTCACACACCAGATGCTTGACACTGTCTTACCACACAGATCTCATGGACTTGCAGTAACTGACATAAATCAAACTCATGGTCGGCTGATTTATACTAGTTTAGTCTTTGAGGGTTCATATAAATGTATGTATAGCCTATTGACAAATGTAATATATACAGTACAAGCTAGAAAATGACTACAGTAATTTCCCGCATATATGCCGCATTGTGTATAAGCCGCAGGACAGTGATTTATGCAAATTAAAAAAAACAAAACCATATAAACACAATGTTAACTGCCCCCCTGTTTTAACCTCATAGCGGAAGAAATTTTGCAAAATCAATGTATAAGCCGCGGCTAATAGTCGGGAAATTACGGTACTACTCCTGACTGACAGTACTACTTCCATTGCCATCCCATCAGCACAGTTACAGTAAAAGGGAAATCAGGCATGGTTCAATTCATGGCCCTGTAGTTTGGTCACTGAGTGCTATCTGAAAAACAAACTTTCTTTCGACAACACTCTGTGACCTTGAAGAAAAGGGCTATGGATTTCTCCTTTAAAATCCTCCTAGCCAAGTCCTTCTGAGATGGACAGGCAACACTCACCTCGGAGAGCTGGGTCCGGTAGTGGGACTTGCTGCACTGCAGGAGCTGGGCTGCCAGGTTGCAGTCCTTTCGGTACAGGTCCTACAATCCCACCCCACACCAAAAAAAACACAGGATATTACTGTAACAGGTGGGACAGATCGCTGCCCCCTCTGTGATCATTGCTAATTTATGATGTGACTCAGCTACAAGCAATCTGTTACCCAGGCTCAGGTAATGCTGGGGCTTGGTGTGTGTGTGTGTGTGTGTGTGTCTGTGTGTGTGTGTGTATGAGTGTGTGTGTGTGTTTGTGTGTGGACGAGGGATGTTGTGTATCTGTGTGTGTGTTTGACAATGTGTCTGTGTGTACCACACGGCCTGTGTGGATGAGGTCACTGATGTTTTTTTGTGTGTGTGTGGATGGAGACTGAGGTGTGTGTGTATTTGTGTGTGTGTGTGTATGTGCGCGTGTGTGTTTATGCGTGTTTGGAGGTGGGGGTAGCAAGAGTCCTGGTGTTGGCTTCACACGTTTTCTATTTGGTGCCCACTGTGTGCCTGTGGTTTCATGTAATTAAAATGAGCCAGGGGATTTATCAATACAAGTCTCTGGTCACGATGGCACGACATAACAAAGCTGTGCAATGCTCAGCTTGGAAAGTGTTTAGTAGAAACACAACACAGAGAACACACACAGCTAAAATATTCTTGTTTCATGCTGATGAAAGCCTCAGTTGTTCCTATGTGACAGAGTAACTGTCTAGGTAACACAAGTATATATTTACATATACAGTACAAGTCTACAGTATATTTACTGTGTACATATACAGTATGTCTGTTAAGTGCGCACACAAAAAAACAGAGGGAGAGGATAAGATAAAAGAAAGGGAGGAAAAAACAGAGGAGAGATGAGGGGATGGAGAGATGAAGATAGAAGATTTTGAAGATAGAGGAAAAAGAGAGGGAAGGGTAAAGGGAGGAGGGAGGAAAAGGCTTTACATTGTCCTCTCGTAGTTTCTCGATGGTCATCTTTGCCTCCATGAGATGGTTGTTAAGGACGATGATCTCCCGACTCAGTGCTCTCTTCTCGTCGTCATGGTGCTGAGACTGAGGGGGGAGGAAAGATGGGGCCATGGTGAGTGTGTGTGTGTGTGTGTGTGAGTGTGTGTAGGTCTGGTGGCAGTGGGGTGGGGTGGGGGTCTCGAAACCAGCTCTGAACACAACCCTGTCAGCACTTTTCTGCCCGAGCCTTCCTGGCACTGCGGAGCTGCCTCTGAACTCCCCCCTTCATCGCTTCCCCTCCTCCTCCTCCTCCTCCTCTTCCTCCTCTTCCTCCTCTTCGTCCTCATCCTAGTTCTCTCATCACCAAAAAAGAAGAGCGGCTGCACCCCCGTCGTGCCTAATGGCTAAATGGATTTACCTTAATTATTCAAATGAACTCGTCATTATTTGGATTGAAGCGGCTCTCCTGGAGTCCGTCAGGCGTACTGGAATGAGCCGAATGAGATGTCACTCGTCTCCAAAGCGCTTTTACACGTGAGCGGGCAGGGACAGTGGGAGCAGGGGAAGGGAAACGTGTGTGAGAGAAACACACACACACACACACACACACACACACACACACACACACACACACACACACACACACACACACACACACTTACACATGTGCATACCCTTAGACACACACACACACACACACACATACACACACACACACACACACATAGACACACACACAGTGACCACTCTCATCGTCTCATGTCAAGACAGTTTGATTGATGAGATGCATACGCAGGAAGCTCAAAGTAGAAATTCTAGAAACTTCTATCATCCTCATCCTCCATCTCCGTCATCACACAGACATGAACCAATGAATACCAAATCAACCTAAAGCAAGGATATACTTCCTATCTCCTATTCCCTACCCCCCTCCCCCCAACACACACCCCCACACACAGCCACACACACACACACACACACACACACACACACACACACACACACACACACACACCTTCAGCTTTATCACATGGTATGAAAAAAAAAACCCACCAACATATCAGTGAGCACCCCATTACTTGTATGCCTGCTCTGACACCTTAATGAGTACATTAGCTTAATGCACTCTAAGCAACTCTGTGCGCACACGAGCACATCCAACGACATGCCTGTAACATGCGCAGGAGAAAAAAATAATCACCAATGCTAATATGGTCCCAATGGGAATGGGCTAATTGCACCCCACGGAGAGCGTTAGCGAGCAACGACGCCACCCAATTGTCACACGGGAGATGCCAACCACGATCGTGGGGACAATAGATTTCCTGCCCTCTCTTTCTCTCTCTTCCCCTCTCTCTTTCTCTTCCTCTCTTGTCACAGAGAGAAAGAGAGAGGAGGGGAAAGAGAGGCTGTTGAGAAGAAGATGTGTTATTAGTGCCAATGGGGTCTGAACATTGGTATTCAGATTCATGCGTGGTGGACCCATTTCATTTCAACTCATCACATCTCTATCGCTCTCTCTCTCTCTCTCTCTTTTGTCTCTCTGCCTCAATCTCCCTCTCTCTCTCTCAATCCCACTCTCCCTCGCTCTCTTTCTCTCTCTCAATCCCACTCTCCCTCGCTCTCTTTCTCTGTCTCAATCTCCCTAGCCATCGCTCATCCTAGTCAGTATGTTTGCTTGCAGTCGCACCTAATCACGCATGCAGAGATGGATGGGCACGCAGGCTGGTGGTGGACGGGGCCCCCGAACAGGGACGTGGACACCAGATGTGGGCTTTTGTATGCGGAGTCACGCACGTGTTCACTCTCTCAGTGTCATCTCTCCCTCTCTCTCTCTCTCTCTCTAACACACACGCATCAGTCACACACACACACACACACACACACACACACACACGTGCGTACACACTCACACACACACACACTCTCTCTCTCTCTCTCTCTCTCTCTCTCTCTCTCTCTCTCTCTCACACACACACACACACACAGACCTGGGAGGCCCAATAAAAGTTGTCACGTTCTGGTGCTTCATGAACTCACCGTTCTGTGGATCTTGTCCTCCAGGTCCTGGTTGATCCGCTGGAGGGCTGAGTAGCTGCTCTGTATTCTGTGGAGGCAAAACACACGCACACACACACACACACACACACACACACACACACACACACACACACACACACACACACACCGTTAGTACTGACGCACACACACACACACACACACACACACACACACACACCATCAATCCGCCTCTTCATTACTGGAGCAGAGGCCACCTCCATTCCCTGCTGAGGCAAATCCCTGGGCAAAGCCTGAGCACTACAGTTCACCAGCGGCAGCAGCGGCAGTAGCAGCAGCAGCAGCAGCAGTAGCAATAGTTCTCCTCCACCACTGCCCCATACACACTAACCCTGAGCGAAGCGTCTGGATTAAGGCCAGATCCACAGAGAGACACACACACTAGAGCTCCCCGATAAGAAATACACACATTTCCAGCTCCTACTGTTTCTGCCATTAAGTGTGATTTGTAGTGGCCGCAGCCTTTGGGTTTAAAGCTTTTGGTTTAAAGCAGGCGGAATATTGTAACCCTCCGTTGGCAGTCATTAGCAGCACTGTAGTATATACTGTAGCTCCAGACTTGACCATTGAGGCTACTTAGCAAATAGTGCTATACAAGAAAACATGCTGGTGAAGCATGCATGCTTATATTGCATTCAGAGAGATAGAGGTTAATAGTGTTGATATGGTTATGTAAATATGCAGGGTAATAATAAAAATAATTACAGTACTGCATCATATGGGATATAGTATAGACCATTAGCCTTTCATTTCAGCCTATAATGGCAGGGGAATGTAAAGTACAGTCCAGTCAGTGCAGTGCCTGATGCTGCAGGACTGCTGCAGTGTCTGTTCAGTAATGGTATACACAAACACAAACACACACACACAAACACAAACACACATAGACACACACACACACACACACACACACACACATGCAAACACACATGCACACAAGCACAAACACACACACACACACACACACACACACGCACGCACGCACACACACACACACACACACACACACACACACACACACACACACACACACACACACACACACAGTTAAAGTCCTTTGCCAATAATCCCATCTGTGTCATGAACCCTAAGTGTAATGAGCACTTATGCTTCGGTAGAGCCACCGACTCCAGTTTAAAAAAAGACTTTCCTCTTTGTGGTGTGTAAATAACAACAAAAAGCAATGACAAAGGCAAATCCAAACACCACACACACACACACACACACACACACACACACACACACACACACACACACACACACACACACACACACACACACACACACATAAATTACTATTCATATGTACTGAGCTACACACTAAAGTACATTTTAGAGGTTAAAACATGTTGTGCTTAATAACTTATTCCAGCCATTTCTGTCATGTGTTCCAATTAATTTACACAAAAAGCACATCACAGAGGCCAGCAGTTATGGAAATGTATTCACAAAGATGCCATGCTCTTTCACGGGGCTCTTAAAAGGCTCACATGAATAAAACCTCATTTCATAAATGACATAATATGTTCTAACATTAATGCTTCAAGGTCTTTTACTGATGGATCATCACAAATGGATGAATCCCCTAACCTTAAGACCAAGCTCCCTTTTAGGTAGAGTCACTCTAGATATGCTTTTATCCAGCCTGCAGCACAGTGAAAGCAATATGCACCTCAACTCCCTGGACACTAAGTACATGACTTTGAAGTCACTAGATCCAGGCTCTAATAGTTAAGAGAAGGGAGAGCTTAGCTATTAGGGTGCTAAAAATCTAGGATTTGAGAAGATATGTTCGTTGAGTACGACCTCCACTAAGCAAAGAGGTGAAACTCGTTGGAAGCTCTTTGTGGTGTTTGGTATAAGAGGAGAAAGGCTGAATGAATGTTACAGAAGTCCTTTAAAAAAGAAGATGAAGAAAATATCTCAAAACATCTCTGTAGTATACAGTGCATCTCTGGACTATACTAGCTGGCATGCCTTTAGCTGGGAACAGATCTACCGACTTTCTCAGTCTTGTACAATTAGAATGGCAGTCTTTTACCATTAGTGAGCCAAACCTACAGACTCAATCTGGGACGATTGAGAGTCGTTCATGACCACAAACCTAACGATTGAGTTGTCGGCATTTTTATGTCATAATTGGTATCATAGCGACCACAGAACGGACCGGTTAAGATCATATCAAACATGTTTGATTCAGTCCGACTCTGTTGTAATTGTGTCAACAATGGGAAGAATCGCACTGTTACAAATCTGTCACCCAAACACACATAACAATTCCAGCCACGACAGAAACTTGTGACTACTCATGATTACCCATGACTGGCCGTGACGTTCCATCGTATCAATATCGGGGCTAATATCGGTAGGTCTGTTGCCAGCTTTAGAGACAGGGGCGTCGTAGTGGGGGGAAAAGGGGGACTGAGTTACCAGGGCCCCAAGTGGTGAGAGGGCCCTTGAGGAGTCTCAAAGTATATTTCAAGGGGCCAGAGGGGCCCTTGGCCAGTTTGTACATATGGACCAGAATTTGGTGCTACGCCCAAATGCATGGTGTCCCAATGCAACCAACTCCATGCTGAACCTTTGGTGAGACATTCCTCACTCAATTTCTCTATGTCATTGTCTGCATGGCATCTTTACCTGTTCTCAGCAGCTTTTAGTCTAGCAACCAACCCTGAAAGATGGCTCAAGGACAATATGCAGTGCTGTCCACAGTAGGAGTTATACCTTTCCAGGCCATATCTATCTCATCATCAATCTGCCTGGCAGCAACACTGCTACTGAAGCTGACCTACTGTACTGTACAGGGGCCAGGACAAATCAGGAAAGCTAATGTTGTATTTATGTCCAATAAAGACTGAGTTTCCTCTCCTGCCTATAAAGCAAATTGCTTCCCTCAGGGATAATAAAAATATTGCCCCATGACCCTAACCTTCAGTGTGTGGAGATGATTGCAATGACAGCAAGGCTCAAAATAGCAAATCCTGTGATCACTAGTGCATCTATGTAGGTAAGCTGTTAAAGGGAGAGGTTCACACTACCTCCTGAATCTGTTGCTGTTGGATTCCAGCTCAGGTGTAAATGTAAGTCTTGGATCCAATCTAATATTTTCCCATGTTGTCGGAGGTTTTGTTTTCACCGGCGTCTGTGTGTGTGTGTGTGTGTGTGTGTGTGTGTGTGTGTGTGTGTGTGTGTGTGTGTGTGTGTGTGTGTGTGTGTGTTTGTGTGTGTGTGTGTCTGCCTGTGAACAACATAACTCGAAAAGTAGTGCACGGATTTGGATGAAATTTTCGGACGTGTTCGGAAAACTGATTAAATTTTACTGGTGATCAGTGATCCAGAACACGATCTGGAATTTATATTGTGACCGCATTGCCTTGGCTGAGATCTGTGCTCTCAGAGAGCTTTTCTTGTGCATATCTGTGCTGCCTTTCAATAAACTGAACTATTCCCCATCGCCTTCATAATCATTTACTGCACTCTTCTCATTGTTATTTTTATTATAATATCTTAAATCCTTATCAATCTAGATTCAGAGCTGGCCACAGCACCATTACAGCTGCCACTGCTGTAGTAAATGACATAGTTACTGCTATAGATTCTAGGAAACACTGTGCAGCCTTATTTATTGATTTATCAAAGGCCTTTGATACTGTTAATCATGGTCTCCTCCTTGAAAAGCTATCTTTTTTGGGTTTTGACGAAGGTACTTTTAGATGGTTTCATGACTATCTTTCTGAAAGAACACAATGTGTGAATGTGTCTGGATTGACTTCAGAGGCTGTAGGGTTAATTTTGGGCCCTTTATTGTTTACTCTGTACATTAATGATGTATGTGCTTCACTAGAACACTGTAAGTTTCATTTTTATGCTGATGATACAATTCTTTATGCTTGTGCAGAATCCATAGACAAAGCTGTGTCATACCTCCAGTGTGCATTTAACTATGTTCAGAATTCCTTTAAAAGCCTTAGACTTGTTCTGAATGAAACTAAGTCTAAATTCATGCTTTTTACCAGATCAAGACCTTAATACCTTTACTGTATGTTCCCTTCAAGGAACTCAAATTGAGCAAGTTACCCAATATAAATATCTTGGTATATGGCTTGATAATAAGCTTTCTTTTAAAACTCATGTGCTTGAGCTTACAAAGAAGGTGAAAATTAAGCTAGGTGCTCTATATAGGATTAGGTCATGCTTTTCACTAGAAAATAGAAAGTCCATTATTCAATCCACTATTTTGTCTGTTCTAGACTATGGTGATATTCTTTATATGCACTCAGCTCCTTCTTCTTTGAAAGCTCTTGACAAGGTTTATCACAGTGCTCTTCGTTTTATAACTGGTGATAGTTTTAAAACTCATCACTGTAAACTCTATGAGGGTGTAGGATGGTCTTCCCTCACTGAAAGAAGGGAAAGACACTGCCTCCTGTTTATTTATAAGGCATTGCAGGGTAAACTACCTGATTACCTTACTTCTCTTTTAAGAATTAGAGACAGCTCACACAATACAAGGTCCCATGGTTTCATAACACTTGAATCACCAACAGTTAAATCTGAGATTGGTAAATTGGCCTTTCAGTTTTTTGCACCAAATAAGTGGAACCAGGTACAAGAAGTGTTGAAATTGAATCAAATTGTATCTGCAGATAAATTCAAAGCTTTAATTATTAATATGAATCCTGTACATAAGTGTTCTTGTTTTTGAATTGATTATTTTATTTTTTTATTTATTTTTTTTAAACTTATTTTTTATTCTTATAAGGTTTTTTTTCTGTTTACTTTTTGTTTTCCCTTATGTTCTCTTGTTTGCTTGCATCTTTTTATTGTTAATATTATTATTATTATTGTAATATCAGGGCAATGCTGTAAAAGAGCTTGATGCTCAGCCATTTTTCCCTGAATAAACAATGGATGATGATGATGATTTTTAAAGACCTGGTAGACTGGTGGAACGTCTGTGATGTACAGTGCCTATCTATATCCATCTATCTTTGGGCTGTAGCCATAACTCATCCACATTATTATTATTCTACCTTCTCCTTTCCAATTAGTCTATCCATCTCACCCTTTTCTCCAGTGCTCACAGCACACTTCCTTGGTGAGCTCATCAGTGTTGCTTCAGTGTTCCCTTGGTTGCTCTCTATAGCTCATGCTTTACCTGCTCTAAGGGTCCGCCTTAATAACTACTGCACTTGCAGTGTCTCTTCTCTCCCCTGCCTTGGTATCTCTCCATCCATGCTCATCTTCTCCTCTCCTCTCCTCTCCTCTTTTCTTCTCTTCTCTTCTCCTCTCCTCTCTGCTTCATTGTTTTTCTATTCTTTTCTCTCCTCTTCTCAGCTCCTCCCTTCTTCCCTTATATCTAATCTGCTTTCCAGATTTTTCTCTCCTTTCCTCTCCTCTCCTCTTTTCTCCTTCTCTCTCCTCTCCCTTCCCCTCTTCTATCTCTCTGTCTCTGTCTGGGTCTGCCAGTAATTTTGTTCCAAATGTTTCTCTCTTTCTCTCCTCTCTCACCTTCCTTACCATGCTTCACACCTTCTCTCTTCCTCTTCTTCTCTTCTCTATCTCTCCATCTTGTGCCACCTCCCTGCCCACTAGCATGAGTTCTCTGTGTGCTGGCTCAGCTCTTGTCTCTTAATATCTTTCATTTCCTCTCTCGGCTCTCTTCCTTCCATTCCTCCTCTCCCTTCCTCCTGTCATCCCCCCATCCACTACCTCACCACCACCCCACATAGTTTCATTAGAGCAGAGTACTTTTACAGTCCATGGGCATACAGTACATGTCTCTCTTGTTCTCTCTCTTACATTCCATCTCATCCCTTTCTTTCTCTCTTCTTTTCCCACTATCGGCCATCCCCAACACATCTTCTTCTCCATCACACTCCCACACTCACCTTTACTCCTCCTTCACAATTCCAAACTCCCTTACTTTCTTTCGTGTTTTTCTCCATCCTCTTTTCTCCTCTATCCTCCCTTCCTGACTCACCTCCATTCTCATTTCTACAATAACTCCACACTTTCTCTCTTTTCTCCGTTCATTAGGCTTGTCTCTCCATCCACACCCACCACCCATCCTCTCCTTGCTACTGGGCAGCACCAGGCCTCAGATACAACAACAGGTACTCAGTGAAGATGTGGAGATCCCTCTCTCCTACTTAGTGTAATTAAGCTGAACTGAATCTGTTCATGAAAAATTCAATGGCATGCATGTCGAAGTAACATTATTGCCATAGCCCATATACAGTTATTGTACATAAACACAGAGTACAAAATTCTCACTACTAACACAGCAAGATAAAGCAACAAAAAGAAAGTTCTAATAA